>JAPDVU010000001.1:161136100-161311100 GCA_026230045.1 Corynorhinus townsendii | reverse complement strand
ACTCCCCTGCCAGCCTGATTGATGCCTAACTGCTCCCCTGCCAGCCCAACTGCCCCTAACTGCCCTCCCCTGCCGACCTGGTCATCCCCAACTGCCCTCCCCTGCTGGTCCGGTCACCCCTAACTGTCCTCCCTTGCCAGCCTGGTTGCCCCCAACTGCCCTCCCCTGCAGGCCTGATTGCCTCCAACTGCTCTCCCTTTCAGGACTGGTTCTTCCCAACTGCCCTCCCCTATTGGCTATCTTGTGGCAGTCATCTTGTGTCCATATGGGAGTGGCATCTTTGACCACATGGGTGTGGCCATCTTGTGTGTTGGAGTGATGGTCGATTTGCATATTACTCTTTTATTAGATAGGATATATATGTGTGTGTGTGTGTGTGTGTGTGTGTGTGTTTAGCTTAATCTATTCATCTTTTCCCCCTCCCCTCCAACCTGGCCTCTGTCTGACAGCTGTCAGTCTGTTCTCTTTATCTATGAATCTGTTTCTATTTTGTTTGTTAGTTTATTTTGTTCATTAGATTCCACATATAAGTGAAATCATATGATATTTGCCTTTCTCTGATTGGGTTATTTCACTTAGCGTAATATTCTCCAGGCTCATCCATACAGTCACAAAAGGTAAAATTCCTTACTTTTTTACAGCTGAGTAGTATTCCATTTGTGTAAATGAACCATAGCTTTTTTATCCATTCATCTACTGATGGTCACTAGGGCTGCTTCAAAATCTTTGTTATTGTAAATAACTTTGCAATGGACATAGGGGTGCATATATTCTTTCTAATTCATGTTCCATGTTTCGTTGGATATATTCTCAGAAGTGGAATTGCTGGGTGATAAGGCAGTTCCATTTTTAATATTTTGAGGTAACTTTATAATGCTTTCCATAGTGGCTGCACCAATCTGCATGCTCACCAATAGTGCACATGGGTTCCCTTTTCTCCACATCCACCCCAACACTTGTTGCTTGTAAATTCATTGATGGTAGCCATTCTGACAGGTGTGAAGTGATATCTCATTGTGGTTTGGATTTGCATTTCTTTGATGATTAGTGACACTGAGGATCATTTCATATGTCTATTGGCCATCTATGTGTCCTCCTTGTAGAAGCATCTATTCAGATCCTTGGCCTATTTTTTTAATTGGATTGTTTTTGTTGATCGTTTACCTTTGCTGTGCAAAGACATTTTAATTTGATGTAGTCCCATTTGTTCATTTTTTCTTTTCTTTCCCTTCCCCAAGGAGATATATCAGAAAAAAATATTGCTATGAGAAATGTCTGAGATTTTATTGCTTATGTTTTCTTCTAGCATTTCTATGCTTTTGAGTCTAATATTAAATATTTAATCCATTTTGAGTTTATTCTTGTATATGGTGTAAGAAGGTGGCCTAGCTTCATTTTTTTGTATGTATCTGTTCAATTTTTCAAACCATTATTGAATAGACTCTTTTTAAAAAATATGTTTTTTATTGATTTCAGAGGGAAAGGAAGAGGGAGAGAGAGATAGAAACATCAAATGAGAGAGAGAATCATTGATTGGCTGCCTCCTTGCATGCCCCACACTGGGGATTGAGCCCACAACCTGGGCATGTGCCGTGTCAGGAATTGAACCATGACCTCCTAGTTCATAGGTAGACACTAAGCTGGGCAGAATAGACGATCTTTAAGCCATTGTATGTATGTGCCTCCTTTATCAAATATTAATTGACCATAAAGGCAAGGGTTTATTCCTGGACTCTCTATTCTGTTCCATTAGTGTACATGTCTGCTTATGTGCCAGTATCATGCTCTATTGATTCCTATGGCCTTGTAGTAAAGTTAGATATTAACTAGTATGATTCCTCTAATGTTGTTCTTTTTTATTACGATTGCTGTGGGTATTCTGGGTCTTTGTGGTTCTATACAAATTTTTGGAATAATTGTTCTAGTCCTATGAAATACGCCATTAGTATCTTGTTAGGAATTGTATTGAATCTATAGCTTGCTTTGGGTAGTGATTAATGATGTTAATTCTTCCTGTCCATGAACACGATATATGTAATTGTGACAACTGACACCAAAAAATACAAAGGATTGTAAAAAAAATGTTATGAACAGCTACATGCCAATAAATTGGATAATCTGGATGAAATGGATAACTGCAATCTTCCAAAACTGAATCAGAAAGAATCAGAAAATATGAATAGACACATTATAATTAGTGAACTTAAAGAAGTAATAAAAAAACTCCCAGCAAACAAAAGCCCTGTCCAGATGGCTTCACAGGGGAGTTTTACCAAACATTCAAAGAAGAAATAACACCTATCCTTCTCAAACTATTCAAAAAAATTCAAAAGGAGGAAAGCCTCCCAAGTTAATTTTACAAGGCCAACATTATCCTAATTCCAAAACCAGTAAATACAGTACAAAGAGAGAGAATTACAGGCCAATATTCCTGATGAACATAGGTGCTAACATCCTCAATAAAATATTAGCAAGTCATATCCAGCAATACATTAAAAAGATCATATACCGTGACCAAGTGAGATTTATTCCCAAGATGCAAGGCTGGTACAATATCTGCAAATCAATAAATGTATTACAGCACATACACAAAATGAAAGATAAAAATCACATAATCATATAGATAGATGCAGAAAAAAACATTTGATAAAATCCAGCACCCATTTATGATTAAAACGCTCAGCAAAGTGGGAATAGAGGAAATATACTTCAATGTAATAAAAGCCATATATGACAAACCCACAACCAACGTCATATTCAATGGGCAAAAACTAAAAGCATTTTCCTTAAGATCAGGAACAAGACAGGGATGTCTACTTTCTCCACTTTTATTCAACATAGTACTGGAAGTCCTAGCCACAACAATCAGGTGAGAAGAAGAAACAAAAGCAATGGAAAGTGAAAAGGAAGAAGTAAAACTATTTTGCACATGACATGATACTGTATATGCAGAACCCTAAAGATTCCACCAAAAAACTACTAGAACTGATAAATGAATTCAGTGAAATATCAGGATACAAAAATATCCATAAATTGGTTGCATTTTTATACATCCATAATGAACCATCCTTGAATCATTTTTATGGAAATTTCACTAGCTCGAAGATACTGGAAATGGGATCTGCTCAGAACAGGCTGGAGGAACAAATTCAACCCTGGGGTTGGCCATAGAAACATTACCCTGAAGCCAGAATAAATTTACTTACCTATATTTTTTACTTACTGAAATGTAGGTCTTACCCTGCCACCTGAAATAAATAAATGACACAAAACTTCATTGTCTCCTTCCCACTGTGTACCCACCTATTTCAGCAGAACTATTAAAACTGTAGCAGGTCAGAGCAAGTTGTTGCTGGCAGCAGCTTTAGTAAATCTGTGCCACTGAACTGCAGGAAGAATTAAAATGCAGACATTAGAAATCAAAGGCATTGAGTTTCATGTGAGTCCTATCTGATTAAGTGTAGTTTCATAAACCATTAGATCTCAATCTCATAAAGCCGTAGGGAAAACCTGAGGGGGTTGGATGATGACAGCCCCACCTCCAGGAGAAGCCTCCAATTTCAATATGCCATAGCAACGGAATACATTTCTCATTTAAGATGCAGACACAATACAGCTCAGAGAAAAACTCCTTAGGAAACAAACACAGAAACAGCATTGTTGTTCACCATTCACTTAACACGCATGAGATCTGCCCAGAATGTTTTGTTTATTGGGGCAGTAAATTGTTTCCTTAAATCAAAGATATTGTGTCTTATTTTGTGTGTGTGAGAGTAAAGGCCTCATGAAAAGTCAAATGAGAATGGAACTTTTAGAGACAGGAACAAACAGACCTGAAGGGCAGGCACTGGAAACCAATACAAAGGAGAAGGAAGGGGGAACAGATCTGCAAGAAATACCTCAGGATCATACACTCTTACAAGACACTTGCAACCATTTTCCAACTACTAAGTTATTTATCATTACCTTGATAAATGCGTAGATATTTTTATTCCCATTTCCCAGAAGATGAAATAGGCTCTGAGGGTTTAAATCACTTTTTCAGGGTCATATAATGTTACCCAGGACTCAAACCCTCATCTGCCTAAAGTCAAAGTTTATGCTACACAGTAGCTACAGTACAAGTTTGAGGTTAAACAGAGGTTGACTGGAGGCAAATAAAAATGAGCGATGATACTGTGGTTGGCTTAATCTATTGCTTTAACAAACGGGTCCAGCTGGAGATGTCCTGAAGATGGATCAGCTCAATGGATAACACATGGTGGGAGGATCCACCTCCCAGCTTCTGCAGGTGTGCGCAGTGTACCTCCATCTCTGCTAAGACTCAGAGTCAAAAACCCTCTAGGGCCATGTCCCCTTCTTGAGTGGTTTGGGTTCAGGAGCCTTTCTCCAGAATGGCATATTAATTTTGATCTTCCAATTTTAAGGTGACAGAAAAAAAGAAGACATTTCATGTGTTCAGCTACAAGAGGTATCCTTAACTGTGGACCCTTGCCTGTGTTAAGCAGTTGCAATGAGAGATTAAATATCTGATAAAGCAGATATCAGAAAACTAAAGCTATTTTTCTTCACCTGTCCCCTCCCTACTGAAGAAAGGAATTTAAGTCAAGGATCTTTTGGTCCAAAGGCATTTTATTACTCTATGGGCACCTCCCTGAATGGCTAGTGCGGACATGTGACTAATAAGGCTCTTGGCTTTCAATTCTTTGAACCAAATAAATATATCAACTTACTAGCTTATTGCAAATATCTTATAAATGAATGCTAAACATTTCTTAACATCAGCATTCTGTAAGTGTGTATGCCATCCTTCCCACTGGCACCAAATCAAAGGCAAGTTGTTCCTTTAGGAATAATTTCTGTTCATGGGCTTAATTCGTGACAATACTTTCTTGCTTTACCACAATAAAAGAACTTCACCATTTAAACACTTGAAGAAAAAGCACTAATGGGAAAATAAGTAAATCTTCAGTAAATATATGGATAGTACTTATGCATATGGAAATATATCAAAAAAAGATGATAGCTAGCAGAGTCAGCCCCTCATGTCTACAGTTATTGTCATTGCTCTTTATACTTTCCCTAGGCAGAGCCTGGATCAAGGCAGACCAGAGCCATGAACAAAATTCGCTGGAAAAATCTATTTTCAGCAAATAAATGACTCCTGTATTTGGGAGGTGAAGCTGAAATGGATATTGAAGACTGATTCAATGTTGTGTAGAGTTTAATGTAACTCCAATAATCTGTTGAAGCTATCTTTATACAGTGTGGTCTCTTAGCTTTTGTGTAGGTCTTAGTTAGTCACCAGACTTGGGTCTGCCTTCCCTATGGTTAAATCAACGAAGATTTTTAAGGCTCTTGTCTAGAATGAAGGGACCAGTCTCTTTGGCCTGTATATAGAGTGAAGCTAACCAGTCCTGCTGGAATTGAATCCACAACCCTCATTAACACCATGTGAGCAGTTGGCCACCATGAATAACAAAGCATACCAAATGAGATACTAAATTACATGACTATGGCCATTTTTCATCAGTATTTTAAAACTACATCAATCTTGCTGATAAAACACATTTAAGAGGCCCTGTTATGTGAGAAAACCCTCAGGACCAATATTTCATTTCAGAATCTGTCAAAGTGGAAAACAAATACACAAATTTTATTTCAATAATCAGGCTTCAGATTTTGTCAGGCCTTTGAAAATTATATATGTAAAAAGTACAGCAGTGTTAAAAAGATAAAATGAGAACATTCTAATCTGGCCCCACAAGCCTAAGACTGTTGTTATGTGTTTTCTATGTGCTTTCCAGATGCTGTTGGCATCAGCTACACATACTCCAACATTCAAATAAAATAAAATACCCAAAGGTATTTTATTACTCTGTGGGTACCTCACTGAATGGCTAATGTGGGCACCTGACTAGTAATGGCTGATGGCTTTCTCCAGAGGTTTAAAACCTGGGAGGCTTGATTTTTTCAGATGAGAATACAGTGGCTACTATATCCTCTAAGACCTAAGGCCCAAGTTTTCTACTCTCTACAAAAAGCAACTGGTTTTGGGAGAGACTCAGTTTTGAATCTGACATTTTCCACCTTTCTGTCCTGATACAAGGTGGTATAGTATGAAAAGTACTGGAAAGAATTAGACTTAGACAACACAAGTCTGAATGTCAGCTCTGCCACTTACCAGATGTATAAAGTTAGATAGGTAACTTAGTCCTAGTTTATTCTCTCCCAAGCTTGATGGGAGGACTAATAACAAAACATATGTCAGAGCCCAAAGTTTCAAATAAATCTATCTACCTACCTACCTATATCTTACCCTAGTTTCCTTTCTTCCCACTTTTTCTTTCAACTATTCCTGAGAACAAAGACTTTGGCTCTCACATTCAATGTTATATCTGTGGACCTGGATGAATTAACTTTTAAGAGTACAACATTATTATTGGTGAATTTTTGGAAAACCTTAGAAAACTGAAGAGGATTTCATATAAAGATATATATGCTACTTTCCCCAAACTACAGGCTGAAACTATAGGCTAAGAAACTATAGGCTGAGCACCAGAATAAATCTTAGACTGGCTAGTTAAACAGCTGCTATTTGAGCACACTAATGGAATACTGTTATGTGATAACCAAGAATCCAAGTGGATGTTCTTACGCTGCTACAGCCTTCCTTTCCCTCTTCCTTTTGTAAAAAGAAAAGGTATTTGTAGTCTCATTATGAATAAGAAGAAATTTGGCCTGCAAACTAATATATTTAGGTAGGTTATTTACCTATTAAATAACCATAAACAAATATATGAAAGTTAACGTAAGAAGGTATCTAGTAAGAAGAAGAAATTTGGCCTGCAAACTAATATATTTAGGTAGGTTATTTACCTATTAAATAACCATAAACAAATATATGAAAGTTAACGTAAGAAGGTATGTCATATCATAGTTTAGGAATAATTAGCACTTTGGATGGGAAAATCTAGATTAAAAAAATCTTAAAGAAGCAAACATAGACAGAACTAATAAAATAAATTACAATAGGAAGAAATCTTTTTTAAAGCTTGTACTTCACTACTTGAATATGACCCGAATGGGGAAGACTTGACTTTAGTGGTTCATGTGGAAGAGATAAAAACCAATCCTAGAAATTCTAGTTAAATGCAAAGATAATAGGTGTCATTAGAGCTGCTCCATAGCCTATCAAATCTTAAGCTGCATGTACAGACGGTCTAAAACAAGGAGAGCACTACAATTTAGCGGGAAGATGACAAAGAGGGTGGAGGTGCTGTAAACTGTGTTAAGGGGATGGGCGAGGGGAAGAGGAATCTTCAGCCAAGAGAAGACAAGACTAGGATGGTGGGTCACAGAGGTGGGCATGACAGGTGCCCTCCAATATGTGAAGGGCCACAATGTGCAGAGGGTTTGACTTATTCTTGGCAGGCTTCAGAAGAGAAAGTAGGCTGAAAGTGCAGACTCTAGAAGAAAGCAAATTGGATACAATATAAGAAAAAAAACACATATTTTTCCTCACATTTCTGATGTCTAGTAGAAAATGTGGGACTTGAGCTCAGGAGAGAGGTCCACAGGGAAATGTGAAATTGGTTGGCTTTCCAGTTTCCTCCGCGGCCATCAGGCCAGAATGGTCACCCATACATCCTCTGGGTTTCTCTTCATCTGAGGTCCTCATCTCTTCCTCTCTGGAATGCTTCTCTTGCCCTGGAGCTTGCTGGCCAGCAAACAGAAGGGGGCACCCTGTACTCTCAGCTTTAGTGAGGACCAAACCAGACAGCCTTCAAACCCAGTTAAATACCTAGGGCTGGGTGGGATGTCAGCAGCCCAAGGACGTGGAAGGGGTCCCACTGTATATACTCCCCTCTGTCACTTTTAGTGCCCACAGAGCTGACACAAAAAATGCTGAATAAGTTTAGGAGATGAGAGGTCGGCAGAGAGAAAGGATTCTGATGCCATCTGACCTCTGAATTGCGGATGGAATGGGAGCTCGGGAAGCTTCCTAAGGCACAGAGAAAAGTTACCCTGTCCAGCAGCAATGAACAATCAAGGGGGTTGGTGAAATATACTATTTGGATATTGAAGGGGCAGGGGCTCTCTTACGGTGCAGAAAGGGCTGCCCCAGAGTAGCAAACTTTCTAATGAAGTATCCACACACCCTCACTGCACCGTTTTCTCCCTGCCTCTCAGAAAACCACAGGCACACCCCTCTCAGTCTTCCAAGGCACTAAGGTTGGAACAAGGCATTCGAGTCACACACACACACACACACACACACACACACACACACACACACACACACACTCACACAACACAAGAGCAAAGTGGGCAGAGGGTTAGTGCTCAGTCTTGCTGCGCTGGACCTAAGCAACTGGCCTTTGTGTGTGGATCTGAGCTGGGTAGGGGGCACCCTCTCGTCGCCGCGGGGTGCACGCCTCCGCTGAGTGTACGGCGCAGCGCGGTGCAGTGAGGGGAGGTCCGCCGGCCCCCACTCGTGTTCCCCGCGCCAGGCCGCCCCACGCCGAGCGCCGGGCGCTGCACTGTTCACGGGGCCCACGGCCCGCAGCGCACTTGGCTGGGGCGAGAGGTGAGAGAGGTAGGCGGGCTGCTTGGTTGGCGTTGGCGCTCTGCAGTGCAGTGGAGTGTTAGCCCAGCTCCCTATATATGGTCGGGGATTAGCTCGGCGCTGCTGAGCTGAGCCAGGGGCCCAGGAGGAGGAGGAAGAAAATAGAAGAGCGCAGCAGCCACCAGCGCACGCAGAGCGGCTGCCGGGGAAGCAGAAGCGCCGGAGGCTGGGGCAGCGCCGACGTCTCGGGAGCCATGGCCGAAGTGGGAGAAGGCGGCGAGGACGAGATCCAGTTCCTGAGGACTGTGAGTCTCTGTGGTGGGGCGAGGTGGCGGGCAGGTGGGGAGGAGCGCGGAGCCGGGCGTGGAGGGGCTGCGCTGCGCCGCGGTGCCTGGTGCCCGGTGCCCTGCGCGTTCTCCGCACCCGTGGGCTGCAGAGGCGGACCAGCCACCCACCCGCGTGGCTGCGAGGGGCTACGTGGGAAGAGGCTCTTTCTCCTGCCTGTCCCTTTCCCTCCTACCTCCATCCCCACCCCAGACCTCCACTTCCACCTCTACCACTCTCCTAGCAACTTGCTACTTGACCTGAAACCTTGGGTGCCCAAACTTCCAGCCAGGGCTTGCTAGTGGTTTCCCTGACCCAGAGGATCAGAAGTGGAAGATCTCGCCCCAGAGTTGGCCCACTCTGTCACCCCTAACTCTCCACCTCAGCTCCCTGCCTCGGAGGCGGCCCCGCGCACTGGAGAGCCTCCAGAGGAACCTGCGGGGCAGGGGCGAGCCAGGGGATCCGAGCGCCAAAAGCGGGCACAGACGCTGGGTCCCAGTCCTGGACTCGCTGGGAAGGAAATTCATCCAGCGCTGTCCCTTGCACCTTGAGCCCCAAGCCGGCAGCTGCTGCGGGAGCATTACTTGAGGAACCTTGGCTTTTGCTCCTGGCTCCTTGGAGCCCTGCAGGACAGGGAAACCCCGGTGTGTGGCTCAGCGTCACTCAGGTCCCCTCCCTGGCACCGGAGGGCGCTGCTCTGCCCCATATTTTAGGGGATGAGGGGTGGGGGGATGTGGAGTGAGGGGTGTCTGTTGTAGTCACATCAACCTTGCCCTTTAGAAGTTAATGAAAAGACTTTCAAGGTGAATGACAACCAGGATGAGTGTGTGTATGTGTGTGTGTGTGTGGGGGGGGGCGGATTGGGGTGCACCTCAGCTCTGATTTCAGCCAGGTGACCTTGAACAAATCAATTAATCGCCCTTTTTAGCCTCTATTTCCTAGTGTAAAATGGAGAAAATATAACCAGCGTTTCAGAGTGGTAAGGATTAAATGAGATAACGACTGTCATAATGTTTTGTAAACTGTAAATTGCTCTGTAAGTGCTAGATCCTTTTATATATTCTGTCTGGCTCTGTGAAATTAGAAATTCTTCTCTTCCTCGCCCTCCTTTCTTTTTGTGTACCTTTCTGCCCTGGTCTCTGAAAATCATAACTTAGCTCTTGTCCATCCTTTGGACCGTTCCTTCTTTTTCTTGAAGTGCGTTCTTACAATTCCTTTTCGTTTCTCTTCCAAACATGGTTTCTCTATCAGGGCTGGGACTTGGGTCTCATTTGGGAGATAGAGTGGAACCCACCACCCTTTTGATACTACAGAATTAGCCATATGATCTGCAGACCCAGACGCCCTCTTCCTCTCTCACAGTGCACACAAGATGGGGCCCACAGTTGCCCCTGTTCACAGCCCTTTTGTTACAAAGCTGCCTGTTCTCCCAATGCCCTGTGGAATTCCTAGGCTTTCCTTCTAATAGGTGTATTGGATGGGTGGCAATTCAGGTACTCCCTGCCTTGTGCCCTCCTCCGTCTTTCATTTCTTCTGTTTATTATCAGTGATCTTCTCCACCTCCCTGACTTTTCTTCTCTACGGGGCAGTGTCACTGTTAAGTATAACTGCAACTACGGCTTACTGCAGAGCAGTGGTTCTTCAACTTTTATGTCTTGGGCATCCTGCTTCTTTTACTGGTAAAGCCCATCCATAGCCCCTGGGTTCCAGGACCAGTGTTAAGGGCCCCTGTTGCAGAGGTACCGCTTATCAGTTATGGCTTCCAGAGAGAGCTAGAAGTAAGCATGGGGCGAGGGACTCCAAATGTGACATTACTGATTCTTTTTCTTCTAGTAATCACCTTAAGTATTTTTTAGGTGTGTTCCTCAGTAACCTGTGAAGCAGCTTCACTTCTTCATCTTTGGCTTATTGCAGAGAAATAGGCTCAGGTGACCAAACCGAGGCACAGAAAAATCAAGGACTTGGCCATGGTTGCCCAGCAAGTTACTAATACTTGTCATTACATAGTGACAAATGAAGTTCCCACTAGAGCCTGGCATTGAGCATTACTCCAGAGGTTAGAGTCTTGAAAATATACTGAAAGGAAAACGGCTGCTTTCTGAATTCTGACCCTCTCCTTTGGTATCCATGAATAAAACCAAATCATTCCTTTGAATCCAATCACCATAAGTTTTGATCTGTGTAAAATTTTGTCTTTATCTTGCTGCTCTTAGGGCGTTCAGGAATGACAGGGCTGTGCCAGCACAGGAGTTTTCTCACTTTTTAATATGCCTTGGTTCAAGAATTTATTTCAGTTTGAACTCCCCCACCTACCTTTATCTTAGGGTTTCTTTCTTTCCCAAAACAAAATCTTTTAAAGCATTTTGATCATATGTCAGTCATGTAATGCCTCCTCATCGTAACATTGTTCTGGACTAGAAGGTGGTTGATATAATGATGAAATAGAATCCTATCTTTGAAACCCGGGAACTTTACAGGTTTGCCATTCCAGAAGCAGAGGTTTTTAAACCTGTTAAAAATAAATAGACCATAGAATAGCATTATGTTGAGGATCCTCATCAAATTGGCAGTTATGGTGTTCTGCTTATTATGACAGTGACAGACATGAAAGCAGCGAGACCTATCGATGGTATGAAATAGTCCAGGATCACTGCAGCCATGACTATAACGCATGGGTAGTGGGGCCGTAGACACTTGTTGGGTGGTGATGTTCACCTTGTTGCACCCTTTGATACATTTGAAGCCCACCCCCTCCCAGGCAGGGGGCAGGCTCTACACAAGGGGTTTGGAAGTGGGAGCAGATGATGTTAAGTAAATGCTCCTGTACCCCAAAGCTGAGAACAGCTGTGCAAAACTGCACATCCTCTTCTGGTCTCTGAAGTCACTAGCAATCGTTCAAGTCAGTGAGAAAGAGTCAGCCAGACAAATAGACCTAAGAATTTTACTTAAGGCTAAAATTTTCCTCCCACCGCTGCTGGCTGTGACATCAACCTCCCTTCCAACTGCTCTTGCTGACGTAGCCAGTGTCACTGACGCGGCTTCGGCTTCGAAGCTGCTCAGCGGCAGATAAACCTGCCAGCCCCTGATCTGAAAGCAAGAAGTTACAGTTAGAAGAGTGACAATTACTCTATCTCCAGACAGTTGGTGGAGCTGGCACCGTGTCATGCTTCGGGAGAGCCAGGCAGAGATGTTTTCTCCTTTCAGCGTTCCCTCTTAGACTATAGTATCCATTTAAAAAGAAAGGAAGAAAAGCCTCTAAGCTTTAAAATACCACAGCTTTCTCTTTTCAAACAACTCTCACCGCAAAGTTCATTGAAACAGGACTAAGTAGACATTCGTTTCTATTCATTTCCTATTAAAGACCGGTTTTTAGCCCTCCTTGTAGAAAGTTGTCCTCCTTTATCTAAATTTGCTGCTCTCAAGGAACAAGAGAAGGCACCAGGCAGAGAATCGAGACCAATGCCATGGTCTTGGGTTCTGCCCTGCAGGGTGAGCAGAACAAATCTCTGCATCTGAGCTGCGGCACTAACATGAGCGCACGTCCTTCCAGAGCAAGCTGTCCCAGGTTGATATGACAGTGAATGCTCACTTGGTGGTTTATAGATTACTGATTGCTTCTTCTCTCAGTGGAGTCTGTTTATATAACAGCTGTGTGATGCCAGTGTCATGCTTTTGATAGCTTTTCCTCAAGGAGGCGGGGGAGGGGGTACACATGAGTGACTTCTTCTTTCAGTCACAGCAGCTCAGGGTGACACTGAGCAGTAATGGACGGAGTGCTGGAAGGTAGGTCCATATACCCCAGTGTATGATTTTGGAGAGCTGTTGGGCTGAATTAGTTTGATGGTTAAAATGAGAAAACTCACAACATTTCCATACTCTGAGCCTCCCAACGTCACATCCCACCCTTCTCAGACTCTTTCCTTTGCCTTTAGAGAACTCATCTTAATAAAGAGCCATATCAGAGCAGCTGGGCACCCAATACCCCCTCCTTGTCAGGGACATGACCCTGTGGCTGTGAGAAGGAAGCTAGATCCTTCTCACAAAGGAATTAACTTGTGTCAGAAAGCCACATCAGGACTGGGGGTGGTGGCTCTTACCTCCAAGGCACTGATGGTCCATCGCCAGAGTTGTCCTAAGGACTTTTAAGCTGCTGAGCTACTAGGGAAGAGGTGATGGTGACAGTGAACTTGGAAATATTTTGAATGTTTTGTAGCCCAGTGTAAGAGTGAGACCATGGACAGGCCTGTAGATGAAGTATGTTTGATTTCTGTGGATTTTTAAAAAAATTTCTTTATTGATTAAGGTATCACATATTTGTGCTCATCCCCCCATTCCCCTCCCGAACCCTTCCCCATGCATGCCCCCACCCCCCTGTTGTCGGTGACCATATATATATGTATTTAATGCTAATATGGCCCAGCCAGTGTTGCTCAGTAGTTGAGTGTCAACATATGAACCAAGAGGTCAGGGTTCAATTCCCAGCCAGGACACATGCTCAGGTCATAGGCTCTATCCCCAGTAGCAATTGATGATTCTCTCTCATCATTGATGTTTCTATATCTCTCTCTCTCTCTCTCCCTCCCTTGCTGAAATCAATAAAAATACATTTAAAAATTAAATGCTAAGCAGAATAAGGACACTTCAGGGAAATACATTTTTAAAAAACAATTCTTTACTCCTTTTTCAATATTGATTTAGAGGGGAAAATATTTCTTAGGTTTCTTAGAGTTGATCTGAAGATAAAAAAATGTTGAAGAAGAAAGATTTTATCTGGAGAGCAAAATACGCTGATGATTATTTTTGAAGGACTTGTATTTAAATGGGTCTTTATTATATTTGTGTTCATTTACTCTTTTGCTTGTTTTATGATTGTCTGTTTTCACTTGTTCCTGGGAATGACATTTTATTTCATAATTTAATTGTTCCTTTACCTTACTACTAATACATTTGGCACCCTCCTAGTGAATTAAGAATTACCGATCTCTTGTGTAGGCCCAGGAGGTCCCATGTCTTCAGATACCAATACTTTTTATTTCATTTCCCATAATTCCAAATCCTAAATTAGCTCTATCATTAAGGTACCCCTAATACAAGATTTACCCAGTGGGGTGGAATGATGTAATTTAAAATTGCACTTAGAGGCAGGAATTCTTCTTTAAGACCTAGTTCACTGTGACCTTGGACAAGTTACTTAAGGAAATTGAAGTTTCATTTGCCCCACTGTATGGAGATAGAAGCTGCTTTGACAACTTCACAGAAGTATGGGGAGAGGCAATGGTAATTTCAATAATACCCCCAAAGAGTGGAGAAGGTATGTTTTGTAGGATATTATCTTTGTGTTTCTCCTGCACTAGGAAATAACTCTGCTATGACTGGATCTTGTTGAAACAGAGCTATATTTCTCCTCTCTCATATGTTTTCTGCTACAGGTCCTTCCTTTAATCTTAGAATCATTACGTCGTCTCCAGTGTCGGTCTAGCCCTAGTACATCTATCTGGGAAATTACTTGACTAAAACAATTGGCCACTTTTCTCAAGTGATTTGACTAAAACACTTGATGGAGAAGGTAAATCAGTTGGTGCAATATTCTTCATGAGGCCACGTAGGCTTCCTGGATTCTGAGCCGGAAACAGAGCATTCAGTTATTTTTTGTCTTCTTAGAAAATAACCTGAGCAATTATTTCCCATAGGATCACCTTTTCTTATTGAATCCCATATCTCTTTCTTTCAAAGCTACCCTTCCCAATGCCTCCCTTCCACTTCTTTTATGAGCCCATTCTTCCTTTTCCCTAGAGAATTGGGACCAACTTTCCTGTAAACCAGCCCTGCTTTTCCTCCCAGGGATTTTGCTGCTTCTGTCATGTCTGTTTAAGGAGTCAGGGCCTCTGAAAAGTTCCTGTTGGCTGCACCTGGATAAAGCAGATGCTTTTGTGGTGGGAGCCCAGCCAATGCTGAGGCTGCCGGGCACTACTTCTGCCCAGCAAGCCAAGTCCCATCTTTAGGGCTTTAACTAGTGTCCTCTCAGCCATCCTCTTGTTTGGACGTCAGTGGGATATTTTAGGGACAAAGACATTTCCAGCCACTGCAGTTTCCCTTGCCCCAGTGAGTTTTGCCATCATAGCATCTCTTCAGTTCAGAGCAAAGGAAGAGAAAGTGCTGGCACCTTAGCCCTGATCCTACTACAGGGATGGGCCTTGTGAGGTACCAAGATTATTTTTCCCCTCCTTATGTCATTTCTGATTGTTAGAAACCAAAGTTCAGATCAGCTCTGAGACTGGTGCTGCAATATTCAAAAACAAAAGAGCTATGCTTCCTCTCCTCACATGCTGTTGCTCCTGTCTCTAGCTCAGGGCACATTGTTGACTCTGCAGGACTATGCTGGTCTCTTTTCCTTTTAGGTGGGACACAACCTTATAGGTAGGAGACACTGAGGCACCAGACCCCTTTTATCTGTGTGTGTGTTTTGTTTTTCATTCACCTGCCACCTTCTTAGACAGTGAACTCCTCATTGATTTCAGGTCTTATCTATTTAAGGAGGTCATATTTTTATTGGACTCAGTGCCCCAAAAGAGGCCATCCCATGAGCCATCCTTTTGGGGGATGACATCTGCTTGCTGTTGTTACTTTAAGAGTGCAATGGAGACAGGAGAGAGCTCTGGAGAGAGAGCTGTTGCTGCCTGTATAGAATCTTACTAGCCATCAACAATTTCTCCACTGAGTTCAGTTTATATGTTAATGTATGCTATGGAACTGACCAGGGGATGAGCAAGGCAGCACAGCTGTAAGGAAAGTATAAGAATAAAAATCTGGGTTGGTATCGATGTCAGCGTGACACATGTATAGAGACTGTCTTTCTCCTTGGTCTTCCTATGGGATAAAGCACTGACTCAAGAAATTCCTTCTATCAAAATACTGAGATGCAAAGTTGTTACCTCAGCGGGTACCATTAGTGATTAGCATCATTAACAGCTGAGCAGAACCAATTCCTGAAGGAATAGGAATTGAATTGGTGAAAGATAAGAGCACTTGGGAATACTATCGAGAGGGGCAAACCTAAGTGAGCACTGCACTGGTTCTAGGAGAAACCTGAGTGGACAGAAGAAGCATCAAGGCAGAGCAGTCTGGGTTCTGGGAGTGGTGCCACAGAGACTGCATCTGTACCTGCTTATAACCTTTGATCAGAGGAGAGGAAGCCTTGAGCTATGCAGGAGATGGTGGCCAACCTCATGGTAGGCACTGGGAAGAGCACTGTTTGCAGCCAGGACTGGTGCTCATAAATACTTCATTTTAGATAATTCAGAATCAGAGACAACAGTCAGAAAAAGAAAGTCTCAGATTTTTATAAGAGGAGTTCTACATCAAAGTGAGAACTAAGTTCTACATCAAAGTGAGAACTAAGGCACAGCCTTCCTGAAGTAGAAAAGTGTTTGAGCAGCAAAATTCCACTATTAGTTATCATATTTGTTGATGTGTTACTCATCATATCCCAATAAAATGATCCAGAGTCCCTGAAACCAACTTAGCACAGTTCCTACAGCAAAAAGAGAGAATGCCAAGAAGACCTACATATCTACCAATGCAGCAAATAGGAAAGGATCTTATTGGAAGGTACAGGCTTCTCAACAGACCAGTGACAAGGCCTGACATTTACTCTCCAATAATTTCACAGTTGAGTTCTTTAATGGGCCTGAGCGGAGAGAGCTATAGCAAGAAATGGAAAGTTCTCCATCAATGGCACGTGAGTGTCCACAGTGTAAGAAGTATTGATTGGAACTGCGGCACTCTAAGCCATGAGCAGGTCCGGACTGTAAGTAATACTAGGACAGTAAGAGAAATCCAGTTGATCTCAACTCCATATTGGACCAAAGGCTGAATCTAAGAGGTCAAGTCAAAATAGGGCAGCTACTCCTGGAGGAGGGCGAGCCCCTCATCACCCCCTTCATTGTTATTATTCAGGACATGTGGCTGTTGTTTGTAACCTTAGCAGTGGTTCCCCACCAAGTCACCCTCTCTTCTGTCCTGGAAGGCTAGAAAAGAGGTGTCCAAGGATAGGTCATAGTGATGTCTTGAACAAATCTCATTTATTTGTAAGGATTTTAGGATGAAAAACATAACAGGGAACATACCAGTCAAGTGGGTAAAACTCAGAGCTAAAGCGTTTGCTCCATTTGGTGGCATTTCTACTGCTAGATACCTGCAGAGTTGTCTGTCCTTCTCTGGGTTTTAGTTCATCCATTTATAAATCATGCAATGGTGGTTATATATCAGAGATGACTTAAAAATAGTAGTGAAGGGACTCCAAGTTTCTTCTGAGAGAACTAGGTGTGTATTCAGTATATGGAGGGAGTAGCTTGGAATAAAGGTTATTTATTGCCAGATTGCCTGAAAAGGCTCCTATCACTCTGAAGCATGAACCATAGATTATAAACTCCAGGGACACAGAGGTGCTAATTTCAGTGGACTTCAAATCACTAGGTACATTTAGGTCAGAGCTCACAAACTTAAAAATTTTGAGTCCAGGCAGGTAACTAAATGTGTGAATAGGCCTTCTCCCTACCCACCCCCGCCTTTTTTTTTTTTTTTTTTTTTACAAAGAAAGGTGGGCCTGGCCTACAAATTCATTCAAATAACAAAATTCTTAAACACTGCCAGCCAAGCAAAACACATCTGCAGCAGGATTGTGAGCTGCCTGCCAGTTTGCAGCTTTGGATGAAACCTCAGATTTGGAGCAAATGTGCTCCCTAGAATGCATGAATATTTTTATGAGTAGGATCAGGCTCACAATCAACGTCCTTGGATGAAAATGTCAACGTAAATGACAATGTGTCATTAATCACAGTGTATAAGAAAGAGATGGGCAGGCGGACAGATGAATGGGGTTTAACAAATGATAGACTTGATCCTCAAAATGAATTCTGATTGTGCTAGCTTTTTAAACACCCTTTAAAATTGTCACAAGGATATAGATATAATGAAATTTGGAGTAAGTAGGGTATCTATTCAACATTTACTGAACAACATCCTGATGCCTGGCTCTGAACAAGTCACGGGGAGAATTTTATATAGGTGAACAAGACACCTTAACATCCCATGCCTCCCTCAGCTGAGTGTCAAGAGTGAACTCAGTCTCATTTTGAGGCAGAAGGACATCAGTCACTTCAGATGAATTTATAACAATTAATTTAAAATTTTCATACTTCTATAGTACAAAATGTTCTTATTAAAATGTGTGACCTTGGAGACATTTCTTAACTTCTATGCCTTCTCCCTCATGTGTTAAATGAGAGTAATAATATTGCCCGTCTCAAAGGGTGGTTGTGAGGATTAAATGAATTAATCCATATAAAGTGCTTGGAAGAGTGCCCAACATATAGTAAGTCCTCAATAAATATGTATTAGCTATTAATATTCTCTCAACAAACAGTGTAAACATTGACATTACTCCAAATGTCACTGCACATTCATTTTATAGTTGAAAAGTACAAAGGGATGATACCCTATAGCTATTCTGTGATCTTGATTCCTGGCATCCTGCTGAACTATAATGAGACTAGGCTCTGTGGGTGGAAAGGTGTCTGGAATGGACATGGCCTCAAGAACACATATTGATAGGCCAATTCTCAGAGCGCCTATGTTGTAAGGCTTCTTGATGTAAATGCTGATTGGCTTTTCCTCCAACAATTTTTGATTATCACATCAAGGGATGGACAACATGATTTAGAGAATCCTAAATACAAGCAACTCATTGTCCTTGGTTTGGGAGATTTCTTTTCAACTGTGTTTTAAATCTGGAAATTTACCTTCCTGGGAATTTGCTATATTTTCAGCAATGCAAGGTCATCGCACTGTAAAGGTCTGGCTCTGCACCTTCTCTGATCCGTTCTCATGTCTGTGGATATGAAACATGAACCTAATGGAAAGCTCCATTCTTGTTACATATTTAGTGCCCTTTCCTCTGGGGGCCCTGCTGCTGGGCAGTGGACCAAGCCTCTGAGTTTCATCCCCTCCTTTCTCAAACATTATTCTCATTTTGCCCCTCTCTGATATCCATTGAATTAAGTTGGATGATGTTGGCTATTTAGTAACTCTTAAGAATTTTTCCCTCCCTGGTTGAGAGTAAATATTTACCTAGTTAAACATTTAAGAGTGACAGGCATACAGGGAGTCTAGGTACACCTTGTTTTTTTATTTTTTTATTTTTAAATAAATCTTTATTATTCAGATTATTACAGGTGTTCCTCTTTCCCCCCCCCCCCCCCATAGCTCCCCTCCACCTGATTCCCCACCCCACCCCATGCCCTTATCCCCCGCCACTATCTTCATCCATAGGTATACGATTTTTGTCCAATCTCTTCCTGTACCTCTCACATTCCCTTCCCCCTGAGAATTGTCAGTCTGCTCCCTTTCTATGTCCCTGATTCTATTATATTCATCAGTCCATTCTGTTCATCAGATTTTTTATTCACTTGATTTTTAGTTTCACTTGTTGGTAGGTATGTATTTGTTGTCATTTTGTTGTTCATAATTTTTATCTTTACCTTTTTCTTCTTCCTCCTCTTCTTAAAGAATGCCTTTCAGCATTTCATAAAATCCTGGTTTGGTGGTGATGAACTCCTTTAGCTTTTTCTTGTCTGTGAAGCTCTTTATCTGACCTTCAACTCTGAATGATAGCTTTGCTGGGTAGAGTAATCTTGGTTGTAGGTTCTTGCTGTTCATCACTTTGAATATTTCTTGCCACTCCCTTCTGGCCTGCATAGTTTCTCTTGAGAAATCAGCTGACAGTCATATGGGTACTCCCTTATAGGTAGCTAACTGTTTTTCTCTTGCTGCTTTCAAGATTCTCTCTTTGTTTTTTGCCCTTGACATTTTAATTATGATGTGTCTTGGTGCGGTCCTCTTTGGATTCCTTTTGTTTGGGGTTCTGTGCGCTTCCTGGACTTGTAAGTCTATTTCTTTCACCAGGTAGGGAAAGTTTTCTGTCACTTCTTCTAATAGGTTTTCAATATTTTGCTCTCTCTCTCTTCTTCTGGCACCCCAATAATTCAGATGTTGGTGTGCTTAAAGTTGTCCCAGAGGCTCCTTACACTATCTTCATATTTTTGGATTCTTTTTTCTTTTTGTTTTTCTGGTTGGGTGTTTTTTGTTTCCTCATATTTCAGATCTTTGGTTTGATTCTTGGGTATGTTGATCTACAGTTGAGTTTCTGTATATTCTTTATTTCAGACAGTGTATGCTTAATTTCTGACTGGTCCTTTTCCATTTTTTTTGGCATTCTCATTAAGGTCCTTGAAGGTCTCACTAAGCTCCTTGGAGGTCTCATTAAGTTTCTCAGCTTTTTTTGGAAGATTCTTGAGTAACCTTATAAATGTGGTTTTGAACTCTATGTCCAATAGTTTGCTTTTCTCCATCTCTTTCATTCGTGACATGTTTCTTTGTCTCTGCATTTTGCTGCTTCCCTGTGTTGATGGAGTGGTTTTCTGTGGTAGGTGACCAGTGGTTCAGCCTATCACCTGAGGTGGATAGTCTTGGTGCACCCTTTTGTGGGTTGAGTGCAAAGTCTTGGTGTAGATAAGCCTTGATTGCTGTTGGTACACTGAGTGGAATTGACCTCCAGGCCAATTGGCTGTGAGGACCCGCTGTGTCTATAATGGAAGAACTGCTGTGCTGGAGACACACTTATGGGGCAGGACTTGCTTCAGTGGGCTTTGGTGCTCACTGAGTCTGCCTCTTGAATATGTCACTTATGGATGTGAGTAGTTGAAATCTAGTGTCATCTCACACTGACCACTAGATACACTAGCTTCTGGATCTCCAATGGGGTGCAGGTCAGCTACTGTCTGAGGTCACCCAGCAGGAGCTACAGCGAGAACTACAGTTTTCTCCTCTTTACTTGGGATTTGAAGGTTTTGGAGCTGTCTGACCAGAGCTGCAGTTTGTTAGGTTAAGCTGCGATAGGGCAGACTACTTATATGCAAAAGCCTCTGTGTGGAGCTTGGGTGGGTTTGTAGATTGTGCGGGACAGGGTCTTAGGGAGTCACTAGGCTAGGGCGTGGCAAACAGCGATTGCTGCCAGTCAGCCTTCTCTGTGTCTCCGTGTTTCCAAGTCTCTGCGTCCTGTGTCCCAGCATAGTAAACAATGATTGCTGGGCGCTCCTCTGCAAGAAAGCCACTCTCACTTTCCCACCCGATTGCAGACAGTCCAGCTTCTCCCGGTAGGATTTTGGGTCCCCAGCGTCTCCCCAGAAACTGGAGTTCAGATTAATCGGGAGCTTGTCTCCCTTCAGGTTGAAAAAAGCAGTGCACCAAGTCGCCCACTGCCAGTCCAATTTGCGCACCTCCGTATCTCAGCTTTTCAGCGCTTGTGCACGTCTCAATGCTCTTTTCTCTTTCCTTCTAGTTGTAGAACTTCCACTCAGCCAGTTTTCCCATGGTTCTGGGTGATAGACATTTTGTCTTTTAGTTGTAGTTTTGAAATTGTTGTGCGAGGCAGCAGTTTAAGTGTTTACCTGTGCCACCATCTTGGTTCGGATGGCACCTTGTTTTTTATTAAGTCGCATCACTCAAATAAGCTCTCCATTTTCACTCATAAAGTGTGTCTCAATCACTGAAAGCTAAATTGGGCTAAGTATAGAGGAATTTTCATTTAAAAAGTTCAAGCAAGATTTCTCTAAATGACACAGAATGGGTAAGATTTTGATTTCTTTAAAAAACAATAGAAAGAGATTTTTTTGGGGGTGCTAAATCTGGGTATTTCACTAATTAGCAATATATTTCACCATTTTAGTTGGGGAGAGAGAACTAAACTATACAGTTGAGCTATTTTATCTATTTCAGACTCAGTTTCCTAATCTATAGAATCATAACTAATTCACTGGGAAGGGTCAGGCTGAAATGATTGGGCCCCAAGATTCTCCAGAACAAGGCCCTATTTTATTACTATTAACTACCTCCTTCACCAACATCTGATAACGTTTGGCCTAAGGTTGTCCTCCAAGAGTATGCTTTATAAAGTATAAAATACTGTGGAGATGTTGCACATGCATATCAGAACCCGGGCAATAATGAAGCCTGACTACATATGTACAGAGAGCTCACTATTCTAATAAAATTAAATTTAGATTTAAGTTATTCTGACATTAATTTTTGTACATAAATATTTTATTGGATCATAATCAGGCATAATTGTATAAAATTCATATAAATAATTATTAATATAAATTTTGCTTAGCCAGACCAGATTTTTTTCTCTATTGAATATCCTAGTTCTTTCCTATTGTCAACCTTAAACTTGATAATTTCTCTGGAGTCACATATTATTTTCAGATCACCATGATCATTGTCAGCAGTGTCAATATCATTATCACATGTGGTCTCCATTAAGAGAGTAGTTGAGAGCTTCAGGTAAGACAGACATGGGTTTGAATTCTGGATTCATCATTTGCAAGCTACTTACAAACTATGAGACCTGACAGTTTCCTCATCTCTAAAACGAGGATATTAATAACATTTCTCGTGACTGTTGAGAAATTAAATATGGTAATGTTTGTAGAACTATAATGAGCATAGCATCTGACTCATTTATGTGTATTTTCTCTTCTGTGCTACAATATATGATTTGATATAATTCTCATCTTGATGGTAGAGCCTACGCCCCAGTAGCTGGGGATTCCCCTAGGCAGGCCCCCAGCACCCATGTTCAGACCCAGCTCCTACAGCCACCTGGGATCCCAAAGCAGCTGCTCCTCAGTGATTTGGGAAACATTGGGGGGGAAGGAGAGTAGAAGATTTACCTAAAGTGGTTATTTACTATAATTTCTAATTCAACTAATTGGAAAAAATTTAAACAGCTCTCCCACCTGCTCCCTGGAAAACTTAGCCAAATGCAAACTTGTGGGTGTGCATGTGTTTGTGCTTGATTTTCTGAACCCATGAAGGTTGCAGCCCAGAATCACACTTTTAATGAACAAGAACCTATGCCTGACTGCCAGCTATTTGTAGGTGATGACAAGTACGTTGACTGATCCTGGGGCTTTGCTCTGGTCTCTGACTGTGCTGAGTGCATGTCACTCATGTCTGTGTCCTGGTGAAGCTTTCAGAATGCATATAAGAAGGCAAATATCACATAAAGCCAGAAGAGGCTCCCAGAACTAAACTCCCAAAATCAAAAGAAAATTAAAAAGTAGGTTTATTGGTGTTTTAGAATAAAAGACACCTAGGTTTAACCTCTCTTTGGTCCCATGTTCGGTATAATATGTCCTTGGGAAGGATGTGAACCCTTTGCCCCAGACTTGTCTCTCATCCTATGACTAGGTGCATGGAATTCCTGATATTCAAGATACTCTTTTGGGCTGAGAATCCAAGATGGCGGCGTAGGTAAACACCTAAACTGCTGCCTCCCACAACAATTTAAACTGCAACTAAAAGACAAAACGTCTATAACCCAGAACCACGGGAAAGCTGGCTGAGTGGAAGTTCTACAACTAGAAGGAAAGAGAAAAGCGCTTTGAGACGTGCACGAGCGCTGAAAAGCTGAGGTACGGAGGCGCGTGATCCGGGCTGGCGGCGGGCAACTGGGTGCGTTGCTTTTTTCAACCCGAACAGAGACAAGCCCCCGATTACTCTGAAATCCAGTCTCTGGGGAGATGCGGGGGACCCAAACTCCTACGGGGAGAAGCTGGACTGTCTGCCAGCGAGGGTGGCTTGCTTGCAGAGCTGCGCGCAGGAATAATTGTTTACTGCACTGGGGCACGGGACTCGCGGATGCCTTTGGGGACACAGAGCCGGCTAACTAGCAGCCATTGCTGTTTGCCACGCCCTAACCTAGTGACACCCTGAGGCCCCGCCCTGCACAACCTACAAACCCACCCAAGCCCCAAGCAACCGAGTTAGCATAAGAAAAGCCTGCCCTATGGCAGCTTAACCTAGCAAATTTGCAGCCTGGGTCAGACAGTTCCAAAACCTCCAAACCCCAAGCAAAGAGGAGAAAACTGTAGCTCTCACTGTAGCTCCTGCTGAGTGGCCTCAGACAGTAGCTGACCTGCACCCCATTGGAGATCCAGAAGCCAGTGTACCTAGTGGTCAGTGTGAGACACCAGATTTCAACTCCTCACATCCATAAGTGACACATTCAAGAGGCAGACTCAGTGAGCACCGAAGCCCCACTGAAACAAGTCCTGCGTGTCTTCAGCGCAGCAGTTCTTCCATTATAGACACAGGGAGTGCTCACAGCTAATTGGCCTGGAGGTCAATTCCTCCCAGCATACCAACAGCAATTCAGGCTTAACTACACCAAGACTTTGCACTCAGCCCACAAAGGAGTGTACCAAGAGCATCCACATCAGGTGATTGGGGAGGCTGAGCTACTGCCCCCTATAGGTCACCTACCACACAAAGCCACTCCATCAACACAGGGAAGCAGCCAAAATGCAGAAACAAAGAAACATGTCACGAATGAAAGAAATGGAGGAAAGCAAACTACTGGATGACATAGAGTTCAGAACCACATGTATAAGGTTACTCAAGAATCTTCTAAAAACCGCTGAGAAACTTGATGACACTTCTGAGGAGCTTAGTAAGACCTTCAAGGACCTTAATGAGAATGCCAAAAAAATGGAAAAGGATCAGTCAGAAATGAAGCATACACTGTCTGAAATAAAGAATATACAGAAACTCAACTGTAGATCAACGTACCCCAAGAATCAAACCAAAGATCTGAAATATGTGGAAACAAAAAACATCCAACCAGAAAAACAAAAAGAAAAAAGAATCCAAAAATATGAAGATAGTGTAAGAAGCCTCTGGGACAACTTCAAGCGAACCAACATCCGAATTTTTGGGGTGCCAGAAGAAGGGAGAGAGCAAAATATTGAAAACCTATTAGAAGAAATAATGACAGAAAACTTTCCCTACCTGGTGAAAGAAATAGACTTACAAGTTCAGGAACCGCACAGAACCCCATACAAGAGGAACCCAAAGAGGACCACACCAAGACACATCATAATTAAAATGCCAAGGGCAAAAGACAAAGAGAGAATATTAAAAGCAGCAAGAGAAAAACAGTTAATTACCTACAAGGGAGTACCCATACGACTGTCAGCTGATTTCTCAACAGAAACTATGCAGGCCAGAAGGGAGTGGCAAGAAATATTCAAAGTGATGAACAGCAAGAACCTACAACCAAGATTACTCTACCCAGCAAAGCTATCATTCACAGTTGAAGGTCAGATAAAGAGCTTCACAGACAAGAAAAAGCTAAAGGAGTTCATCGCCACCAAACCAGGATTACATGAAATGCTGAAGGGTATTCTTTAAGAAGAGGAAGAAGAAGAAAAAAGTAAAGATAAAAATTATGAACAACAAAATGACATCAAATACATACCTACCAACAAGTGAATCTAAAAATCAAGTGAATAAAAAATCTGAAGAACAGAATGGACTGGTGAATATAATAGAATCAAGGGACATAGAAAGGGAGTGGATTGACAATTCTCAGGGGAAGCAAGTGTGAGGGGTGCGGGAAGAGTTTGGACAAAAATCTTACTCCTATGGATGAAGACAGTGGCGGGGGGTAAGGGCATGGAGTAGGGTGGGGAATCAGGTAGAGGGGAGCTATGGTGGGGGGGAAAGTGGAACACCTGTAATAATCTGAACAATAAAGATTTATTTAAGAAAAAAAAAAAAGATACTCTTTTGGATTAAGGCATTTCTCTCCAAGGCAAATGTGTTGTCTAAGGGTAAGGGAGTGGGTGTAGATGTTGCTATACTTTTTCTTAGATTGTTAGCTTGTGTAGGAATAATATCTTGACCTGGTGATAAGGCTGTGAAAGATAAGGAATGGTCACTAGGTGCTGGCAGGTTTAATTCTGTAGCAGCTTACCCTGGATCTCCTATCCTAGACTCTTGATTCCAATAATTACAGACTGTCGTTGTTCCTTGTGATTAAGCCCCTATCCCAGTGGTCGGCAAACTCATTAGTCAACAGAGTGGCAACTGCGGCTCGTGAGCCGCATGTGGCTCTCGAGCCGCAGTTTGCCGACCACTGCCCTAGAGAAATAGGAGCAAGAGAGGATACATTTTTAAAAAGTCATCTAAAGGATAAGGATCAAGGAGCAAAGAGGCCAAGCATCACTGATTTCACCACTAATTTCATAATTTTTATGTCAATCTTATTTTGTAGATGCCAGTATCTTAGATGAAACTCAATAATAGGTTTCTATTAATAGAGGAGTGATTCTAATGTTAAATGTGTCTTTCTGATGCCTACTTTCACCTTTGCCACTTATCAACATCTAAAATAGCATACTATATATTTTATTTACATATCCTCTTTGTGCCGCATGGGCAGAATTTTGTCTTTGCCTTCTTTGCTAAATTCTTAGTACTAAGGATTGTGCTTGGCACATGGTAGGTCTCCAAAAATACTTGAATGAATGAATGAATCCCCACATCCCTACCTCACTGAGTTATCTCTACCTAAGTTTCTCTCTCTGTGCCCTATGGTTGGTGAGACTGATGTAAGTGTTACCATGAAGATAAACACCTAGCCATATCATGATGTCACTCAGACTTGGAATATGGGGACTAATGTCTCAGTTTCTAACCTCAATGACTTATATGAAGTCAGCTTATGAAAACAGAAATGAAGATGGCTGTGCCATCATATATATGTGTGCCCAACTCTCACTAGTTGAATGACTGTTGATATTTTTGTAGTTTTTGTGTTTCTAGGTGTTTGCAAACTGATGCTTTTTTTTGAGAAATGTTTATTATATTATTTACTTTGGAAAGGATTTCTGTGTGCTTTTCAAATATCTAATCTGTACTATACACAAACCAGAAACCACTTTAGATGGCTCCTTTATTTCCATGGGGTCCTTGAGTGCTGTAGACAGCAGACACCAGCATCCTCCACTGGCATGTGACCATGCAGGCTTGGAGGAAAACTTAGCCTTCACTCCTAGTCACAGATAAAGAGAAGCCATTTTATTAATAGTTTGTTATTGAATCATTCAGGATTGATTTTTATTTGGCTTTGCAATATACTTTACTATTTTCATGTTGCTTAGCTTATTTCTACTTCTATATTATCTCTGTTTCTCCCTAACCCTGGTCCCTCTTTAGGACCTACAGGTTCTACTGAACCTTCTTCTGAGATTTCCTCCTGAATAGACTATGATGAGGTTTCTCTCTCTTTCTTATATGAGCCAATTGAGGTATTTTTTTCAATGTCTATTGACCTAGATAATAACTAATACCTTTATAAAAGGATTGTAAGACATTTATGATTATTATTATTACATTTATTATTTATTATTATATTATGCAAATAGGTAAAGTTCTTGGCAATCCTCTGTTAATTTTTGTGTAGGGAAACTGAGATGCTATGTGTTATTTGTCCATCCAGCCATCTAGCTAGCAAGCATTTGTTGAATATTTACTATGTGAAAGGCATGTGCTAGGGACCAGAGATTTAAAGGTGAGCAAAATACATAATCTTATTTCCATGGATCTTAAATTATAGATATAGTAGGAGATTTAGACATTTAAATAACAATAAGTTGGGACAAAAATGTGATAAATAAGGGTAAAAGTTATGCACTCTAGAAGGAATAGTTAATTTTGAATAGGGAGTCAGGGAAAGCTTGAAGAGAGGGATTATTTTAACTGGGTGAATTCTATAAGGTGTTGGTCAATGGAAAATAGACTTAAAAGTATATTTCAGGCAGAAGGATCATTATAAAGTAAAACCCAGAGGTGTGAAAGTATCTGACATGTTCAGGACACTATAAAGGCTAGAGTATAAGTGGTACATGGAAGACTATTGGGAGATGAGGTTGGAAAACTATTTGCAGAACAAATCAAGATGATCTGGCCTTTACCTATTAGGTAATGGAGAACTCTGTAATATAAATACAATTAATTCTAAAGATTTCCAAAGATATGCTTACGTTACTTCAGTATGCATGGTTTTAGTAAAGTAGAATATATAGATACTAGAGGCCCAGTGCATGAAATTCGTGCTTGGGGGCGGTATGTCCCTTAGCCCAGCCTGCACCCTCTCCAATCTGGGACCCCTGGTAGGATCGGACCTAACTGGGCAGTCGGACATCCCTCTCACAATCCAGGACTGCTGGCTCCCAACTGTTCACCTGCCTGCTTCCTGATTGCCCCTAACTGCTTCTGCCTGCCAGCCTGATTACCCCCTAACCACTCCCCTGCCATCCTGATTGATGCCTAACTGCTCCCCTGCTAGCCTGTTTCCCCCTAAGTGTCTTGCAGGCCTGGTCACCCCTAACTGCCCTCCCCTGCAGGCCTGGTCACCCCTAACTGCTCTCCCCTGCAGGCCTAGGTCCCCCCAACTGCCTTTCCCTGCAGGCCCAGTGGCCCCCAACTTCCCTCCTCTGCTGGCCTGGTCATCCCTAACTGCCCTCCCCTGCAGGCTTGATCGCCCCCAACTGCCCTCTCCTGCAGGATTGATTGCTCCCAACTGCCCTCCCCTGCAGGCCTGGTCCCTCCCAACTGACCTCCTCTGCTGGCCATCTTGTGGTGGCCATCTTGTGTCCACATGGGGACAGCCATCTTTGACCACATGAGGGCAGCCATCTTGTGTGTTGGAGTGATGGTCAATTTGCATATTACTCTTTTATTAGATAGGATAGATTATATAAGGGTGATTTTTTAAAATTGGTTTCTTCAAATCACAGTTGGATATCTGGTGCTTTGAGAATCTGGTTGGCCCTTTAAGGACAAATATAGATCACGTAAGCAAGTGCATCTGGAAAGACTGGACTTGAGAGGTCTGGGATGATTAGCAAGAGAGAACCTCCCTGACAGGGAACTGGCCTTGCCCCTGGAATGGAAATGAAAGAAGTCTCATGTTGCACCTAAACTACTTCTTCATGGAATGAGAACTACTCTATAGCTACAGAAGATGTTTCACGGTGGCTCAGGCCAAGGGGTTTGAGATGACAGAAAAAGAAGTAGGTACTTCAAACACATCTAGAAAATAGAAACTGGTTAGTACTGAAGGGTTATAGTCCTATTAAAGGCCTTATTAAGGACTCTGGCTGTTAAGTACCAGCAGTGTCCTTCATACCTTAGATTGTTAAACTTGGGCTCCTGCACTCCTGCAATCCTAGTCTATGGAGTGCACAGCCCTCTAAAGCTACTAATGATGGCATTTTGCAACCCTTTCTTGAATAGACTTCATATACTCTGGCTCTTGCCCTTTAGTGACCTATGATTTAGTTGTGAAAAAATAGATAAAAATTCAAAACGGATTTGAATTGTTTGCTTAACATTTTGCTAAAAGTCTAGTGAGGAATATGACTGGAAAGTAATTGTTGATTATTCTTGTCTGCACTAAATAATCTGGTACTTGATTACATTGCACAAACTTTGTTTCATGGTAGAGAAATCTTCTTTTCTTCATAAGACTCTTTTCCATGAAGTTTAAAAGGAATGTGTGTATCCGAGATTAAGTCAGAGACTGAATTTTTATTGTTGTTTCTGATGTATTCCCAATGGCCAACATAACACAGCCCATGGCATTTGCTGAATAAACATTTATAGAACAAACTAATAAAACAAAATGGAGAAAACATAAGTTTATTTGAAATCTGATACCTCATGTTCCAGCTAAGCTCTACCCCAGGTCCACCTAGGAGAAATTATTGATTCCCTTGTGTGGGCTGTTATCACAGCTCTGCTCACAAACATCCTTATCTTTCTGAAGTGCTTTCCAAGTTTAGCATTGTTCTCTTGTAAAAGTGAGAATCAAGAGGGTCATTCACCACAGCTTCCTTCTCTCACCTAGTTTTCTGGTATCCCTTCTCAGATCCCTCTCTGAAGTCTAAGGTCCTGTGTTACATCTTCAAATGAGCCCCCTCTCTATTTCTAACCTACAGGGAACCATTAAGGTGAATGCTTCAGATATACTCTCTTTGCTTTCACCAAGAGCCTCATTATAGTTTGGGGGACGTTACATCTATGCAGTAATGAGTCCACATATTCCCCATGTTTTAGTTAAGATTGATCTGCAGCCTTCCTTTCCAAAAGTTAAAATGGGTGCAATTATTGTCTTACTTAGACTTTGGGTCCTGGATCTAATATTGCCACTGAAATGTCTGAATCATTTTGCAGTGTTTTAATAAACCCAGACACACACTCATTCAGATGTGTGTATATCTGTAAGACTACTTTCTTTTTCCTCCTCCTTTTCATGCATATGTTTTCCTTTATCCCTTGCTCACTTGCTTTTACATTGTGTTTTCTCTCTTTTTTCCTTGTTATAAGCTGCATCTCTATTTCCTCATTTCTAGCTCTCTTTTTCCCCAGTCTTTCTCTGAACATAAGCATAAGTACAAGTAAAGTGTAGCTCTGGAATAATAATGTAGGCCATCAGGGCTCCAGCTAAAGGAGATGTAAGGTCATAGCAACAGCAGCTGTTCCTTGCTTACTGGCCTTCCGTAGTTATCCAGCATGTCTGGTCTGCAAGCCTAGGGACTGTCTCCCGCCTCCTCCTGTTTCCCAAGCCCATTGCCTCCCCCTTGACTTAGAGAAGGTTTTTAGATCATGTATCAAGCACAAGTGCTAGTGATTTCCCCCCCTCTACTTTATATATAGGTAAGAGCTGGTAGTTAGTTCCAAGCTGGGTTTCCATAGTGGGTCAGCATCTAGATATTTAACTTTGTCTCTTAAAAAAACTAAAAATGTTATGTCCCCAGGGACATCACTTCCTAAGGAACATGGGTGATGCTAATAAAAGTTCCAAAAGATTTATATAAAAATGAGCAAGTCAGGCTTCATATTTACCAGGAGAAATTACTTATAGGGTTTTTAAAGTTCATTAAACTGATGAGTGAAGAATTGATGGTGACATACGGAAACATGTTCCTGAAAGGATATTTGTATCATGCTTACTCATTTTAGTGTGTGGAGAGGTGTTCTACTCGGGTGCATTTTGGTCAGAAGAACTGGAGCACATATTATATACTTGAAGCTGGAGCCAAGCTAGTAAATGCTGAATCTCTAGTTCTCAAATTCTCATCATGTATTTTAGCATCAAACCCTTTTGCTATTACAGTATCTGTTTCTTACAATCTGGCACATGGTAGTGTACTTTTTACTTAATGTCTGACCACAGGACTGGTTTCCTCCCAGCATAAGCAGCCCAGAATTGCAGGAGACTCCAGAGTTCGTTGCACAGAGAGATGTTTATGGTTATATAGCACCAAGAAGGAGCTATTTTGCAGAATCTAAGAAATGGAGCCAAAAGTTGGGAGTTAGGAAGCAATAGCTGGTAAATCAAGACAGCAGTGCAAATGGTCACAAGGAAGTGATCCTGTGTCTAAAGACAAAGACCCTGAGGGTCCCTCAGGACCATCTGCTTGTATAGGCTTGAGGCATTCTGGGCAGAAGCCAGGGTGGTCAGTTTTGTGTTACATTTTATGAAGTCACCATCTGACCAATTAATCTCATGAGTAACATCTGATGATGATTCTTGTCGACTTCATTTCAGGGTAATATTTCTTTGTTCCCAAATTATTGGGGTATACCCTTTATTGGCTATTGTCTTTCATGTACCAATCAAACCTACCTAAACTTCCTCCTTGTGCCTTCTAGTCATTCCCATAAACAAACTGATACTAAGTAAAGCAAAAAGAGGAGTTCCTTTGTTTTTGTTTTCTCGATCCTTGCATCTCCCTTTATGAAATAATCTTACAGGAACAGTTGCCAGAATGCCATTTTTTGCTCCACAGTGTGCCTCCCACTGGCTGACTGTATCTTCCTACACACATACTAGAGGGTGCTGTTCAGAGTCTGGCTCTCCTGTGCTCTAACTCTTCCTTCCAGAGTTGACCCATCCAGTGTTCCTTCACTTTGTGGTTGTTTGATATCTTGCTACTGTATCTGTGAATTAATCTGAGCTAGGGTATGAGAAATTGACAAAGACTGTGCCTAGATAGTTTTATTTTAAAATCAGTCTCCGTTGCTTTGATTCATATAAGTGGACTAATAACTGGAATTCTAGGCACGCTACCAGCAGGATGGCAGAGATTGCAGCTGCAATAGGAATAGCTACTCACAGCCACCCTAGTCCCAGGTTATCAGTCCCCTTCATCAGTCTTATGGATACAGTTGCACAGAATTAAACTTTGAATAAAAACCAGTGAAATCTTAGTTTTCTCAGGACTTGCTCTTAAAAAGTATACTCACCCATTTAGCACTGGGGTCATAGTCTTAGCTCTGCCGCTAGTTTGGCAAACTTGGGCTATTGCTTATTTGTCTCTACAATGAATGGAGCTAGGTAATTTTTAAATTCAGTTCCAGGTCTAATATTATCTCACAATACTAATAATTGACAGGTTATTTATGAGTAACCATATGCTGTAGTAAGCATTTTATTTATTCTAGTATTTAAGAAATACTTTTGAGTTCCTACTATGTGTCAGGCACTGCAGTGGGCACTAGGGATATGATAGGAACCATGGCATGTAGCACTCTTGAAGCTTACCCTACAGCGAGGGAGACAGACAATGAACATAAAAACAAGGAGTAAATATAACTTCATATACTTCTAAAGGCTAAGGAGAAAGATAATACAGAATCAGGGGAGAGGTCTGGTGGTTATTTAAGGTAAAATGATAAGATTATATCTTAGTCAAGTTCTGAATGGTACGAGAGAGAAATCATAGAAAAAAGAAGAGAGAGGGAGAGAGAGAGAGAGAGAGAGAGAGAGAGAGAGAGAGAGAGAGAGAGAGAGAGATGGTCAGAGGCCCAAAGGCAGGAGAGGCTGGTGTGGAACAAGCAAGGGGAGGATGAAGTTAGAGGTAAAAAGATGACATCATATATAACAGGACCTTGAAGCCAAGTTAATAGATCAAGTGGAGCATACTATTCTAAACGCTTTATGTATTAACTCATTTAACTTACATTTCAGCCGTACACATTAGGTAGGCATTGTAATTACCTCTGTTTTACTCACAACTTACCTAAGTTCACATTGTGTTAACACACCAGAGCCAGGTGGTGTGGCTCTGAGGACTCCACCCTTGACCACTGTGTTCTACTCTCTTTCACTAGTAGGGAGTTAGGATGTCATTCTGATGAGAACCCTTTGGAGTTTATTCTTTTGTTTTTCTTTTTGTTAATCCTCACCCATGGATATTTTTTCTCATTGATTTTTAGGGAAAGTAAAAGGCAGGGAGGGAGGGGGGAGAGAGTGAGAGAGAAAAACATCGATGTGAGAGAGACACATAGATTGGTTGTTTCCCACACATGCCCGGATGGAGCTAGGGATTGAACCTGCAATCCAGATATGTTCCCTTGACCTGGAATTGAACCAGCGACCCTTTGGATATGTGGGCTGACAGTCTAACCACTGAGCAACTAGGGCCCTTTGGGAGGTTTTAAGAAAGAGTGACATGGTTAAGAACTCTGACTTCCATGTGGTAGGAAAGGAGTGGAAGCTGGAAGACTAGTTGGAAGTTGACTGCAGGGTCCAGGTGAGGTGGCAGTGGCTTAGGCCAAGTTTTGCTGAAACACTGATCCATGTCAATGCTGATCCATGTGCTTGTACATCTTTGTGCTTAATATGTGTTTTGGTTTTGTCTTTATTTGGGTGGAGGAGGTACATTTGATGGATGTAATGCATACAGACTCATCAGTGCTCTATAAATTCAGAGGACCCCACTTCATTTTCGGGTAGCTGCTTCCTCAGGAGCACAGTCACAAGTGACAGAGCTTTTTCTGCTGTTTTATGGGCAGAGTTGAAAGAACCTATTTTAAAGGTTGATGTTTAAGTTTTTCAGCCTCTTCATCCTACTGTATATTTTTTAATACATTAGAGCTAATGAGTTTTTTCAAGACAAATATTCTTTGAGCCTTTTGGAAGAATAACCTTTTGCAACTTGATTAATTCTCTTTCAAATATTAATGTAAAGATGTTCTTGATGCCTAGAACTTTAGGATACACCCATACAGTTAAGAAGGCAAAATAACCTGTACTTAAATTTATTCCATCTATTCTCTTATAGCTGTTTAATTTGCTGATGTTTCTATGAAGTAGATCACTAGCTAAGTCCACATTTTAGGGAGATGTACTGAAGCATAGTCCAGTTTAATTAAGTAATTTTTGGTAGCAAATTAGAAATAGACTCTTAGCTAGAAAATAAAATAGACTCTTAATAATTTAACTAAAAATAGACTCAATATCCATGATTCACTTGGTGATGACAATGATTCTAGTTATTCTGCTTTGACAAAAATAATACACATATAATGTATACATTCAATATAATAATTATACAATTCCTTTAATAGGTATATAATTAAATAATTCTACTGTGACAAAAACATATACATATAACATATATTTCTACCTTAAGTGCTGAAAATAATATATTCAGTGTAATGATCTTTTAAGAGTGAAGACTAAACAAAAACATTTATATACAAAACAAATCTAAGGAAGTTTGCTACCAACAATACTTCACTAAAGGATATACTTTATGAGGAATAAAAATGATCCCAGAAAGAAGGTCTGAGAGGAAATAACAAAAGGTAAGGCAAACAAAACTGAGACAATAAAAATGGTGAACAAGTTTATATGAAATAGTAACAATAAGTAAAGAAAAACTACATATTCAAAATTCTGGACAATCAGAACATATAAATTAGGAAGGAAGTGATTGATGATAAAGAATTCTTAGGTCATTTTATTGTTGTACAAAGGTAAAGATCTAATTTTAGACTTTAGGTTAAATATACAAGTTAAAATTTTTAAATCAGCCTATAAAAAAAGCAGAGGTTGGCAAACTTTTTCTATAATGGAATAAATCATGAATATCACTATTACCCCCACAATTCTCTCACAGCTACTAAGTTTTGCCATTGTAGCACAAAAGCAGCCACCAACAAGGTGAAAATGAATGGGTGTGGCTATGTTCCAATAAAACTTTATTTATAAAACAGTCAGGGGCAGTTTTGGCCATGGCTCTCGATTGCAGACCTCTGCCTTAAGGGCTGCTATTAAAAAAAGAGAATAATTGGAATAAATGAATCAACCATGTAACTTAGAAAAAGAAAAACTAAAAGAACTTAGAAAAAAACACACAAAAACCAGAATAAACCCAGAGAAAGGAAGAAAAAGAAAATGATAAAGACAAGAGCAAAAATAAAAATAAAGACCCATAAAACAAAGCCAAAATCTGCTTATTTGAAAAGACTGCTTTAGCCTGGGTGCTCCGGAAAGCAGAACCTCAGGTAAAGACTACTTCCCATTCGGTCATAACTGAGTAGCCATCTCGGTTATCAGATGGGTTATCAGAGAGAAATCATATTCATATAACTTATTTTATTATAGCATATTGTTATGACTGTTCTATTTCATTACTGGGTGTTGTTGTTAATCTGTTACTCTGCCTAAATTATAAATTAAACTTGATCATAGATATGTAAGTATAGGAAAAAACATAGTACATAGAGGGTTCGGTACTATGTGTAGTTTCAGGTATCAGGTCTTGGAGTGTGTCTCCCGTGGATAAGCGGGGACCACTGTACTTTTATTTGGGATTTACAAGCCCATGGCTATGAAAACTGGTAAGAAGAGTAGCAAAAAGCACAGAGAACTCTCAACAGGAACAGCATGTTGCTGGTCAGCACATTCAGTCAGCAGTGTGATCCTTCATCCAGTTTGACAGTGGAAAAGTGATCCAGAATAGATGGGCTCTGTGCAAGAGCAGAAGAAGAATGTGATACATAAAGTTTGCGTTGCAATGCAAAGACTATGCTTCTCAGAGTCTGAAAGACTGATATAAATAAGAAAGGCATGAGTAAATAATATTAAGAATAATATTGTTAAATCTCTGGTGCAGTCAGAATTTAAAAGATAAGGGAATACACGAATAATAGTATAATGAATACCAGGGGAAAGTGATGAAAGTGGAAGAGAGTATAAGGGAGATAAACGGTGATGAACTAAGACTTGATTTGGGGTGGTGAACACACAATACAGTGTATAGATGATGTGTTGTAGAATTATGCACCTGAAACCTCTATAATTTTGTTAATCAGTATCACCCCAATAAATTCAATAAAAAAGAAAATGAAATAAAAGATAAAGGACTATTATGAGCCACTTTATGCCAATAATTTTGAAAACTTAAGTGTTGGATCAAATTCCTTAAAATGTATAAATTATCAAAACTGATTCAAGAAGAAACAGAAAATTGGAATGCTCTATAAACTATTAAATAAAAAGAATCAACATATCAAAAATTTCCTCTGAAAACATAAGATTTAGATAATTTTATAGGCAAATTCTGTAACAACAGCAAAAGGTTAAGCAACAGATATCTTACAAAATCCTTTAAAATACTGTAAAGAGAAGAAACACTCCTAAATTAATGTAAGAGGTCAGTACAACCTTTTTTTTGCCAGTACAATCTTTAAAACAGAATCAGTCAATGATTATTTAAGAAAGGAAAATTATCAAGTTCACTTTGAACACAGCCACAAAATCCTAAACAAAATATCACCAGACTGAATTTATCAATAGGTGAAAAAGTTAGTACATCATAACTGCCAATTAGTGCAGCCACTTTGGAAAACAGTGGGATTACCTGATAATATGGTACAGTTGAACATACACATATCCTGTGGCCCCATAGTTTTCTTAGATACAGCCTCTAAACTCATTCACATGTACATGGTCATGTGTTCAAGCATGGTAATAGTGTTTAACAACTGGAAACAACCCACACACCCATCAACAATAGGATGGAAAAAGTGTACATAATATATATTTATAGAGAACAATGAAGTGAATCATCTAAAGTTACCACAATGATATTGTTAAATCTTATGAACATAATAGTAAAAAAGCAAGTCCTCAAAATGTACAAACATTTGGTTTTTCTTATAAACAAGCAAAACTAAACAATATATTATTTATGGGTACATGTGCATGTAGTAAAACTAACTATAAAGGAAAGTGAGAGACTAAAATACCCTGGCAAATTAAGGGTATCTGCTACGTCTGACAGATGGAGGAGGGGAGGTAGGAGGAGAGAGCTTCTTAAGATCGGTAATATTCTGGTTCTTATTCTTATATTGGTGGTGGCAACACAAGAGTTGTTATGCCATATAGTACATTACACACACACACACACACACACACACACACACACACGCCACAGAAAAACAGGCATTTTCCAGAAGGAGTTGGGACTACTACATATAGACCCAGAGGAATGAAGGAGCATGTGGGGTCAGGACTGGGGAAGTGAGCTGCTGCTCAGCAGGTGGAGGTGATGAGGGTTTGTCCGAAGGGCAAACTGGGAGGGTAGATAGGATTCTGAGGAGCCTTGTATGAGATTTGTGTTTTGGAGGGAAGACTTCTGACCATATTTTGAAGAGGCTATGAAACAGTAAGGCCAGTTACAAGTCTTCAGGTTTAATTCAGGCAAAAGATGACAAAAGTGCCATCCAAAATAGTGGTAGCCAGGATAGAGAAGAGACGAAGGATTTGCAGGGTATCTCGGAGGCTGAATGGACAGGATTGGTGCTGCCTGCTGGTTATGGGGGATGAGGGAATCAAAAAGTCAAAGGTGACCTCAAAGGTTCCAGGCAGCATATTCAGAGGATTAAAAACGCCATCACCTAAGCTGTGGAACGCCAGAGGAGGGATGTTTTGTGGCCCAATAGGGAAGAGAAAAGGAAGACCACAGATGGAGCGTGAAGTGTGTACAAGGCACTTTTCTTCAGGGTTGGCCTATCAAAGAGCATTTGACCACTGCCCTTCCTAGAGACCTGTCCCAATACTACCGCGTGCTCCTTCTGGAGAGACAAACAGTGCTTCCCCTGTGTTGTTCAATCTTTCTTAGCTTCCCCTGCTTTAGTGGCTGCTTTGAACCCTTTTATGAAGGAGCACAGCTCTCATGTTACTGTGGCAAAACGGTAACACAAGTCAGAGTTTGGAGAACTTAACCTTCAAACTGTGTGAGCAGAGTCTGACCTGTGTGCACGTTTGTGGTCAGGGGTGCCGCGAGTCCTCTTCTCACTGTCTGCCACGCTGACAGAACAGCTATCCTAGAGATGCCTTTGCTTCTTCGCACTTTGGAAGCTTGCTCCAGAACTCTAAAATCACTTAATTAAAATGAAATAGTCTTCTCATGAGAATCAGAAAGCCCCGTGTATTCGTTTGCTAGTGCTGCTACAATAAAATTCCACAGCGGAGGTGGCTTAAACAACATAAATTTGTTTTTCAGTTTTGGAAGCTAAAAGTCTGAGATCGGTGTGTCCACAGGGTTGGTTTCTCTTAAGGCCTCTCTCCTTGGCTTGCAGGAGGTTGCCTTCTTTGTCCTCACATGGCCTTTACTCGGTGTGCACACATTCCTGGAGTTTCTTCCTCTTCTTATAAGGACACTAGTCCTATTGGATGAGGCCCCAGCTTTATGACCTCATTTAACCTTAATTACGTCTTTAAGACATGCCCTATCTCCAAATAAAGTCCCAGTAGAATTAGGGCTTCCACATATATATTTGAGGAGGGGATATAATTCAGTTTGTAATACCTGAGTTCTAATTAAGGCACCAGAGGTACCATCTTAGGCAAGTAACTTTTCCTGCACTCCTGTTCCCTACATCTGAAAATAAGGTGTCAGGACTAGAGCAGTGATTCTCAAACATGAGCATGTGGCTGAATGGCTTGTTGAACTAGATTGCTGAGCCCCATTCTCAGAATTTCTGAATTGGTACACTGGGGTAAGTGAAAATTTGCATTTGAACAGGCTTCTAGGCACTGTTGCTCCTGGCCTAGGAGCACACTGTGAGAACCATTGGAATAGAATGATCTGTACAGTCTTTTAGTTTCAGTATTCCATAATGATTCTATGGGAAGGTAATATCTTGCAGCCTTTCTGAATCACACATCCTGAACATTGATCTGCGTGGCTATTTGCTCAGTTCTCCTAAGGATGGTACATAACTAGTCTGTACCAATCTAGATGCATAGGAGAGAAATCATTCACCACAGAGAGGGGATGGCTTAGGGCATGAGAGTTTCATTCTCTCGTGGAACCCCTGCTGAAAAAGGCTGATATGAAAGGCCCAAGAATGCGGAGAAGGCTCCAGTGACGAACATTACTTCCCTCAAGGTGGTGTCCACAGCCTGTAGGAGACCAGAATGACTATCATGTCTGTCACTGCCTTCTGCCCAAAAGGGATTTTAAAAATTCAAAAGATGTTAGAACTCAGAGAAATTGTAAGTCATTTCTAGACCAGAATTATGCTTTCTCAGAGGAGGTAACTGAGGTTCAAAGATGACCTACCCAAAGCCACCCAGCAAATTAGTGACAGGGCTGGGAACAGAATTCAGGTCTGATGATTCACCTGGCCAATCCAGCTGTTCTATCCCTACTTAGCACGCTAACCAGGATTCTGCAGCGGGAGGAGGAGAATCAACATGGGAACGGATGGGCAGGGTTTCTGCTTCCCGGTGAGCAGCAGGTCCTTCTCCTGCAGCTGTGGTGGGTGGATCACTCCAGCACTTAGGAAGGTGGCATATGTTACATAAATGCTCCTGCTGGGAGCCTTCTCTGACTTCTTGCCCCTTCCATTTGCACATTTCCAATGTGGAGTTTAGAAAAACAGACAATTGGTTGCATGACCTCAAAAATTTTTTTAGAAATTAGGAATAACATACAAGATGATGAAAATTAAACTTATAAAACACATTTTTTTTTTTGCCTGTTGAAAGTTGAGACATGTTCATTCTTTTCAGCTGAATTGGGTTTTGACATTAATTTCTTGTGCTAAGAACTTAGCCCTGATGCCAGTTTTCCTTTACACATGTGCTTGATGAGTTGCTATACATTGATTAAGAATTTAAAATATACCAATAGGTGGAATTCCCATAACTTGTAATAGTTTAAAAAATCATTTCCAAGGAAGGCTGGTCTCTAGTTTCATGTATACAATATTACCAATTATCTTGTTTACTATATTTAAAATAAATTTGTATCTATCAGTGTCCTCAATTTAGAATCCTCCTTCCTTCCCTTAAATTCAAAATCAGAAACAAGATGCTTCTTTTCAAAATTACATGAGTTTTTATTTTTATTTTAAAAAATATTCTCCAGCTACCTGAATTTATTATGCCTCAGATTTCTGGTTCACATTGCTATTGTAATCCAACTATAAATTTCCCAGCCAGACTCTAAGACTTAACCTCACCACCAAAGGAAAAAAGACATTTCTTATTGCTATTAACTCATAGCTCAGAAGTTCTGTTCAAACTCTGTCCCTTAGGTCCTTCCTCATAGTTAATGTTGGAGGACAAATTGCAATCTGTGAGGAGGAATCTAGATACAATCCCTCCTCTCAGGGGCAGAAGTGGAAGGCTTTGCAAAAACCGGAGTTGATTGTTTTTAATATTCTGTTGCTTCAGTTAATTAAGACACAAAGGAACATCCACAGCAAAGCTCTTTTTTGATAATGGAAATAAGAACTTGGAGTCAGGGAGTATGAAATCATTACCCCTCACACAAAAATAAATAAATAAAGTTCAAAAAAACAGCCCATGAGCTAATTCATGGAGCTGTCTTTATTGGGGGTATTTGGCAGCATCGCCATGGTGTAAGTAACGAGAATCTGTTTCCACAGGTCCTCTGAAAGTTCTGAACTCTTTAACAACATGGGGGTAGCTCTTTGCCTCCCACCAAACTCTGTTTCCCTAAACTGCTCTTCCCTATCAAATGCAAAATTTTAATAAGTACCTTCATCTTTTATTCAGTTCACTTTTGCAGTCTAACAAACACCTCCCATTGTGCTTCGTTTTATACAGTCTTCTTTGCGGTACTTCCTGCTGAATCACAGAGAGAATTTATTTTGGGTTATTTTGTCTCAGTTTCGTGCTCCATGCTCCTTCCCACCCCCCATTTGACTTTTCAGATGCTCTTACTTAACTGTCTTTTGAATGCTCCAGCCTTTCCCTCTTAAGAGTACTTTATGATCATCCTTGCCTATTTTTCACTGTCTCAGGAAAAGAGATGGTTCCTATCAGCGGAAAACACCGTTTCCTTCAGATTATTTCCTGTCTACACATCTTGATATTTTCAGAATACTTTGCCATTTATTATTATACTCAGTCCTCCTTGTTTCAATTCCATTTTCCAGAGGAAGGAAGTGAAGCGGGAGGTTTCTAGTTCCAGGAATGGAAGCAGGTTTTTGCTTCAGTTTCTGATTACCTGGCCCAGTTGCACATAGCTTGACTACGTAGTGATTCAGAAAGATGTCTGGGGCCACTGTATCTTTCCTACACAGTAGTAATTTTTGATATTTTTGGGCTTTGGAGCAGTGATTAGTGTAATGGAGAATGGTTAAGAAGATTTCCAAAGATGGCAGCTTCTAGTAAGCTTATTTTAAGCTTCAGACAATTTTCGGCCAGAGGAAGAGAACTGAAATGCTGTCGCAAGTGGAAATTCAAACTGGCTGTGATTTTTGTTGTTGCTTTTTACAAAGCAGCTTTACTGCAGGCTACCTGTCTGCATCAGCAGATGAAAACTCTTTTCCCCCATTGAAGGTGAGGTTTCAATCCATCCTTGTAAACTTGCACTGACAGAGGAAACGCCCCTGTTGACTTCATTAAACAGCTTGAATCTTGGACCCTAATCTGCCGAATGGTTGAACAAATATGTTTTGGTAACATTGGGTTGAGCAATGAAAAGTCATTTCTTTCTAGAAAAGATTCTCCAGGACTGACCACTTGACAATTTAAATCTAATTTAGGAAAATTAGATCCGATGATGGCTGCAGCTACACTGGCAAGTGTGTCCTAAGAAAGCTTTCAGTTCTTTATTTGCTTGTTTTATATATTAATTCTTAGTGATTAATGCCTTTTTTTTTACCCAAAAGAAGTTTTGGAATCAGCCAGTTCTTGTAGAAAAAAAAGTGTTTTGTTTTGTTTTTTCCTTAGGCAGAGTTTTATTTGTTGTTTTTTGTTTGTTTGTTTTTCTGGGTGGTTCTTAAGACTACTGCCTTCAAGATGTTTCTCAAATGTTTCCACTTAACTCTAACTTCAAAGACTGGTTCTGGGTGAAAGTCTATTGATGAGTATAACAGTACAAACATGCTGAAGGTGGTTTCTTTAGGCAACCAAATCTACATTCAGTTCATTCTACTTTCAGTTGGGTTATCAAATTTCCAGCCATTAGATAGCTAAAGTGGTAGGGTTAGGAGATGTGACTTAATACACAAAGTAAGAGACCAACACATAAAGATCATATTTAATAATATTGAAAAGTCCTGAGCTTAGGCCTGATTATTCATATTGGATGGCAGAAGTCCTGATGCTGTAGCTTATTTCCAGAATTTTATTGCTAAAATCCACCTCCCCAGTCCTCCCCACATCTTACTGGTAGAAAAGAGGAGTTCAAAAGTGTGAAATGACTTCCTTACATTTGTACAGACAATAAATAGCACAACCAGAAACAGAAGTAATATTTCTTCGTTTCTGATTCATTGCTTTTTTGTTAGTTCAGTATGACATAACTGTGTGATGTAGTGGCCCAAATATATGATGTGAACACAGTGAAAAAAGAACAGGGCAGAGTGAACAATCAACTTATGTATTCAATAATTATTACTTGAGTAGCTACTATATGCCATGCATTTGTGCTAGGCATAGCATTAAAATAGTTGTTTAGGATGTCATTGAACATCTACAATTTTAAGCAACATTTAGAAATTTGGTTGGGGGGAGGGCGTTTATCATAAAACTCCTACGAATACAAAGGCTGTTATGTGGTACTACAATCCCTGTGCCCAGTCAGCCTCTGGATAACCTCCAGGTGGGGATTCAACAGAGCATTTCAGCAATGAATGGAGGTTGAGTGAGATGGCCTCTAAGGTTCTTTACAGCTCAAAGGTCTTATGGTTACTGGAAAGCTCCTATAAATGCATTTATATCTGGGTGCTAGATAATAACTGAGCACCTGAGGAGGCAGTGTGTAATCTAGGACTAAGGAGGAGGCCTCAGACTTCATTCTGTCATTCATGGACCCAGCCTGGGTCCTGACAGAACTTGAAAGGGAAGAGAGCACAGCTCTCTCTGTATCACCAGCACCTCATTCCATGAGGCCATATGGTATTCAGAAGAAATACATAGACATTTTCGATATTAAACACTTTTCAAATTACAAAATTAATATGCTCCATTTATAAATTTGAACATTACAGGAATCAAAGTGAAAATTATTTATCAGAACACCCACCCCTCTACAAAGCAGTTTGGAATGCTCTGAATATGTTAACATGCCATTTTTTAAGTAAAATCAAATGATGTTGCCCTGGCTGGTGTGGCTCAGTTGGTTGAATGTCATCCCCTACAACGAAGGGTTGTGGGTTCGATTCCAGGTCAGGACATATGCCTGGGTTGTAGGCTCAATCATGTTGGGGGGGGGCAGCACATATGGAAGGTGGCCTATCCATGTTTTGATTTCATATCGGTGTTTTTCTCTCTCACTCCCTCTTCCTTTCTCTCTTTTGAAAATTCAATACAAATATTTTTAAAGAAAATAAAATCATGTTTACTTAGTCTACAAATTTTTTTACTTAATTACCTCAGACATCTTTTCATGTTAGTATCTTTAATTTTAAAAGGCTATGTAGGCCCTATCTGGTTTGGCTCAGTGGATAGTGTTGGCTCTTGGACCAAAAAGTCTGGGGCTTGATTCTGATCAAGGGCACATACTTCGGTTGCCCTAGTCTGGGCTCATGTGGGAGGCAACCAATCAATGTGTTTCTCTCACATTGCTATTTCTCTCTGTTTTTCCCTCTCTCTTCCACTCTTGCTAAAAATCAATGGAAAAATATCCTCAGATGAGAATTGAAAAAAAAGGCTAGCATTCCATTGAATGGGTATATCATAATTTTAAACTATCATTTACATATTTTTCTATTTCTAAAACAATACCACACCAACTTCTAAAAGATACTGACCATTCTTTATCTTTTTAAGATAAAGGTGAAAGGTGGTTTTTAGAATATAAGGGAGAAACAAAATTGGGTGTGCGTGTGTGTGTGTGTGTGCGAGTGCATGTGCATGTCTCTGTGTGTGTGTGTGTATGAGAGACACATAGCCAATGGGGAATTGGTCATAAAAATTTATTGAAAAAAAGAATTGTAATTTCTCTACAGACACCACTATGACATCCTATTGCTCATACATACTAACCTCAGTGGTTTCAAAACAGGGGTATTGAATGAATGGGGGAAATCAACTTCTCTTAATTATGTATCTGAATCCTCAAATAAAACTTGCACCAAAATATGACAGTATTATCCATGAAGCTACAAAACCAGGAACCCCAGAACCCTTTGGGAGGCAGTGCGGGGGATTGCTTATATGTGGCTTCACCTCCTAACTTGAACATCTCTATCCAGGGGAAGATTTCAAATATTCACATCCAGGCGTAAGAATTGGCATGTGTTTAATTGCTTTGGAAGTTCAAAATACTTCCAAATGCCATATTTTGAGGGGTATCTTGTCATAAATAGAAATCTGTTGACATCAAAGTAACTGGTAGGCAAGTTCTCCTGTGACCCTCTGTGAGACAGCAGAAAGAGCAACAGTCAACTAGCATAATTGTGTTGCTTTATTTGTGCAGGTCCTAAAAAATAGCACATTTGAACACAAAATTAGTATTGTTGATTTTGTTCATTATTGAGCTTTATTTTTTAGAATATTTTTCCATTTATAAAAAATTGAGCAGATATTACAGAGTTTCCATATTACTCCCCTCCCTGCCCCAGTTCCCCTATTATAAACATCTTACATTAGTATGGTCCATTTTTTACAATTAATGGACTGATATTTATATATTATTATTAACTAATCTCCATAGTTTATTCAGATTTCCTCAGTTTTTAACTAACATCCTTTTTCTGCTCCAGAATCCTATTGAGGACACCACATTTCCTTTAGTTGTCATGTCCTCTTCAGATCCTCTGGGCTGGGACAGTTTCTCAGACTTTGCTTGTTTTAGATGACCCTGACCGTTTTGAGGCATGCTCATCAGGTATACTCTACAATGTCCCCGTTTTGGAATTTGTCTGATGTTTTTCTCATGATGAGGTTAAGGTTCTCGGGTTTGGGGAGGAACATCACAGAGGCCAAGTGCCGTTTTCATCACATTACACCAAAGGTACATACTCTCAACATGATTTATGACTCTTGATGCTGACCTCCATCACCTGGCTGATGAAGTGTCTGTCAGGTTTCTCCACAGTAAAGTCACTTTTTACCTCCTTCCCACACTGTTCTCTTTGGAGGGAAGTCACTAAGTCACTATGCTTAGGAGTGGGGAGTTTGTTTCCACTTCCTTGAGAGTGGAGCATCTACATAAATTATTTGCAAGTCTTTTGCCTGGAAGATTCATCTCTTCTCCCATTTGCTGATTTATCCAATAACATATTTATATCAGTATGGAATCATGAATATTTATTTTAGACTTCGAGTTATAATCCAATGTCACTTTATTTTGTTGCTTAAGTTGTTCCAGCTTTGGCCATTAGGAACTCTTTCAGTTGATTCCTGTATCAGTTATCAGTTTAATACCTCTCTCTCTCTCTCTCTCTCTCTCTCTCTCTCTCTCTCTCTCTCTCTCTCAGCACTTTTCTAATTTCTGGCACTTGAATATGCTTCATACTCACCTTGCATATTTCCTGCCCCAGTCCTAGAATCAGCCATTCTCCTTTTGTTGGAGCATGATTTTAGAAATCAAGTGCCAGATGCTAAGTGAGCTTGTTGCTACTGGCATTGTGCTTATTTTAGGTTCTTTCAACTGACAAATATACATGTATATACGAACCTTTATATACACATATGTCTATAAATATCTATACTAATAATAGAGGAATATGCAAATTGTCTGGGACACCATCACAGTAATAGTATCAGTAATGACCAGCAGGCTGCCTGGGGTGACAAGGCCAGCAGGGGGGTTAGTGAGGGACGACCAAATGACTGAACAATAGGCTGTGTGGGGTGACCAGGCAGCCGGGGGCGGGGGGGAGTTAGGGGTGACCAGGCCAGCAGGCAGAGGCAGTTAGGGGTGATCAGGCTGGCAGGAGGCAAGGGGGGAGGCAATTAGGGGCAATCAGGCCAGCAGGCAGAGGCAGTTAGGGGTGATCAGGCTGGTGGGGGGGGGGAAGTTAGGGCTGATAGGGCAGGCAGGCAGGTGAGCAGTTAGGAGCCAGTGGTCCTGGATTGTGAGAGGGATGTCCAACTGCCAGTTTAGGTCAGATCTCTGGGATCAGGCCTAAAGTGGCAGTTGGACATGCCCTGAGGGGTCCTGGATGGAGAGGGTCCAGGCTGGGCTGAGAGGACCCTCACCCCCATGCATGAATTTCATGCACCGGTCCTCTAGTTCTGTGTATAATAATCTATATCTCCAATAAGTTAAACATGAGTGCTATTGATGTCTCCAAATCCGATACATTACCACATGGATCGTTCTAGGCTTTCCCTTTGCTTATCTATAACTTCCACTCCCACAGTGAGAAACCTGTTTCCCACCATCTGCCATCCATTAACGTAATTGTTCAGTTCTGGTCTACCTATACAGCTGTATCAGAATTGTTAACCATACCCCTGTGGGAAACAACTACATTTACTGCAGTACAGTCCTACGTGTAGTTCATTTTTCTTTAGTGCTACAGATAGCATTTATTTCCAAAGTTACTTAGGTTAGCATCTTTCCCCTCTCCTTTCAGTGAAGTTGTTTCATGTATTTGTATTACAATTAAATTTTCAAATCATTATCTTCATTCTCCTCTGAGTTTTTCTGATCTCCTAAATGATTTTTAAAAATTTGTCAGAATTAAGTTTTTTTTTTGTGCTGTGAAGTTAATTGAGTTCTGACAGATACCCATGTATCAAGCATTAGAATATCATATAGAATAATTTCATCACCCTAAAAATCTCCTATGCTTCATCCCTTTCCTTCCCCTGAGACTCTGGCAATCACTGACCTTTCCTCTTTTCTGTAGCTTTGCCTTTTCCAGAAGGTCATATACTAGCAGTTAGCATGGTACAATAGGTAGCCTTTTCACACTGGCTTCTCTTGCTTAGCAATACACACTTAAGCTTCCTCCATGTCTTTTTGTGGCTTGAGAATTCATTTCTTTTTTAACAAATAATATTCCATTGGATGAATGTGTTAGTTTGTTTATCCACTAACCTATTGAAGGACATTTCAGCTATTTCAAATTTTGGCAATTATGAGTAAAAGTGCTATAAATAATATTCATGTGTAGGTTTTTGTGTAGACATAAGGTTTCAACTCAGGTAAATACCTAGGAACATGAGGGATGGGTTGTACGGTAAGACTATGTTAACTTTGTGAGAAATGACCAAATTCTTCCAAATGTTGAATTTCTGGCAGCAGTGAATAAGACCATGTTGCTCAGCATCTTGCCAGCATTTGGTATGTCAGTTTCCTGGATTTAGTCATTTTAATGACAAATGATGTTGAGGCATCTTTTCATATGCTTTCTGCCATATGTATATCTTCCTTAAGTGACTATTTAGATCCTTTATTTTTTAAATTGTTTGTTAATTGTTAATTGCTTGTTAAAGTTGTTTGTTTTCTTATTGTTGACATTTTGAGTTGTTTGTTTTTTTTAAAATATATTTTAGATACAGGTACTTTACCAGATATATGTTTTGTAAATATCTTCTCCTATTCTATGGCTTGTCTTTTTACCCTCTTAACAGTGTCTTTCATGTTTTGTTAATGATATTACCATTTTCTTTCCTCTCAAAGAGTAGCTTTAGCAATCTATAGATTCAACACAATTCCTATCAAAATACCAATAGCGTATTTCACATATCTAGAACAAATAATCAAAAAATTTATATGGAACCACTAAAGACCCCAAATAGCTACAGTAATCTGGAGAAAGAAGAACAAGTTAGAGAAATCATACTACTTATTATGAAACTATACTACAAGGTCATAGTAATCAAAACAGCATGGTACTGGCATAAAAACAGACATGTAGATCAATGGAACACAATAGAGAGCCCAGAAATGAACCCATGCCTATATGGTCAATTAGTATTTGACAAAAGAGGCAAGAACAAACAATGGGGTAAACACATTTACTTAATAAATGGTATTAGGAAAATTGGACAGATATGTTCAAGAATAAATTTAAAATAAAGACTTAAATGTAATTCTCAAAACCATAAAAATCCTAGAAGAAAGTACAGGCAGTGAAATCTTGGGCATTTCTTTTAGCAGTATTTTTTTTCTGATATATCTCCTCGGGCAAGGGAAACAAAAGAAAAATAAATGGGACTACATTAAATTAAACAGTTTTCACACAGCAAAGAAAACTGTCAACAAAATGAAAAGACAAACGAATGAATGGGAGAACATATTGGCCAATGATACATCTGAAAGGGGTTAACATCCAAAATTTGTTGAGTTGTATAAGTTTATAAAGAACTTATATGACTCAACACCAAAAAAATAAACAATCCAATTAAAAATGAACAAAGGGCTGAGTAAACACTTCTCTAAAGAGGACATACAGCTGGCCAATAGACATATGAAAAGATGCTGAACATCACTAATTATCAGAGAAATGCAAATTAAAAACACAATGAGATATCACCTTATATCTGTCAGAATGTCTATCATTAATAAATGGACAAATAACAAGTGTTGGTAGGGTGTGGAGAAAAGGGAACCCTTGTGCACTATTAGTGGGAATGCATATTAGTGCAGCCACTGTGGAAAACAGTACGGAGTTTCCTCAAAAAAAAATAAAATAAAAATAGAACTGCCTTATGACTCAGCGATTCATTGTGGGTATATATATCTGAAGAAACATGAAACACTAATTCAAAAGAATATATGCAGCCCTATGTTTATTGCAACATTATTTACAACAGCCAAGCAATGGAAGCAACCCAAATGCCCATCAGTAGAAGAGTGAATGGGAAAGTAGTGGCACATATATACAGTGGAATATTACTCAGCCATAAAAGAGAACAAATGCTTACCATTGTGACAGCATGGATGGTCCATTATGCTAAGATAAATAAGTCAATCAGAGAAATACAAATACCATATTGTTTTACTTATATGTGGAATCTAAAGAACAATATAAACAAGCACACAAAATGGAAACAGACTCATAGATACAGAGAACAGACTGATGGTAGCCAGAGGGGAAGGGGGTTGGTGGACTTGGTAAGAAAGGCGAAGGGATTGAGAAGTACAGATTGGTAGTTACAAAATAGTCATGGGATGTAAAGTACAGCATAGGGAATATATTCAATAATATTATAATAACTATGTAGGTTGCCATTTGGGTACTGAAAATATTAGGGGGAACACTTTGTAAAGTATATGATTGTCTAACCACCATGCTGTACACCTGAAATTAGTATAAAATAATATTGAATGCTAACTGTAATTGATTTTTTTTTAAGTGCGTTAGGATTGAAGCCTTCTGATGGCAGACAAGATCAGTTGTTCTGAATCAACCAGTGCTTTCTACTCCGTCCCCGCCCCCCCTCCCCCCCCCAGCCACTTTCTATCTTGATAACCACTGGTCTAGATTCTCACTGCTCTGCCAAGCCCACTACTCTTTGGAGCCTGCCCTTGTTGACCTAACTAGGTTAAACTAATGGGGAGGCAGATGCACAGAAACCTGTGAGATTCGGTGCTTAGTTCTGGCTCTCCTCATTATTAGCTGTGTAGCTTGAAAACACAGTGGTATTATTTCTCTGTACCTCAGTTACTTTGGATCTGATACTCTTTAACCTAATAGTTAGTGAGATGTTATTTACAAGCAAAAGCTTTAGTGTAAAAATATTTGATTAGTTTCACTGAGGTTCTAAGTTGGCTATTACAATTAGCTTGTAAAGCAGAAGCCTATCCCCACTTCTGTTCACGCATGGTGCTTATGTAGAGAGTCAATGTTAAAGCTGTAAATGGACCATTTCTAGAAAATATGTATAAGCAATTCCCAATGTCTCACTTAGCTTATTAGGACTATGTGGACCCGTTTGCTCTTCTCTTAGTGTATTTACTATAGGCTTTGAAATATTTTCTAGACCTAAGGAGTCTCCTGAGGAAAATGCTTCCTAAGACATAGAATCTACTCTCTGAGGTTTTCTTCTGACTTGTGTCATGCCAACTAGAAAGGTTTAGAGCAGCAAATCTAGTATTGTTTCATCTCCATTCCTCTAACCCTTAGAGCCTAAGGGATATGGATATAATTTTTATTTAGTTGGAATTTCAGTGAGAACAGCCTAAAATGTCTGTGAAAAACTAGTAATGTACAGCCAAGTCTGATTTTGCCTTGGTAAGATATTTCTAAATTATTTTATTTGCAAAGAAAAACAAGTGAAAGATTTAAAGGAGGATATTGATGTGACTTTATCTCTTTTTAAAAAGAGATTATTCTTGATGGTATGTACAGAAGGGGCTTTAGGACAAGAGTGGAAATAGGGAAATTCATGAAGGAGTGATCGTGATAAGCAAAGCTAGACAACAGTTTGGACTGAGTGGCAGCAGTGGAGTTGGAGAGAAGGCATCATAAATGAAGTGTATTTGGAAGATAGAGCTAATTAGACTTGTTGACACATTGAATTTTATTGGGAAATAAGACAACTACTGTAGTGGTTTGCTCAAAATTGGTCCCAGTTTTTACACAGGTCATGCTGGTGGGGAATTATCCACTCTTTAAAATCAGGGATCAGAAGGCTCTGTCCAGTAGTTCAGTTGGATAGACCAGTGTCTTGATACTCCAAGGTTGTGGGTTCAATCCCCAGTCAGGTCACATAAAAGAAACAACCAATGAATGCATAAATAAGTGGAACAACAAATAAATGTTGTTATCTCTCTCAAAATCAATAAAAATTAAAAAATAATAAAATCAGGGATTAGATTCACAAATCATGATGGTTCTTCTTAGCTCTAAAGTTCTAGATGTCTGTGAGTCTATGAAGTACTCCTGCAGAACAATTTTCCCACAGGGAAGGGATAATGGCAATCTTGGTATGTTTTTCTGTCAGAGCTAGAGCAGAAACTTCAGAAGGCATCCTAAGAATAACAACCCATCCTTATAACATCTATGCAAAAGAGAGCTCTTTCTCAGTAGGGAAGATTTAGCTTCTAAAAAAGAAATAATTTTCTAACTCTATAGCTCTAGGAAATGGAAGCTTGTGAGTCCTCCCTTTAGAAAGGTCTTTGAAGAGCAGATTGGACATCCAGCCATCTGAAGGCTGCCCAGAATCAAAGGAAAGATTGACGTGACCTCCTGAGGTCACTTTTGTGACTCTAACAAATGGTTTGAGTTCTATAGCAAAAGAAGTTGGCGAATACAAAATTTAATAAGTCTTTATTGTCATGACCCAAGATACAGGTGGCCTTGATGAGAATCCCTTAGAGATGCATTCAACCTTGCAGATGTTAAATTCAGCTGCTCAGAAACACCTGCTAAGAAACCTCCTGTAATAACATGCCCAATTGTTAGTGTTCCCCTGTCCACACAGTTCTATTTCTCTTTAGAATCTGGTCTGCCCTTCCCCCACTTCTGCAATAGTTTTTTTTCCTCCTATTTGCTTTCCTTTCTGCAAATTGCACACATTAAGGGTAAACATTTTGACTGTTGCCACCCATGAAGCCTGAAACCTACCCATGGGGAAATATCAAAAGGCTTTTCAAATCCTGTCAATGAGATCATCTTTACAGAAAAAGAAGAACTGCTAAGTGTCAAGTATCACTTCATAGTGCAACTCTTCTTATTACTCAAGAATGCTAGGCCTTTCATCTGTTTTGCAAACCTGCTTTAGACTTGATTTAATCAGCTTTCTGAGCAGGGCAGGAAGTTATGGTATAAGAGTGGGGTTAGGGAATAGTTTCTTACTAACTCTTGCATATACTCTATAAAATAAATAGATCTATCTTTCAGGGAATTTTAGCAAGGTTGATCTGAAAACATACCCTTTTCTGTGATCCTCAATTTCCTTAGCAATTCTCAAGTAAAGCAGTTGGATTTCCTTGTCCAGTCTATGATAGAACCATCTTGCAGCAGCATTCACCATGTACCCTGACAGCTAAGATCATGTCATTAGTTGCTTTGGGTAGACTTGTCTTCCTTTAATCTTCCAAATGAAGCATGGAATTAGGGGAGATAGTGTATTCAATATTTAATTATGAAAGTTTCTTACTTTACAGTCATTTAACAGCAAAGAGAATAAGACTTATGCATCTAATTATAGCTAGTTTTATTTAGCATCATACAATACCTCATTTAACAGCCTACTACCAGCCCTGTGTGGTTGAATAGATGAGGAAACTGAGGTTTGAAACCTTTAAAAGGTTTGTGCAGGCTCACATTGCTGGTAAGCATTAGAGATGGGTCTGCTACTACTGTGGATACCATAAGACAAAGACATGATGTTTACCTTCAGGATTGTCTTCTGCCATATTCTCTCATATACTCTTTAATCCAGTCATCAGATATCCAGAATGTCTGGGTCTCCTGGCTGGTGTTGCTTCCACTGCTGATGGCTCTGTGGAGGCCCTTTGTCTCGAGCTCCCAGAGGAAATGGCTGCCTCTCACCCCTGGTCTTCTGGGCTGGGCAGCACTAATGCCAGTGATACTTAACTGGGTGCAGAGGAAGAGAGCTTAGTATCTTCCAGTACCTCCACTGTCCAGGTCCCTACTACACCACTTAACTCAGTTATAAGAGTTTATATTCTTTAAAATCCTTCATTTATTTATTCAAAAATTGTTAAATGCCCAATTCATGCAGGATCGTGTTGCAGATACTGTGAGGGAACCAAGGGAATAAAGCCTTCAGCTAGGACATTCAGATAGATATGTCAGCAAATGGACAGCAGAGCTGTAGTTGAATTTGAGAAATAGATAAAGACTCTGAGTGTAGTTCTATGAGTCATACATATAATGAGGTTTACTGAATCTAAGTAAAGTAGTGTCATTTACTGGAAAGAGCCCAGAATTTGAAGTGAAAAGGTCTGTGGTATAGCCTCATTTCTACCTCTTACTAGATGCTTGACCTTGGCAAGCTATGTAACATCAACTAAACACAAATCCTTATTTCTAAAGCAGAATAATTACCATTCCTTCTTCACCGTGTTGTCATAAAGATAGCAATAAAGGATTTTGACATGCTTTGCAATTTGCTATCAAAATTTCAGTTCTTATTTTTATTATTATTATTACTGTTATAAACAACTGAGAAAAACAAAGTAGGTGGGGCTATATCCACAAAGAACCAACCCCTTGGTGATTGGCTGCCACTTTGGAGGTAGGCTTTAAAATTCAAATTTGAGTTTGTAGCCCTTTCTCTTCTGATAGATGCAATGGCAAAGATGGAAGAAACAGTGATAGTTAAGAACATATCAACATAAATGTTTATAAATAACATTGATGTTGATAAATTATGTATGGGAAAAGGTTAAGTTGTTTAATCTCTATGAATATTGGTTTCTCCCTCAATAAATGGAAATTATTATATACATGTGTTTATTTTGAGTATTAAATGAGATTTAAAAATGCATACAAATCTCCTTAACATAATCCTTGGCACAGTATAGCCAGGTAAGATGTTGGCTCAATGACTATTGAGAAGCAGCCTAGTGTACTGGTTGGCAAGCCCCACCACTTGCTATGACCAGTTACTCAAGTTTTCTTCCCTCTGTTCCCTCTTCTCTATATAGATGGTTTATTGTGGCAGTGACTGACACATAATAAGCATGCGATAAATAGTATGTATTAATAAAAATAAGTTATGTAATGAGTTAGTAGTGGAGTTGAAACCCATGGTAGCTAAATATTTAGACAGATGGAACCAAATGGGAATTTCCCATATGGTTTTTTTCCATTAATTAAGACCAGTTGTCAAGACTGGTAGGATGGCCTGGTTGGTATGGCTCAATAGTTGAGCATTGATCTATGAACCAGAAGATCATGGTACTATTCCAGGTCAGGGTACATGCCAGGGTTATGGGCTTGATCCCTGATGTGGGGTGTGCAGGAAACAGCCTATCAATGATTATCTCTCATCATTGATGATTCTCTTTCTCCCTTCCTCACTGAAATCAAGAAAAATATATTTTAAAAAAAGGACTGTTAGGGCCTGCTTCTCACCATTCTGACATTCAACAGAGCTGGAGACAAAGGTCTTAGAAAAGCCAGATGGACATGGAATTGCCACAGGTGAGCTATTTATAGGTAAACAGGAGAAGCACGTGTAGAAGCACAAGTTAGCTGGATTTACTGCCCAAAATTATGTATGGAAAAGGAAAGATCAGCTCATTTTACTCACTTGAAAGAATATAGCCAAATAAAATATTAGCTTTATGGGCTTGTGGGATTCATTAATTTCAGTAAGCATCACAGGCTGTCAAACAACAAAAGCTGTTAACGCCAAAGCAATAATTAGAATAATGGATTGTTATGGTAAATCACAGTTCATCAAAAATAATTTACAAAAACTATTGTTGTGAGTTTATGTAAGGAGTCCTTAGTTGTATTTATCATATAAGAAGCACTAGGATCTTTCTGAGTACTTACTATTATCAAATCTGAGAATGTTTTTGTTAAAATCTAGATTTGGTGATTTCTGAAATTTAATTCTATGCAGCAGGCCACTGGAATTGACTGAATAAATGATAAAAATATTAACACTCTGTAAACCCAATCTGCTTTTAAGAGGTGTCATTTTGGATTAGGTTATCAGCTCTAGTGCAGCCTTGACTGAAGGGAGATTCACTTTGGAAGTGAATTTAATAATAGCAACATATGCTTCCTTTGTAATACCATATGCCGAGATCTGTGTCTCTTTCCCTCAACATTGGCAGAGCTCCCCTTGTACTAAGCTCCCGAGGTCCTGGGCTGAGGGTAGAGGTCAGGCGAGGCTGACCACAATACATGGATCAAGGTGACCTCAGAGGATCCTGAGAGTGAAGAGGAATTCAGATGTTGGGCAGCCCTTCTGAAGAGGCTCCCAGGATAAGACCAAGATATAGGATAGAGGCCAGGGACCTAGGCTCAGATCCAGGGAATGAAGGGCGAAGAGGTTCCCAGAGTTGCTGGGGTGAAGTATCAGATAAATCTTAAGTGATACTCACTTAAGCTCTGGCATCTGGAAAGCAAATATTTCTCCCAAGTCTTAAGGAAGTTGTTCAGCAGGACATGACTGAGGTTTGCTGTTCAGAGACCAATGCAGCATTAATGTCCCTCTAACTTGGCTTACAGTAAGCATCTAAGAAATGGTCAGTAGTAATCTATATATATAAAGAGGTAATATGCTAATTGTCTGTTAAAGTGTTCCAGTAATGACCAATTTGCATATTAACAGACCAGCAGGAGGCTGCCCGCACAGCAGGGGGTGGGCTGCCAGAGCCAAGTTCCTGGGGGTCTGGGGAGAGTGCCTGACAGAAGCCTGGACTGCAAAGAAGGAAGAGGAAGTGGCCACAGGGAGCCCTTCCAATTCCCCTGCATGGACACCCTATTCCAGCCCCCGCACCTGAGGGGGGACAGATGGGACACCGTATCCCAGTCCCCACAGCTCCATGGGGATGGGAAGGCTGATGGGATGGGGAGAAGACCCAGCCTCAGGGGTAGCTGCAGCCCGCACCTCCGACTCCTGATCTCTTCCCCTACCACCCCTGCCAGGGGCACCCACAACAATAGCACACCGGGGACCACCAGTCAGCGCCCCTGAGGCACCTGGGACCTGCGACCCACCACTGCCAGGCCCCTTCCTCTGGGGCCTAGCACGCCTCTCCTCCCTACAACTCCAGACCCAGGTAGAGGCAGGCCTGAGCAGCCCCCTAGGGTCAAACCCTCCCCCCCCCCCACCTCCCCTCCTCACAGCAGCAGCACAGTCTCCACAGCAGAAGCGCACTGAATCTTGCTAGGGGCACAGCTAAATCCGCCCTCCTGGCCTGCCTGGCTCTGCCCTGGCCTGGCCCCACCCATTCCAGGAGATTGGAGCCCCGCCCTGAGCAGGTACAGCTGTGAAACAGCCACGTACAATTTAACGAATGGCACCAAGTGGGCAGGTTTGACAGTTACCCTTTGGCCACACCACCCCCCTAATACCCTGCCCTCCACTAGTGCCTCCAGGGATGAGGACCGCTACAGGGCTTCTGGCCAGTCCCTGCCCCTCCGAGGCCTGAGGAACCCTCTGCAAAGCTTCCATAGCTACAGTCCCAGGAAACAATCATGCCCTTCTCCCCTAATCAGCACCTGCTACCTGCAGGGGTACCTGTGAGCTTAAAAATAACAATCCCTTCCCATTTAGACATCGCTTACTTGATGAAACATTTCTAGGTTTATTAGTTCAGGACCTCCTCATGACAACCCAGTGAGGTAGGCGCAGAAGAGATTACAATTCCCATGGTATATGCATATATATTCAGAAATGAAGCTCAGAGAGGAAAAATGTCAAGCCCAGTGGTTCCCAAGGTGCAGCACATGCCCCACAGTGGGTGGGGTTTGGGGGGAGGGGGCAATATGATTTTAAGTGGGGGCAATTCAAGAATGAGTTAACCGTGAATTTTTTGCATTTCTTATGATTCTAGGGGGCCTCATCTACAGCGTATCCTACATAATAAAAGGCTAATATGCAAATGACCGAATGGTGGAATGACCGGTTGCTATGATGCGTGCTGACCACCAGGGGGCAGACACTCAACGCAGGAGCTGTCCCCTGGTGGTCAGTGTGCTCCCACAGGGGGAGTGCTGCTCAGTCAGAAGCCAGGCTCACGGCTGGCGAGCACAGTGGTGGGAGCCTCTCCTGCCTCCACGGCAATGCTAAGGACATCCCCCCAGGGCTCCTGGACTGTGAAAGGGCACAGGCCAGGCCAGGCCAGGCTGAGGGGACCCCCCCACCCCCCGCCAAGTGCATGAATTTCGTGCACTGGGCCTCTAATAGTTTATAATGTAGAAAAGTAGGACTTCTGGGATCACAGTTCAGTGAAGTCATTGATTATTATATCATCTAGCCTGAGTGCTTCCTTGGAAGGAAGCGATTCCTGTGGCTCATGACTCATTCTCTTACTCTCCTGAAAGTGTCTCCAGTGTGTGGAAGTGTGGTTTGCCATCCTCCCTCCTCTGTTCTGCCTGCCCTCTCTTGTCTGTTTGCTGCCTCTGTCTTTGCTTTCTCACCATGTGCCCTGCTACTGAGCATGGGTGGTGTTTGCAGCAAATAAAAGTCTAAAAACATTTGAAAGAGGGCCTAGTCCTTCTCTTCTGCCACCTATCAAACCTAGATTATTTATGCCCACTGGACTTCTTTAAAATTACTTCAACTCTGTTCATGAATGATCTGAGAAAGAGTTCCTAAAAACAACCAACCAAACAAAGAAAAGTCCTGTCCCGTTAGGGACTTAATTGTCTTGGAATATTTAATTGCCATGTTGGACCAGAAAAAAGATACAGCTGGGAACATGGCCTGTGGATCACACTCATCCCCTAGTGACACAATGATAGTTCATTCCATGTTGCCCTAATCTGTCAGGACCCCAAGTCCCTCCTCTGTTTCAGAACTTCTTAGATGTTCATCAATCTTCAAGTTTTAAAATCAGAATCTAGTTCTCCAAGCTAACCCATCCAGATTTCCAATTTGCTGCATTTTTGTCTTTTATGTTATTTTATCATGCCTATTTATTTAGTTGTTTACTTTAAATTTTTATTGTTGAAAGTATCACATACTGGTGTATCCCCCATTGACCTCTTCTAGCTGTCCCTTTCCCCCTCCTCGCTCCCCCCCACCCCCCCCCCCTGCCCCAGGCCTTCACCACCCACCACCCTATTGTCTGTGTTATGCATATATGCATACAAGTTCTTCAGTTAATCTCTTCCTACCCATCCACCCTCCCCACCTTCCCTCTGAGATTCCATAGTTTAAAATGAGCAATAAGCTTTGTAAGTATGCTGGATATTTTAGAATTAATTCACTTATGAATAGTTTATTAAATAATCTATTTTTTCATTAATTTTTAATTACCATTTTTTAAAAAAAACACAGGGTATCCTCCCTCTCCTGTCATCACCATTAAACCTGATCATGCTTTGGGTCTTTTAGATGAGAAGTATTTTACATGAGTGGCAAAATTGTATTGGACCAGATGGGAAAACTTTACTAGAAGGAGGACTATGTTCATGTTCAAGCTCTTTTTTTTAAAAAATTATCTTTATTGTTGAAAGTATTACAGATGTCCCCCTTCTCCCCAGTGACCCCCTCCCCCCAGGCCTACTGCAGTATATGCATATTAGTTCAAGCTCTTTACAACAATACAGCCAGTAAGTGATGTTTTAAATTGCCAGGGGCAAAAGACTCCATGACTGCTGCTTACCTTAGCAACAACACCAGGGAACTCTCTTTCCCTCTGCTTATTTCCTTCCATGCTGGCAGATTCAAGCAATAGAAAGTATGGAATCAAGTTGGGTCCAAGTCCTGGCTGAGTGACCATAGCCAACTTATTAATTTTCTCTGAGCCTCACTTTCCTCCTTGGTAAAATGAGGATAATAATGCCGGCTTGATGGACTTGTCTAGATTAACCACAGTGGATCAAGCTACTACACCCTTAAAAAGTTCTAGGTGGGGTGCAAGTGTGGCCCTTGTGCTGGATACCTACCAGTTGGGGCACCACTGCCCCCCTGTGATCTCAGTCTCTAGCAGTAATAAGGGAACCATGCCCAGGGTTCATCCCTTGACAAAGTCTCTTGGCCTCTATTTTGGCTTACGTGGGATTCGTTTGACAGTATGTCTAGCTGACCAATAAAAAAACAGTATTTAGATAAGGCTGAAATGCATCAAATTCAGTCCTGTCTCCACAAATAAATGTTTTTGTTGTGCTAATGTGAAAAAGGTCTGCAGAAACATTGTGGCTTGACATGATTCAGCCCAGGATCTAGAGGGAGCTGAGGTCTTTAATTCCTGCCTAAGTCTCATAGTCACAGAGTTTTGACTGAGTCTCCTTGTAATACCTATTGAAACAAAGGTAACAGGGGAAAAAAGGGGGGGGAGGAGGGACCAGAATTATTTTAACTTAAATTTAACTTCTCTTGCAGTCCCTAGCCCCTTTGCAGTAATTATGCATGTGTCTGTGAGGCTCGCTCAAAACCCTTTGACCAAAGAAATGAAGCACTGCCTTCCCCCAAGGGATGATGACTGTTCTACCAAAGAGGAGCAAGAGTCCTAGCTCACAGGGCTGAGCACTGAACTCCGTGCCAGGTGCTACTCTCAGCACTTTCAGGACTGTAGAATATTCGAAGTACTAGTCTAAGCACTATTTCAGGTGCTTAGAGTATGTGAAGGACTTTTCAGTTTTTCCTCAGAGTCACCCTAAGAAGGTAGGTACTCTTTACTTCCCAAATTTACGCTGATATCCTTTTACCACACCCGTCCAGGTCACCATCACCTCTTGCTTGGGTACTACTCTAGTCTTAAAACTATTGCTTCCATCTTTACCCACTTCTGTCTCTTCTACACATAGCAACCAGCATGATGCTTTTAAACCATAAACCAGATCAGATAAAAAAAAATTCTTCTTCTCTTTAAACAAACGAACAGCAACAACAACAAAATAGAAGCCTCAACGAATTTTCCAACATTCTTCATTTCAAATCCCTTGGACAGTCTTCAGAGCCTCTGCAGGGTCAGGTTTTTACTGTCCCACTCACAACTTTGCTCTCTTGGCTTCAGCCATAGTGGTTTCTCCCCAGACTTGGTTCTCTCAGGGCCTTTATACTTCCTGTTCCCAGTGCTTGGGATGTGATGCTCTTCCCCCACATCTTCCTCTGCTCACACCTCCTCCTCTTTCTTCCTATTTCTCTCTCTCTCTCTTTCACTCTTCATTGAAGTCTGTATTCAAATGTAGTCTCTTCAGAGAGGGCTTCTTTCAGCTTCCATCAAAATCTGCATCTCTGTCACTCTATCCCTTACCCTATTTTATATATGGCATTTATCACCAAAAATCTATTTTTGTGCATTGATTATCTGTCTTCCCTCCTTAAAAAGTAAGCTTCAAACCTCTTTATAGATTAGGTTTCTCTTTACTAGAATTTTATATGAATGGAACCTTGCAGTATTTACTCTTTTGTGTCTGGTTTCTTTTCTAAGCATTAAAGATATATCCTATATAATAAAAAGCTAATATGCAAATTGTCCCCTCAACCTGGAATTCTACCAGCAGTTCAACTGGAGGTGGGGCCAGCCAACTGCCCACGGCTCCTCCCCCAGGCCGGCCCCACCCCCAATCAGCCCCGCCACCCCAATTGGGGCACGCAGGCCGGACCCCACCCATGCACGGATTCATGCACCGGGCCTCTAGTATTTAATATATAGCTTTAATACATAGACTTACCTTTGTTATTACAGTAGTTTGTTCCTTTTTTCTTTTCTTTTCTTTTTAGAGAGAGGAGGAAGGGAGAGAAAGAAATATCAATGTGAGAGCAAAACATCAATCAGCTGCCTCCTACATGCCCCCTACAGGGGATTGAGCTCACAACCTGGGCATGTGCCCTAACAGGGAATCAAACTGGCAATCTTTTGGTGCTTAGCACAATGCCCAACCAACTAAGCCACACTGTCCAGGGCAGTTTGTTCCTTTTTATTGCTGAGTAGTATTGCATTCTGTGGATGCACCACAGTTTATCAGTTTACCAGCTGATAGATATCTGGGCTGTTTACAGTCTTTGGCTTTGATAAATAAATCTGTTATGAACATTTATGTACAAGACTTCATGAGGATATTTACTTTCACTTCTCTCTAGTGAATACCTAGGGATGACTTAACAGATATTGAGAGAGTTGTGCAGATGGGGAATTGGAGCCTTAGAGAGGAGAAATTATCTTCCCAAGTGCACACAGACTATAAGTGGTAGACCTGGGGTTTGCACCTGGCTGGTTTGGCTCCAAAGTGCCTGAGATTTGAATCTTTTCTTGAAGGTTGCTGTAGCCCAAGCAGCTAAGGCATCTCACCCATGCCTCAGAGTTACTCTCTGCACTTGGTCTGAACAGTAGACTGGGGTTGAGCAGAGGTTGTTTACCTACTTTCCTCCTTGAATTCCTTCTTTCTCTACTCCCCTTTGTGCTCTTCTTCTTCCTTATTAGTAACTTCGTCCTCTGAGCACAGAGCAGTCTATTGAGGGAAAAGCTGCAGCAGCAGCTCTTGTTCTAATGGGAGCATGTGGCATGTTCCCCACTAGCTGGAGGCCTCTCAGCTATACCCCATGGGGCCGAGTTGCTGGTGGGCCTGCATGCAAATCATCAGCTGGGCTGCGTGGCTTTGCTGCTACTGCACCTTCCATGTATATGGTGAGAAACAGACACTAGATCTGAGTTTTCCCATTGGATAAAGACGCCTTTGTCTTCCTCACCTGGGGATCTCCACTGGGTGCTGCTGAACATGTGACAGAAGTATTACAACGGATAGATGCCTCAGCCATCTGCAGCCGAATTGGAAGGACAGCGAGCAAATATACACTAGTGCAGTGTTTGCAGAAACATTAGAGGAATAAAACTACCTGTCCTTGCATGGCTTTCTGCTGTCTAGCAGTGTGGGGATTGCATGCTGGTATCAATTGGTGTGACTTCATAGGAGAGGGTGAGGAATTCTGTATTACACCTTTTAAAGAGCAGCCAGAGCAGAGGAAACAAAAATAAACTGCCCACTTTTTAATTGGATTTTTTGGTGGTAGTTGCAGGAGGGGTGGGTTGGTTCAAGGTGAAAGAGGGCATAAAGGGGATAAATGGTGATGGAAAAAATAAAATAATAAACTAGAATAGAATGTTAGGTGGGCAGGTGCCCAAGTCTCAGGCGGCATCATAAGTGTAAAATATTAGCTAAATAAGCAGCAGAACACTTGCTTCACAGCTCTTCGTCCTTAACGAGCCCTTTTATTTTATGATTTTCCCCTCTGGAGTAGGAGCAGCTTGGCCAGTATAAGAGCCAATGGTCCCCAGTTCCTAGTGTGTGAGAAATAATCTGGTGGTGTGTTAAAAAATCCTACCCCCAGAACCTACTCCCAGTGAGCTGGAGCTAATCAGTCTGGATCTAGACCCAGGAATCAGCATTTTGGCAATTCCCAGATGATTTGGATGCTTGTCAGGGGAGTATACTTAAAGAAAGAGTCATCTAAGCCCGGCATCTTCCTCTGTGAGCCAGGTTCAGTGGGAAACCCTTGAAAGTAACTGACTGGATGCAGAACAGTGACTGGGCTGAGCCACCCAGCTCCTGGCCATCTATTCGCCTGGCCACTGGCCAAGCCTGGCCCTCTTCAGAATGTCTCAATGGAATCCCATGGAAGGTGAAGCTGACAGGGTTAATGCTGTGTTATTTATAGCACATCACTCTTGCCCCATGCAATGTGTCACCTCTTATTTTTTGTACCAAATGCTCTGCAGCTCTTGTAAATAAGAACTCCCTGTTGGCTTGTGTTGCTGAATTTATTGTTTGGTATTTTTGTCTTCTGTTCTCTTCTGCTTTGCTGTGTTCTAAAGTGAACAGCCTGATGTTTCTCCCTCTCCCCTACATCATAGGGGTGTTGGGAGAATTAAATTAGATAATGCATGTAAACCCTTTAGAACAGGGCCTGTATACATAATCACTCAATAAGTATTAGTTGTCATCATTATAATCATTATCATCTGTCATGCATATAAGCTTGTACATTTGTATAAAAACATGTATATGTTTCAACCTTCTATTCAAAGGCCTTTATGGATCCCAACTTTCTACTTAAAAGGACTCAACTCCTAGCCTGGCAGCCAAGGCTGACCTGCCTTCCTTGTCAATCTTAGCTTCATCTTTCACCCACACAGTGCTTTGAGTGAGCTGAATAGCTCAGTGTTACGTTCCATGCTTGTCTGTGTGTCTTCTCACACTAGACTGCATGCTTAGCAAGCCCTTCCCTGAAGCATCACGCACCATGACCAGCTTCAGTGCCCAAGATAAAGCACTCTGGTCACCTCTCAGCCTTCCTGGACAGTTTTAATAGTTCCCTCCTATGGATTCTCAAGGGTTTACCTGTATAATTTATCTGACCTTCCTTATGCCACCTACACTTTCTACCTAGTGATGGAATCAGTTGGACTTGGGTCTTCTCTTCCCTATTAGAGAATAAGGGTAGTGGCTTTAGGATATATTTAGTGAATTACATCTTCTTTGTATCCTCACCCCGTCCTGCCTGTTCCTTTTCCAACACAGTGACCACATATGGTGGCATCTCCATGCCCATTGGTTAAATGCATAAATAAAAAATATAATGGACTTCACAAGGTGCCAGGCGTATCAGTCAGCCTTCGAGAAGGCAGCCAGCTTCCATAGATAGCTCCTGCCCTCCTTTCCCACCTCTCCTCCTCTTTGCAGAGAGGCTTCTTCAGCCAGTATGGCCTTGGCTCCAAATTCTCTTATCCTCCCTCCCTCATTGCAATGAAAACATATTGGTTCTGTGGTATTATTGGCTCGCTTACATTTGAGGGCTGATTTTTGTGAGTATGCTAAAGGTTGTTAATGGCTCAGGAGCTATCTCTTGCATTTTAACTGGTAAAATTTTCTTTCTTTTTGTTCACCCGAGGATATTTTTTTTCATTGATTTATTTTTTAGAGAGAGTGTAAGGGAGGGGGAGAGAGAGAGAAACAGACAGACAGAGAGAGAGAGAGAAACATCAATGTTAGAGAGATATCATAAATTGGTTGCCTCCTACATATGCTGGACTGGGGCCAGGGGTTCAACCTGCAACCCAAGTATGTGCTCTTGACAGGGAATTGAACTTGCAACCATTCAATGTGCAATCCAGTGCTCTAACTACTGAGCAACACTAGCCAGGACTTGTGGTACAAATTTCTAATGCTTGGTTTTGGGGTGCAAGGGATCCTTTGGCCAGGGGATTCTAGCTTTGGCATGCGGCCTCCTGGGGCATGGTAGGAGTTAACTACAGTAAGTTTTCAAATTCACATGTGTACCATATTAAGAAGTATATGTTGTTTAAAAGAAATACTTCTCTCTTGAGATATTTGTACTGGAATTGTTTTCAAATACATCTTTGTATTACTGTGATGAGTAAAATTAAATTATTTGAAGGGATTACCTAATGCAATGTATTCTTTCTGTCAATTTGTATTTTCTCAATGACAGTATATTAGCTTAAGAATGACACTTAAGAGTTGAGCCCAAGAAATTTTTGTCAAGAGTGGTTATCAGACTTAAAACTTGCTGTGTATCTAGACCATGCTGTCCATTGGAGTAAGCCACCAGCACATGTGGCTAGTGAGCATTTGAAATGTGGCTGATGCAATTGAGGAATGAAATTTTAAATTTTGTTTGATTTTAATTAATTTAAATGTAATAACTGATACTGGATCCAGCTATTGGAAACCTTTTAAAGTATGTTTGGAACAATTTGGATATAAGAATCTACTTACTACACATGGCCCAAATGGAGAGTAATTGGGCTGATCTGTAGAAAATATGGGAGATGAATTTTAACCCATCAGAGGGAAGCATTTTCTAACAGCTCAGATAGAATGGAGCATCCCAGAGGGAGACAAGCCACCCTGTCTCTAAAGGAATGCAAGGATGCCTGGATGGCATTTGATATACATGATATCAGAGAGGCCATGCTATCACTTGAGCATTGGACTCATTCATTCATTTAAATGCTACTGAAGACATTGCAGTTGATTTAAGAACTGTGAGAAATACATAACAAAACATTACTTTTATTTTCATAAGTAAATTAATTTCAATAGCCAGAGGCTATGATACCTCCTAGTGGTAATAGCATTAGAATATATGCAGTTTATTGCTAGATGTTAAATTCTGTCACATTGCGTTTCTGAAAAATGTTCAGGAAGTATAAGGAAAATAAATAACCAAGACATAGCTATAGAGACCTCATCTTTTTCTCCTCTGAATTCTCCCTTTTCTCATTATTTTTTCCCCTACCTCCCTGCTCCTGCCTTTTTCCTACTAGATATTCTTTTTGTGACTCTATTGTCATTTTCAGAGTTTTTAGACTCAGTTTACTTAATTTGTTTTTATTAGTTAATTAAGTAATTTATTTTGGCCTCAAAGATTAAACAAATTAAGTTAAAGGTGTACAACATGATGATTTGAAAAAGTTTGTGTTATTAAATGATTACCACAATATGGTTAGTTAACACCTCCATTCCCTTACATAATTACGACTAGCAGCCCAGTGCACGAAATTTGTGCACTTGGTGTGTGTGTGAGGGCCGGGGGGGCGCTCAGCTCAGATTGTGAGAGGGTGCAGGCCAGGCCAAGGGACCCCACTGGTGCACAATCAGGGCCGGGGAGGGACTTGGGAGGTTGGTCAGCCAGGGAGGGAGGGACCTAGCGAGGGCTCCAAGACATGTCCGGCCCATCTTGCTCAGTCCTGATCAGCTGGACCCCAGCAGCAAGCTAACCTACTGGTCAGAGCATTTGCCCCTGGTGGTCAGTGCATGTCATAGCAAGCAGTTGAACAGCCTATAATTAGAATATCATTAGCATATTACACTTTGATTGGTTGAATGACCAACTAGACGACCGGATACTTAGCATATTAGACTTTTATTATATAGGATTTTGTGTGTGTGTGTGTGTGTGTGTGTGTGTGTGTTGATAACATTTCAGATCTACTCTCTTAACAACTATCCTATATAATAAAGAGGTAATATGCAAATTGACCCTCACACCCTCACAAGATGGCTGCCCCCACATTGTCACAAGATGTCTGGCAGGGGAGGACAGTTGGGGATGACTGGGCCAGCAGGGGAGGGAAATTGGGGGCGATTGGGATTTCAGGGGAGCAGTTAGGGGGTGATCAGGCTGGCAGGCAGAGTGGTTAGGGGCAATCAGGCAGGCAGGCAGGTGAGTGGTTACAAGCCAGCAGTTTGGATTGTGAGAGGGATGTTCCAGATTGGAGAGGGTGAAGGCTAGAGTGAAGAACACCCCTCCCCCAACATGAATTTCTTGCACTGGGCCTCTAGTCTATAATAATAAAAGTGTAATATGCTAATTAGATCAGACATCCTTCCAGACAAAGCTGGGACTGCGAGGGAAGCCTAGGTCCTAGGTGCTGAAGGGAAGCTAGTGCCAGCAGCTGGGGGAAGGAAGGCCTACTCTTACATGGATTTTGTGCATTGGGCCTCTAGGCAGGTATAAAATATTGTACTGTTAACTACAGTCACTGTGCCATATATTAGATCCCAGGGCTTCTTCATCTTATGCATAGCTAGAAGTTTGTATCCTTTGACCAACATCTTCCCATTATTCCCATCCATAAACCCCTGGTAACCACCATTTTACTCTGTTTCTGAGTTTAGATTTTTAGATCCCACAGATAAAAAAGAAAATACAGTATTTGTTTTCTTTGACTTATTTAGCATAATGCCTTAAAAGTCCATTCTGTTGTCATGAAAAGCAGGATTTTCTTCTTTTTTTTTATGGCTAAATAACATTTCATTATATATATGTTATATGTATATTATATATATTATACATATCTCACATTTTTAATCTATTGATCCACTAGTGGACACTTAGGTTGTTTCCATGTCTTGATTATTGTAAATAATGCTGAAATGGGCATGAAGATGTCTCAAGATAGTGATATCATTTCCTTCAGATAAATACACAGAAGTGTGATTGCTGGATCACATGGTAATTTTATTTTTAATTTGTTTGAGGAACCTCTAATCTGTTTTCTATAGTGGCTGTACCAATTTACATTACCAGTGCACAAGTGTTTTCTTTTCTCTGCCACTTTACCAGCATTTGTTATTCCTTGCCTTTTTTTTATAATTGCCATTTTAATAGGTGTGAGGTTATATCTCGTTATGGTTTTGATTTGCATTTCCTTGATGATTAGTAATGTTGGTCATCTTTTCACATGCCTGTTGACCATTTGTGTCTTCTTAGGAAAAACATCTATTCATATCCTCTTCCTATATTTTAATTGGATTATTTGTTTGTTTGTTTGTTTTTTGCTATTGATAGATGGTTTGAAATATTTTCTCCCATTCCATAGTTTGCCTTTTTATTTTGCTGACTGTTACTTTTGCTGTGCAGAAGCTTTTTAGTTTGATGTAATCCCACTTATTGATTTTTGCGTTGGCTGATTGAGTTTTGATATCACATCCAAAAAATCATTGCCAACACTTGTCAAGGAGCTTTTCCCCTATGTTTTCTTCTAGGATTCTTATGGTTTCAGAACTAGCATTTGAGTTTTTAATGCATTGCTAGTTAATTCTTGTAACTCATGTAAATAGGGATTTAGTTTCATTCTTTTGCATGTGAATATCCAGTTTTTTTCTACATCATTTATTGACAAGACTACCCTTTCCCCATTGAATGTTCTTGGCTCACTTGTCAAATACTAGTTGATCTTATATGCATGGATTTTTTTCCCCTGGGCTTTCTATTCTGTTTCATTGATTCATGTGTCTTTTTTATTCCAGAACCACACTGTTTGGGTTACTATAGCTTTATAGTATGGTTTGAAATCAGGAATTGTGATGCTTCCAGCTTTGTTTTCCTTTTTCAGGATTGCTTAGGATATCTGGAGTCTTTTGTGGTTCCATACAAATTTTAGGATTGTTTTTTTCTATTTCTGTGAAAAATGCCATTGTAATTTTTATAGAGATTGCATTGAATCTCTAGATTGTTTTGGTTATTATAAACATTTTTAACAATCTTAATTCTTTTGATTCATGAACATTGATGCCTGTCCACTAGATTGTGTCTTTTTTACTTTCTTTCATCAATGTCTTACAGTTTTCAGTGTACAGATTTTTTACCTCCTTGGTTAAATTTATGTTTAAGTAATTTGTAGTTTTTAAGGCTATTGTGTATGCAATCGTTTTCTTTACTTTTTATTCAGGTAACATGTGGGGTGCAGACTTCTTCTCATGGGTCCTTGTCCAGTGAAGTTGAAGAATAAATTCACGGACTAATAAAAATGTGGAAGTTTATTGGAAGCATAAACAAGCTCCATCTGGGCAGGGGTGTCTCAAAGGGGAACCCTTGGGGAGGGGCCCCCAAATAGGAAAAGCCTGCTTCCTCTCTAATGGGAAAATAAAAATCTGAAATCTGTAATCTCTCTCATGTCCCTGTGTCTCTGGTTTATAAAGATTGCAGTTCTTTATCTGGACCTGACCCTTTCTAATTGGACTCTTCCTTAATTTAGGACCCCTGTGCTTTCCTCCCTGTCATTCTGCTACATAGTATTAGTTTCAAAGCTCAAAGCTCAGTGGTGCCCCCCACCTCCTCTCCCCCTTATTTTGCAACATTATCCATCTTATCTGTTCAGATTGGAGTTGCTTTTGATCTCCCTATGGCTCTTTCATCTGCTCAGGTCAGGGCTGCTTTTGATCTACCTATGGCTGTTTTAATTGCTCAGGCCAGAAATGCCCCCCTCCTCCCTGTATCCCCTCCCCTTCCTATCTGCTTAATTAAGCTAGCTAGCTAACCCTTATCAGTTTGTTGTTAGTGTACAGAAGCATGACTGAGTTTTTTTATGTTGATTTTGTATCCTGTAACTTACTGAATTTATTTATTAGTTTGAACAATTTGCTGATGGAGTCTTTAGAATTTCCTAAATGTAAGACTAAAGTATCTGCAAACAGAGACAATTTTACTTCTTTTATGAGTTGGATGCCTTATATATTTTTTCTGGTTTAATTTCTCTGGCTAGGGCTTCCAGTACTATGTTGACTAGGAGTTATGAGAGTTGCCACATTTGTCTTGTTCCTGATTTAGCAAGAAAGCTTTCAAACTTTCACCAATGAGTATGATATTAGCTGTAAGTTTATTACATGTAGTACATGCCTTCTTTATCCATTTTGTTCAGAATGTTTATCAAGAAAGGATGTTGAATTTTATATGCTCTTAATAGATGCAAGAAATGCTTTTCTTGCATCTATTGAGATCATATGCTTTTTATTCTACTAAAGTGCTGTATCACATTTATTGATTTGTGTATATTGAACCATTCTTGCATTCTAGGGATAAATCCCAGCTGATTATCGTGTATAAATCCATTTAATGCTATTGAATTTAATTTGACAGAATTTTGTTGAGAATTTTTTCATCTTATTCATCAGGGATATTGGCCTAGATTTTTCTTATGGTGTCCTTATCTGGCTTTGCTATCAAGGTAATGCTGGCTTCAAAAAAAAACCTCTTTCTTGTCATTTTCAAAAGAGTTTGCTGGAGGGCAGGTTTTGTGCCTGAGGCCAGCAGGTGGGCAGGCATGCTGCCTGGGTCCCTGGGGCAGTCCTGGAGTTTGGGGTCACTGTGGCAGATCTGGCATTTTAATCTTCAGTGATGGGCCTGGGACATGGGTCTTCATGAGTAGATCCGGATCTTGGGTCCACAGGGGCCAGACAGGCGCTGGGAACCACTGGGGTGGTCCTGGCATCCAAGTCTGTGGGGACCAGTCTGGAACTGGGACACGCTGGGAGCCTGGTTCCAAGGGAGCTTAGGTTCGAGGGTGGCCAGTCTGGCAGGGGCTTGGCTTCTGAGTGGTCAACTTGGTGTTGGGCCCAGCTGGAGCCTGTGTTAGTGGGTACTCACCTGGAGCCTAGGTTCCCAGGAGCTGATGGGGAGCCTCAGGCTATAGAACGCACCTGGATCGTGGGACCTGGCCAGTACTGGGATATGCTGGGGCATGGGTTTGAGAGCACTGTGGGAGCCCCTTTAGGTGGCAGGAGTTAGCCCGGTGCTGGGGAGCATTTGTGCTGGGTCTGCAGTAAAATTAGGAGCCCATTTTATGCTCCTTCTACAGGGAAGGTGTCTCTGTCCTGCTTCACGGCAAGGTGTGCTGACAGGGGTAATGTGAGCCTATCTCTCCTATCTTCCTCAATGCATTCTTTCTCATCTTTTCACTTCCTCCTGGGGCTATAATTCCTCACCCAGATTTCTTAGCTCTTGTGAAGGTCTTTTCATACATGGATAGTTGTTTAAACTGATATGTCTGGGAGGGGACAGGTGCTAGAGATTTCTGTATTGCCATTTTTCTGATGTCATCTCCATTTATTTAACTTAAATGTTGGGAAGTCTGATTGAATTAATGAAAAGGTCTGAACTATAGGACATTCCATAAACAGAGCTTTTCCAGTCATAAGAACGCATCACAGAGTAATCCTGCAGCAAGAGGAAAGAGAAACAAGGCCCTGGAATTCCACCATTGCTAATGAGCACAGTTGTCTGTTGGATACTAAGGTTGCCAGGAAAGGGATTTGTTCTTAAGAAGTTAAACAATGCTGTACACTATGATTTAAAAACAAAACAGCTAAGTTCTTTCTTCATACATACATATAGTCTTATCAATTTCTGAACTGCTTCCTGTATTCCTAAAACTACACCCAGTAGCAGAGTTGGTTGATCTAGTGAAGACACATTCCCCTAAGTTTCCCAGACCCTGTATGTTGCAAGGAACCCAGGAAACATCCCCATTCAGCCTCACCATTTTGCAGATGTGAACATCAAGGCCCACTGAGAAAACGGACTTAAAAAAGGTTGTGTGGCTTCTCTGCTACAAATGATCTTTTACATGAAAAAGCAGCCCTTCACCTCACTCATGTGACGCACATTTTCCATACAGAAAGAATAGAATATAGGTATTATGAGCAGTGTAGGTATGAAAGGGCAACAGAGGTTTAAAGTGAACTCTAGTTTTATTTATATCTCACTATTCTGCCAATAAATTGCAAAAACCCTTTAACTTTCTGCAGTATGCTTAATCATCCCCTTTGGAAAAACCTACCTAGCAACCAAGTCACAAAAGTAAATCACAGAAAGATGTAAGGGCCCAGTGCAGGGAACAAGCGAACCCCTGCTGAGTTTGAATGACCTCGGCTCAATCCAGAACTAGAAGTAGGACTAGATTTTGGGTCATGGCCTGGTTTTGCGGCTAGAGGACGGGAGTCGTGCCTTGTTGCTGTAGTCATTCTTTTCCTCTCTCTTTTCCCCAAGCTGGTTCCCTAGCATGAGGCTCAGCTAACCAGCGTCATCCTCTCCTGTAGAGTCAGCGGGGCGTGCATTTAGATGGGCAGCAGGGCTCAGTGGTTAGCAGCCCCACGCTGGTTTGTGCAGCATATCTGCTCCCTCCTTGCCTCTGCTGTCTTGCTGAAGCTGTTTAAGCTGCGACCACAGGGAGTGGTGAGGTGGATAACTGCGCCTCCGGGTCCACGTTAGTGGTGTTCAATTAGGTGACCATGCTCAGTATAAAATGGTCACACCCTCTCAGTGAGACACATCGTTTCAAGAGAACTCAGTGCGCAGGCTCCTGCACCACCTCGCAGGAGTGCAGTGTCTTCACCTGCAGTGGCCACAGCATTGCGCCTTGAGCGCAGAGCCAGCTCCCTCAGCAGGGAGAGCAATGGGAGAAAACTTCTCTCTAATGTGGGGTCAAGGGCCTTGAAATCTGAGAAGCAAGCCTTACTTCCAAACTTACAGCAAGGCCCAGAAGAATGAAGTATCCTGAAAGCTTTACCTTCCTCAGTCACCCCCAAATAATGGCCTCAAGTCATCACCAGGGGCATTTGCAAGGCTTGGGGCAGGCCTGCATGAGTTCTGGCTTGGCACCAGCACCGTCAGAGGCTTTACCTGAAGCCACCATTCGGTGCTCAGTCATAACATGCATTGCTAGCTGCAGATACTATCTGACACATTTGAATTGTATAAAATCACTTAATCCTTAAAACACTCCATAACCCCCAGTTTATTGCAGAGAAGGAAACTGAATCCCTGAAACATTAAGTCATTTGCTGAAGGCCACACACCTAGAAAGTGGCCAAGCCAGGCAGGCCAGCTCCAGAATCAAGTCTTAACCCCTGTGATCTGCTGTCCCAGCACAGACCTTATTACCTCGCTCCTTCCTCCTCCAAGCTCTCTCCTTACATTCTAGCCAAACCCAATCTCTGTTGTCCACAGTACCACTGACACTCACACCTTGGTGCCTTTGTCCAATTCCTTGTCTTTCGATGCCCTTGGTTCCCTTCATGTTTATTAAAATCTCATCATCACCCATGGTCGAGCTCCCCTACTGCCTGCCTCCTCCATGAAGTCTTTCCATCTCGTTACAGCGATAATACTTTCCCCACCTCTGTGCTCAAGGAACACTTTTGTCTATCTATCTATCTATCATTTATCACATTCACCATCATTCATCTATCTATTCTGTCATTTACTGCTCAGGTCTCTCCTTGCCCTGGACTGCAAAGAAAGAAATCCTGTTTATTTTTCTTATTAATGAATACCCAGTACCTATAAGACAACTTGGATGCAAATATATACTTTGATTGAATAAGTAAATAAATGAATAGGTTTTGTACCTTTCCTTTAGTAATAATCACATTCTGCCTTATGTTTTAGCTCTCCTTGTGAAATGTTTCTCTGCCAAACTTAAGTATAAACCCCTTGGGCTCTAAGGCTTAGAGCATGGACAGTATCATATTCATCTTAGCACCCTTCCCACACTGAATATAATGTGCTCAGGACATAGGAAGAGCTCACTGATATTCACTTGTTCACTAGAATGGAATGGACCTCATGACACTTTCAGCCATCTTACTGCCATTTACTTGAATATTTTAAACAACTGTTTGAAAATGCATTGCTTCCCCCCTGTAGGATTCTTGGTGCCATGGCAACCAAATCGGTTTAACTTGGAAGTATGTCTTAGTTTCTGAAGGCTTTTCCTTCTACCTGCTACTATAAAAACCATACGCTGTAACACTTTTTAGAGAAAGATATTGTTTCCATCTGAGCAGATTTGAGAAGGTAGAGCCCTTCACTCTGCCCCCTCTGACACATTTCTACCTGGTCTGCACCACCTCCATCTCTTACCTGCTACTGACGAGTTATTTTGAGGCCTATAATCATGAAGTCAGAAAATCAACAGCAATCATTCCCTAGTCACCCTCATTGACTCAGAACACAGAGGTCCAGGCCCTAATGAGGGATGAGCTGGAAAATCCTCCGACTGGCCATGCTGGACACAGACTGGACACAGCTGGCCATCGAGAGTGCTGACTCTCAGTTCCTGGCTGTGGTTCTCATCCTGTACGTAGGCAATCACTATTGTGGCAGAGATGCAAAATAAACTTACTGGCATTGGGATATGTACCCATTTTTCCATTTTTCAGCTGGGCATTTTATGAGAATTGTCATGTCAGGATGTTGGCAGCTTTGGTGCAAGACAAGCAAGGCTATGAGCCAGGATGGAGAAAGTCAAGCAAAGCATCCAGAGGAACCGCAGGGAAAATTGGAACCAAGGCAAATTGAGGTTTAAAGCAACTTAAAGCAGGCAGGGAAGACAGCCACAAGACCCTGGGAAGGAAGGTAACTCATAATCAGAGCAATAGCTGTTGGAGATGGTGTGACCTAATTGAACACCATCTACATTCCAGGGAGATTAGGCCCTCGACCATAAGCACCACCAGGCAGGGATTGGGGGCTGTTTTGTCTCCTACTTGACCTCCAGCTTCAAGAACAGTTTCTGGCACATAGTGGGTGCTTAGTAAGTATTTGACAAAGAATAAGTGAGCCCAGGACAGCTATATTTTATTTAATATTTACTTTGTAACTTAGACTTAGCAAAAGCATCCACACGTAGTTGTTTTGTCTGATCCTGCAGCAGCCCTTTGAGGAGGTACATTATCTTGTTTTATGAATGAGGGAACAGGCAGGAGCTTCAAGGGCCTGAGAGTCAGAGGGTCGCTCAGCTGGGAAATGGCAGTGAGGGCCTTGGCCCAGTCCGGAGCTCCTTCTGTCGCTTGTAGTCAGTTGCCTCTCAGCAGACAAGACACAAGGGACAAGGAGAACTGGGAACTAGGGACAGGCTGACATCTAGCAAGAGGAATCTTTCTGGGATGGGAACCACTGACTCTTGAATTGGATGGTACAAGCTACGACTAGCATGGCCTGGGTTCTAGACCGCTGCCCAGGAGTCCAGGGCCAGACGGGAGGGAACAAAGGGCTGGGGAGCTGAGCCAGCAGTGATGATCAGCTCTGCTGGGCCTTCCTGAGCATCAGCAAGTTTATTGGGCATTTCTGCCAAGAAGGTAAGGCCTGGAGGCTTCAGTTGAAGCTTACTCACCCCAGCCAACGAGGCATTTGCCTTCCTGAAACCGCCCTGCAAATGGTATCTGACACTCACGGATGCTCACTGCATTCCAGGCACTGTGCTAACTGCTCCATATGGATGAGCCCAGTCAGTGCTCACAGCAGGGCTGGGAAGGAGGCACCACTGCTTCCCAAGTAAATGAGGAGACTCAGGCTCTGGCAGTGTCACTGCCCAGCTCACAAAGCTTTGTCTGCTCTTCCCTGGACACAGCATTTAAAGAGCTTGAAGGTCCTGTCCTTATTACCAAGAACCTGGCCTCCTTCCATTGGCAACTCAGGCGATACTTTGAGTGTGCCCTTTCCCTCTCTCCTGCTCCTCTCACTATGCTTTGCTGGCCTCTCACTTGCTGGGTCCTCTTCTCCAAGTTAATGCTCTGCTCAAGTTTCAACTCCTTAGCAGCCTTCCTGAGTACTCCAATCTATGTTAAGGTTAGCCTTCTCCAAAATTATACGACTTTTAATTTAGCGCATAACAATTGACACCCTTATATCACCCATTGTCTCTATGTTTATTTTGGTACCCAATCTGGATTGCCCATCCTTTGCAGGCAGGGACATTGTCTCAGTCTGCTTGGGCTGCCATACAAAATACCAGAAACTGGGTGACTTAAAAAAGACACTTTCTTCCTCACAGTTCTGGAGGCTAGAAGTTCAAGATCAGGATATCGTCATGGTTTAGCTTCTGGTGAGAGCTCTCTTCTTGACTTGCAGGAAGCATCTTCTCAGTGTGTCCTTACATGATTGAAAGGAGGATGAGACAGAAAGAGAGAGAGAGAGAGAGAGAGAGAGAGAGAGAGAGAGAGAGAGAGAGAGAGAGAGAGAGGGAGAGAGAGGAGAGAATGGATGAATTGAGGACAGAGGAGCTCTCTGTTACCTCTCCCTATAAGGGCACAGATCCCTTCATGATAGCCTCACCCTCATGAACTCATCTAAACATATTTTCACCCCAAAGGCCCTGTCTCCTAGTAATAATAACATCACTTTGGGGTTAGGGCTTCAACATGATTCTGGGGAATAGCACACAACATATTATACTTCCACTTCCCATATATCTCTCTGCCATTACTCCTTTCTACCAGTGAATTTACTGAAGGACCCATTCTCTCTGAGTCCATTATCCAGGAATTGAAAATGATCATGCCTTCTCCTTTCTGCTCTCTCTTAAATTCACCAATAAGCATCTGCAAGTGGCTGACCTGGGGAGTCCTTGTTCATCAACTTGTCTTAGGAATACATCTCCATATGGTGTTCTTAGAGTCCTTACTTGTTTTTATCTTCTTTTTCTACCATCTGTATAGAAATGCCAGAGAAAACCAAGATCATGTGATGCATTTATTCCTAGTTCACCTACCAGATGAAAGACTTTTAACAAGTTATTTAACTTCTTTGATTTCTTTGATCATTATTTCTGTGTCTGTACATTGGACTGAGTAATACCTATTTCATAAGGTAGTTGCAAGGTAACTGATATAATCCATGCAAAGGGTCTGGTATAGATGATCTTCCTGTTTTTATGAAGTATCACAGTGTTGGTGGTACACCACTGAGTGGAATTTCAATATGTTTATTTCTAGGCATTTATCAGATATTGAGGCAGCAACTGCTTGATGTTTTGCTTGGTTTTGCTTTTTGTCCAGGATAAGTTTCCAGGAGGTGACTTGCTTTTTACATTCTGATTTGCTTTAAATTGCAGACAGTCTTAGAAAAAGGCACCATTATGCTTAGTTCTGCTGCAGACACACAACAATTAAATTGGATGCCCTTGAATAGTTCCCAAATGATTAAACTGAGGGCTGTGGGAAATAGCAAACACGGGTGAGAAAAAGGCAGTACACTGCTTCATTTGTTTCACAGTTACCGTGGTTACGTGAAGATGCAGTTGGTCCCCAGGGCTGGCACTGAGTGAACCAGGGAACGTGTTTTTCAGGACAGTGCAGCCTACCCTGTGAGCTATGGGGTGCCACAGCAGAGAGGGCTGTCACTCAGAGCAGAGGACGTCCCAAAGTGCCCTAATGGCTTAATTTTTAAGCAGCTTACATGGTATGTGGTGCTGAAAACATAATGTTTCCTTTAAAAATAGCCAAGAGTTCTGATACTGCACCCTTTAAAATACAATATACATCTCCAGGGGATTAAGCAGGCAGCCATTTAAACCCTGGCAAGGGATTTGGTTCTACAGGGTATCTGTTTCTAACTCCAAATACAAACCATTTAAGACATGACTCATGCCTTCCTCCAACAGCTGCAAGCATTCATGGTATTTTGTAATAGTACAAAGCACCAAATGGAAGTGAAAACCAGAGTTTAATGTGTTGCAGTAGAAATAGAGAATTAGAGACTGGAAGCTATAAAGAGTAATTGAAATTTACAGATAGTTAAAGAAAAGAAATCATATTTCACCTGATGGTTTAAACCACCTTCTTCACCATGTCTTGAATCGGAGCTTCTGTCAGGAAACCAACATGGCTGGTTTAATTTGGTATCTTTATTTGCTCTGTCAAATCTCCAGTGGAGCCCTGGCTAAGTAGCTCAGTTGGTAGGGGCTTAATCACAAGGAACAACAACAGCCTGTAATTATTGGAATCGAGAGTCTAGGTCAGTGGTCGGCAAACTCATTAGTCAACATAGCTGCAGTTTGCCGACCACTGGGTTAGAGCATTGTCCTGATATTCCAAGGTTGTAGGTTCGAACCTCGGTCAGGGCACCAACCAAATGACTGCCTGGAATAACCAGCATCTCTCTCTCTCCCTCCCTTCCTTTATTCCTCCCTCTCTCTGTATAAAAATCAATAAATTAAAAAAATTCTCCAGTGGAGCTGCTAGCTAATCAGTAGTGAAATGTTGATAAGATAGGTAACTAAAGAGAGGAAGATGAGTAACACAGAAAAAGAAATTTTAAAAAAAGTTAATTTCAGATACTGAATCCCTAGTATGAACCTGGTATAACCTGGTATGAACTGGCTGCCTCCCCAGCTGAGTGACATGTCACTAGTTGTCAACTCATCTCTCCTTTCGCTAGCAACCTAACAGAGGGAAGTGGGAAATATCCACATTTAGTGGCATCAATAAAGATTTCTCAATTCTGCAGGTCAAGCATGCTCCTTTGGGACAGTTTCAAGTTGTGTCTGGTGGTCTGAATTGAATTTCATTGGGGTTTAATAAAAAACACACACAGCAAATTTGTGCTCTGAACGGTAATGAAATGGCAATGTTGTCTTTGAGAGCAGGTGAAGTGTATTGCAGTAAACACTCAATGGACAGAAATGTAATTGTGCTAGCATGTGCTGGGGCAGATCGGAGGGCTCCCAGAACCCACTGCTTGACCTGTATAAGCACTGGAGAAATGGCAACTACTGTTATTGCTGCTGTTATTGTTATTAAGTCCTCACTGATCTGGGGATGGAGTAAAGGCTGATTCTTTAGCTGGCAAAATAGTGAGTCTGGCCAACTGAGCTCAGAGATGGAGAGTATATGGAAAAGGAAGTTATCACAGCTCTCAAAGAACCCTAAAACCACTTAAAATGGGGGAATCCAGCCAGATGGAACCCAGGAGTGAATTAAAGGAGAGGGGCAGAGTCCTGGATGAAGCCATGGAGGGAAGTTTCAAGGCTTCGGACTCCAACCTTTGGGAGTTGTGTTAAGAACCACTCTTTAAATCCATTGCAGTGGGATCAACAATGGTAGAGAACGCTGCTCATCTGTGGGGGGTGAAAGATCCAGCCCAGATGCCAGGAAAGCATTTTTTTAAAAAAATATTTTTATTGATTTCAGAGAGGAAGAAAAAGGGAGAGAGAGAGATAGAAAGATCAATAATGAGAGAGAATCATTGATTGGCCATTTCCTGCATGCCCCACACTGGGAATCGAGCCTGAAACCCGGGAATTACTCTGACCGGGAATTGAACCATGACCTCCTGGTTCATAGGTTGATGCTCAACCACTGAGCCACTCTGGCCAGGCCCAGGCAAACATTTTTTATAGAAACATACAGGAAAACGTAGAGATCTTGAGCATAGAATTTGGTAAGATTTGACAATTGTATACCCTTTTATAACCACCATCTTCACTAGGATATAGACCAGTTCTAACAACCCAGAAAGTTTGTTTTCTGCCACTTCTCAAGAAACTTTCCTCTCACCACCCCAGAGACAGCCACTTCCTAATTTCTAGTGTCACAGTTTTAACGGATGTGGTGTTTCATATAAATGGAATCATGCCATGTGTACTATTTCCTGCCTGGCTTCTTTAATGCAACCTAATGTTTTAAAGATCATCTGCGTGTATTAGATGTTCGTTCCTTTTTATTGCTGAGTAGTATTCCCTTGTGTGAATATCCCACACTTGGTTCATTCTCTGATGGACATTTGGGTTTGCAGTTTGGGGCTGTCATGAACAAGACTGAACCATGAGAACGTCTTTATGTGTGCTCATGTTTCATTTCTCTTGGGATAACCCTTCAAAGTTGTCTCAAATTGAGACCAGGGGGCATGCCTTTGTATCCCAGTTTGACCAGTCATTGGATGAGGGCTGCTCGTAGGGACAGAATGTAACTCTAGGTGAAGCAGCTCTGGGAAATATCTAGAGAGAGACTTGTCTGTGAGTCTCAATAGCCTACATCTGCAGCCGGGGGCCTGATGGTCTTGGTCAGAGTGGGAACTGGGTGGTGCATCGCAGTGTCTACCACAACTGTCTAAGAAATGTTCTTCGACTCTCTTGTCATGTTTTCTCCTGTTTTCTTTATGAAGTTTTATGGTTCTTTTATATTTATGTCCATACTCCATCTCAAATTCATTTCTGTGTATGGAGTGAGTTAGGGGTTGAGGCTTGTGTTTTTACATACAGACATCCAGTTGTTCCAGCACAATTTGTTGAAAAGACTTTCTTTTCTTTATTGAATTCCTCAGTGCCTTTGTTGGGTCTATTTTTGGATTCTCTATTCTGTTTCATTGATCTATTTACTTATCCTTACATGAGGCAATGTTTTGAAAGAAATCTAGCAGAAACAGCGTAACCTCTCTTGATCAGGAAGGTAATTTGGAGCTTAGGGAAGCAAGGAAAGCAGCATGGATCATGCAGGTTCATTTGGGCAGATGCAGACAATAATGGGCCCTAAGATTTAAACTTGAAGTAGATGACATAGCGTGTGCTCAGAATTGGCTAGGCTATGCTGTAGTTACAAGCTGATTTTGAGATCTTAGTGGCTTAACTCCATAAAAGCTTTTCTCATCCTCAGAGCACCATGAGCTGAGTTGCTCTTCTAGGCAGCTCTTCTCCAAACAATGACTGGGACACTCTAGCTCTTCCCATCTTATAACTACACCATCTGGAACTTGTGTCCATCAAGGCTCTGTGGATGGGGAGGAGAAAGCTGAAGTATGCATGAGACATTTTTAAGTGTCTGGCTTAGATGTGCTCACACCATGTCCACTCATATCTAGCTGTCCATTACCCAGTCACTTGACCCAACCTAAATGCAAGGGAGACTGGGAAATGCAGTCTTTGTTAAACATGAGCATTGTCTCTGCCACAGGGGAGCCTGGGAAGAAGTTAGGACTAGGAGCAAGGTAGAATTTGATAACATTCATTGTGGGATGTTTTATGGCAGAGCTGTTAAATGCATGAGCTGCAGAGCTAGATTCCTCCAGGTTCAAACTTCCCACTGCCCCTTACTAAATGGGTGACCTGGAGCATGTCACATACAGTTCCTGAGGTCTCAGATTCTTTATCTCTTAAAAGTCATGGGTAATATTACTTACCTTAAGGGATTGTGGTGAGAATTTTAAGAATTAGTGTACATATAGGCCTTAACATAGTGCTTGGTATATAATAAGCATATAGTTAATAGTAGTTGTCATCATACACATCCACAGGGGCCTGTAGGCATTGCTTGGAAGAGTTAAGATCCAGGGAGCCAGCCCAGTCCAGCCAGTTTCTTCCCCTCTTTCAGTACTTTCTTCCACAGACCCTGGGACTCGGAGGGGATCAGAACATCAGGACTGAAACATCTCTGAGCCCCACAATACTTTAAATTTTTGAGTTGTTTTTTGAGAAAAGTATTGTTAAGTGGTTAGAAGACATGCATAGCAGACTTCTTAAAGGATTTCTGGTCCCAAGCATCTTGGGTTGTTGGTACTTTGAGGCTTTCTTTTCATCTGTGACAGAGGCTAATGCGGTTGCTGATAAGCTGGTTTGCAGTGAAATCCTAGTTGTGCAAAGGAGAAGCAAATGAAGAGTGAAGAACTAGTATTTTTTTTTTTTAATGGAATAAACAAGAAAGGTGTTTATGCTCTGAGTATTTAGCTTTTCAGAAGTTAATATTAGGAAAAGAAGTAAATTGAAAATATGTTTTAATACCACATTTAATCCAATAAAAAGCTTTTGTGTGGGTTACTAAAAATGTTCTCTTTTCTTCCTTCTGAGTGACTCTGGATAAATTACTTTACCCTTCCAGGTGTCAATCCTCATACCCATGTAAAATGGAGATGGTAAAGACAACAAATTCTGATATTCTAGTCAGGAAAAAAAATGAGTACAAGCAGTCCTGGCTGCTGCTTGGTAATCCCATAAAAGTGAAGAAGTGTTCACTCATGACGTTGTATAACACTAATGAACTGATGTAATATTCTGAAATAAGGATAAAAGGAACACTTGGTTAATGACTAGTCATGTGGCCATTGCTTTTTACAGTTTAGAAGGAGTGAAATTGAAGGGGTATGGTGAGAGGATTGGGACAGAATAGGCACTGAAAAGGGACTTTGGCTTGGTTTGATGTTGGGGGAAAATGCATTTGTCATTATTCTGTTGGCAAAGTCCACCTGACTTTGCCTTGAATTGTCCTGCCACCATAGACTAAATCACTCTTCAGTTTGTTTGTTTGCTTTTTACTGGATTGGGAGCGAACAGTGGAATTTATAAGCCAGTCTTAGCGAAGGAGCTGACCAGAGAGCATGCTCTTGGAGGCAGGAGGTAGAACTCAGGATGGGTGTTCTGAAGTAAGTGCCTGTTACTTGCACCAGAGAGATCCTTACAACATTCTATTTTAAGGCATTTCTGGCAGAGACCATTTATCTTTGAGTGACTTCTAAAGTCTTTTAGCCATGGGAAGGCTGAACTCGAGATGGCTTAGCCATTAACTACTAGGGCGATAAGCACACTAGAATTTTCTAGGGAGAGGGTTAAAGATAGCAAATTCCACAAGATATACTTATCAGAATACCAGGGGAGACAACTCCCATTACTTGGGCTTCATTCGTCTTACACAATACAGCCAGTCATAGTTATACTCGATGTCAAACTATACCCTGCATAGTGTTTCAAAATAGGTAGAGGTTGTATGGTATTTCCCTAGTATGTCATAGTCCTTTGGAGCTCAGGAATCAACACTTATGCACTTAAGCTTAGTCTTTTACAGAGGTCCAAATTTGTCTTTAGCCTACAGATCTCTCCCAGTTCCGCCAATCTTGGTTAGTATCATGGTTATGAAGCCATTATAGCTCACTATGTATTAAAGCCAATATTTTTTTTTTTAGGAAAAAGTGGCCTATTTATGGTTTATTAAATCTCTACTTTTCACTTATGATTTTGAATCTTAAGATATATGTCTGAGGCTTCATCGCCTTATAAGGATCAATTATCTTCTACACTGACTGTAACCTCTAATTTTCTCTCTTCTGTCTTCAGTGTATTAGACCAATCTTCCTAAAGCTCCTGAAAGTTGAGTGTGTTCCCCATACACAAATAAGCAAGGCCCCCTTTGCCCAGATGGAGTCCAGCTCCCTCAGCTTAGCATCATGTGATTCCACAAACATTTCCAACCTCTTCCTATTAATCTTAGAATATTGGAGATTGAAGGGATCTCAGAAATTCCCAAGGCTCATTTGTTATGACAAGGAGGCAGATATGCAGTAGTGAAGTGATTTTCTCAAAGTGACACTGGCAATTAGCAACAGAACTGGAATAATGAAAGCTCCATGAGGTTAGGGTTTCTTCCTTCCTTCCTTCCTTCCTTCCTCCCTCCCTGCCTTTCTTTCTTTCTTTCTTTCTTTCTTTCTTTCTTTCTTTCTTTCTTTCTTTCTTTCTTTCTTTCTTTCTTTCTTTCTTTCTTTTCTTCTTTTTCTGTTGTGTCATCAGTGCCCAGAACATTCAGAAATTCAATAAATATTTATTTAATTTATTCATGAAGGACCTGGGCCTGGTCCACCAGTCATCACAATCTCAGGTCAGCCATCTGTCCACCTTCCTGCTGCCCTTGGCAAACCTCGGCTGCCCCAGTCTAATTGTCCTCCAGGTGATTGCTCCTAGCAGTCTTCTTACCCTGAGGCTTTCTCTGTGGAATGTTTCCTTCAAGGCTCAATTCAACCTTACCACTCCTTGAAATCATTCCTGATAGCCCCACATTTCAGGTCTCTCACTCAATTGGCCTCCTGTGGTATCTGCAGTATTCACGGCTCACCTAGCCCAAGCTGCTGTGTGATGGTTGTCTCCAATGAGCACATTCTACTGTTGGCCCCCCATAGTATCCTCGTCCTGCAGGAGCTCTTTTTGTTGCATGGCAATGCCACAGAGTGTGGTTACTGACTTTCATTCATGCTCCAATAGGCGTCATCTCATCTTCTTTCAATCCTCTAAGTTCCTATCATTTTACTAAGTAATATGCCTGCCTTCATCTGTCTCATGTTTTGAGTGCTGGGCAGGGGTAAGTGTGAATATTATTTCCAGAATGCGTGGAGCATACTGTAGCACAGGAATCAAGGGCGTTCAGAAGGGGGAGAAGGGACATCAAGATTATAATAAAATCTGAGTACTTTTAAAAGGTGAGTGAGAGCTGGCCAGACAAAGAAGAGCAAAGGCACATTACAGGCAGATATGTTCTAGCAGGACAGTGTTTTAAGGAACTGAATGTAGCTTGGTGGGGCCAGAAGGAAGACTGCATATGGGGAAGTGGAGGGGACGAAGCACTTGTGTAGGCAGCAGCCAGATCCTAAAGGACTTTTCTACTGAAGTATTTGAACTTGATTGAACATTCATTGCAATTTAGACCTTTACTCTCAGAAACAAACAAAAAAATACCCAACACATTCCCACAGAAATGTGATTACATATATTAAGATTTATACTTAAACTAGAGGCCCAGTGCATGAAATTCATGAAATGAGGGAGGGGTGTCCCTCAGCTCAACCTGCACTCTCTCCAATCTGGGACCCCTTGAGGGATGTCTACCAGGATCAGGCCTAAATGGGCAGTTGGACATCCCTCCCACAATCCAGGACTGCTGGCTCCCAACCGCTCACCTGCCTGCCCTCCTGATTGCCCCTAACCACTTCTGCCTGCCAGCCTGATCACCCTCTAACCACTCCCCTGTCACCCTGGTCACCCCTAACTTCCCTCCCCTGCTGGCCTTGTCCCTCCCAACTGCCCTCCCCTGCAGGCTTGGTCGCCCCCAACTGCCCTCTCTTGCAGGCCTCATCCCTCCCACTGTCCTCCCCTGCAGGCCTAATCCCCCCCAACTGCCTTCCTCTGTCAGCCCAGTCACCCCTAACTGCCCTTCCCTGCAGGCCTGGTTGCCCCAACTGCCCTCTGCCAGCCCAGTCACCCCTAACTGCCCTCCCCTGCAGGGCTGATTGCCTCCAACTGCCCTCCCTTGCAGGCCTGGTCCCTCTCAACTGCCCTCCCCTGCCGGCCATCTTGTGGTGGCCATATTGTGTCCACATGAAGGTGGCCATCTTTGACCACATGGGGGCAGCTATCTTGGGTGTTGGAGTGATGGTCAATTTGCATATTACCTCTTTTATTATACAGGATTGATACTAATCAAAAGAATGAAGTATGTCTACTTGGCCATAAAAAGGAAGAAAATTTTACCCTTTGCGACAGCATGGAAGGACCTGGAAAACATTATATTAAGTGAAATAAGCCAGTTAGAGAAAGACATGTACCATATGATTTCCCTCATATGTGGAATCTAATGAATAAACTGAACTAACAAGCAAAATAGAGACAGACTCACAGAGATCAGGCAGACAGCTCTGGTGGAGGGGGAGTTGTTGGGAGTAGTGGTGGAGGGATTGAGCAAGAAAGAAAAGAAAAAAGAAAGAACTCATGGCCATGGACAACAGTATGGTGATGGGTGGGTAGAGGTGGAAGAGGGTATAGTGGGGATAAATAGTAATGGGGGGAAAATAAAATAAAGATTAAAAAGGAAGTATGTCTATATATTTAAATTATTTAATTGTCAACATAAATTAGGTAAAAAAGGAAGATTATATGTGTGTGTGTGTATGTGTGTGTGTATATATATATATATATATATATATATATATATGTACAGAGAAATTTTGTGATATGTAAGAAACTTAATAGGAGCTCTCAAGGTCTGAATTGAGGTAAAATTTGACATGCCATGTCATCGTATATTCATTGGTAATATTTAAAAATTTAATTTAGCTAAAAAAAATCTTAATTAAAAGATGAGCAAATCTTTATGCCTAGAACCACAAGGAAATGACAGTGATCACATTAAAAAAGATCATAGGACAAATACCATATGATTTCACTTATGTGTGGAATCTAAAGGACAAAAAAAAAAAAATGAACAAGCAGAATTGAAACAGACTCAAAGATACAGAGAATAGAATGATGGTTACCAGAGGAGAGGGAGTCTGAGGCACTGGGTGAAAAAAGGTGAAGGGGTTAAGAAACACAAATTGGTACTTACAAAACAGTCATGGGATGTAAAGTATAACATAAGGAATATAGTCCATAATTATTGTAATAACTATAATTGGTGCCAGGTGAGTACTGAAAATATTGGGGGGAACACAAGGAGACTTGACTTGGGATAGTGAACGCACAATACAATATACAGTAAAGTATATGATTGTCTACTCACTATGCTATACACCGGAAACTAATACAACATAGTATTGACTGTAAACTGTAATTGAAAAAAAAATTTTTTTAAAGAACATAGGACAGCAATGAGAAAGGAGATGGAAGAAGTACCTAATGGAGGCAAAGGGACCAGGTGGTTGTTGGAGACTTTTGAAGGAATCTCAGAGAACTGATGGGCATGCAGCAGTGGGGGTCAAGGTCAGTGGATGGAAAACTGAAATATGAGTATATCAGAGCTCCAGGGCATACTAGTATAGGAGGAGTAGGGAAGGGTGTAACATGACTGCCAGGTTTGTAGCAGCTGACTGTCTGGTGGTGGTGTCATCAGAGAGAGAAGGAAAATAGGAAGACCTCCCCCCCCCCAAAAAAAAAAATTGGCTACAGTTTTAAAATCTGTCAGAGTTTGGGGACATGTCACATTTGAGGTCCTTTGTTAGTCAATTAGTATTCTTTGACTAAGAGGACCGGTGGTCCTTGTTGGTGTCTTCAAGAATTTCCTTTTGGACTCACACCCAATAACATAGGTTAACATCTAGCATTTTCATGGAGTTCATAGCATCTAAGTCTTATCTTTACAACTATAGGAATCCAGTTCATCTCTAGGTAGTGGGACCATAGAGACAGATAATCAAAGCAACATTAGCCCTGTGCACTCTGCCCCTGTTTGATAGGGAGTTAGTTCTGTCTACTCGGTTTTATTTATTTATTTGTTTGTTTAAATATCTATATTGTTGAAAGTATTACATACATATGTCTCCCATAACCCCTCCAACTGACCCCTTAGAGCGACACCCCTACCCAGGCCCAAGCCTTCACCATCCTATTGTCTGTGTCCATGGGTTATGCATATATGCATACAATGTCTCCTAGGTTTTAAATCTAGGTCTCCCTTGAGAATCTTGCCACTGTGGATGGGGAAGACATTGTTTTTGAACCCAGACTGAAGAAAGATGACTTGACTGCTTATGTCCTTTTTAAAAGCTTTGGAGAGCCCAGCAACCTAGATCAGCTGCCTCTCTCTGGGCACTTTAAAGGGAAAAGGAAGGGGTAATTAGTTTACTAAACAGTACAGGCCATGGGCATCAGAGTGGTTTTTGTCTGAAATGTCTGGATAATTCATTTGCTTCTCTGATTGTAATTCAATTTTGTAGACACAAATTGAGTCCTTTTGCATTTATTTGGACTAATGAATTTTTACAGGTTTATTAAGGGTAGTGTGGAACTTCTGGGGCTTTATCATAAGCATTTAAAGGTGAAGGGTAACTATGGAAGAGATGATAAAATATGACTGTAATACATTAGCCTTGATTTTTTTTGTCCACATTTGGCTGGTCCCCAGAAGGTATAGAAAGAAGAAAGCTAAACTGATCCTGTGAAATTTGATATAAGACCTGTTGCTGCCATTTTTTCTTATTCCCCGACTTTTTTTCTCTATATTAAGGGTTATTTTCTGGATTTGTACACTTGCCGATTCACTTAGAGAAGTGAGATGCCACATGATTAGTTAATAAGTGTTTATTGATTACTTCTGGGCCTCTTGGCAGAATTGAGTTAGAGCCAGGTGCTATTCTTTGTGCTCAATGGTAATTTTTGTTTGCTTGTTTCCTTGTAGAAGATGAAAAAATAGTTCCTTTGGCAAACAACAGGGACAATGGAAATTTTCTCTTTTATCCCTGTAAATGCCAGTATACTTAAGCTCAACAAATTATTTTTAGCTGAGTGATGGGTCCTATGATTCAAATCATTTTGTTCTGTACCTGTCTTCACTATGCTTTTATATGTGTAGTGAGGAGACCCTGAAATTAACAAGTGTCTAATTATCTCCCTACATTAAAACAAAAACCTCAGAGTGTTTTTAAAATCTGAATGGCAAAGCCAAATACTTATCTTCTAGGTTATTACTGTTTTGAGGCAGGAATGACTTGCTTCTACATCAATAATCTTAAGAAATGAGCTGACACCAATGCCCTCTTTTCTCTAAAAATATCTAATTTTGTAAAACAGAAACAATATTTCCTTTTTAAAAATTTTTATTGACTTTATTGGCATGACACTGGTTAATAAAATTACATAGGTTTCAGGTGTATAATTCTATAACTCATTATCTGTATATTGTATTGTGTGTTCACTACCCTAAGTCAAGTCTCCTTCCATCATCATTTATCCCCCCTTTACCCTCTTTTACCTCCCTCCAACCCCCTTTCCCTCTGGTAATCACCATACTATTGTCTGTGTCTGAGTTTTTTCTTTCTTTGCTTAATCCCCTCACCTTTTTCATCTGGTCCCCTAAACCCTCTCCCCTCTTACAGCTGTCAGTCTGCAGTCTGTATCTATGAGTCTGTTTCTATTTTGTTTGTTTATTTTGTTTATTAGATTTCACATATCAGTGAAATTATATGGTACTTGTCTTTCTGTTACTGGCTTATTTCAGTTAGCATAACACTTAGTAGGTTCATCCATGCTGTCACAAAGAGTAAGAGATCCTTCTTTTTTCTTTCACATTTTTAAAAATCCTCACCCAATGATATTTTTCCATTGAATTTTTAGAGAGAGAAAGGGAAATATAAAGAGAAACATTGATGTGAGAGAAACACATTGATTGTTTGCCTCCTGCACAAGCCCTGACCAGGGCCCGGGCGGGGAGGAGCCTGCAACCAAGGTACATGCCCTTGACCAGAATCGAACCCAGGACCCTTCAGTCTGCAGGCCTACGAAGAGATCCTTCTTTTTTACACAGTATTCAATTGTGTAAATGTACCACAGCTTTTTTTATCCACTAATCTACTGATAAGCACTTGGGCTGCTTCCAAATCCTGGCTATTGTAAATGGTGCGGTGAACATAGGGGTACATATATTCTCTTGAACTAGTGTCTAAAACTAGTGTTTTAGACATATTCCTAGAAGTAAAATCGCTGGGTCATAAGACAGTTCCTTTTTAAAAAAATTGTATTTATTGTTGAAAGTATTACAGATGACCCCCTTTCCTCCCCCACTGATTCCCTCCTCCCCAAACCCACCCCTTCCCCAGGCCTTCACCTCACTATTGTCTGTATCCATGGGTTATGTATACCTGCATATAATTTCTTTGGTTAATCTCATTCTGCCACCCCTCCTTCCCTCCAAGAATCATCAGTCTGTTGAATGTTTCCATGTATCTGGATCTATTTTGTTTGTTAGTTTATTTTGTTCATTAGATTATATATACTAGTATAAATGAGATTATATGATACTTGTATTTCTTTGACTGGCTTATTTTGTTTAGCATAATAATCTCCAGGTCACTCCATATTGTCTCAAAGGGTAATAGATCCTTCGTTTTTAGAGCTGCATAGTATTCTATGGTGTAAATGTACCACAGCTTTTTTATTCACTCATCTACTGATGGGCACTTGGACTGTTTCCAGATCTTAGCTATTATAAATAACAATGCTATGAACATTGGGGTGTATGTATTCTTTCTGATTGGTGTTTCAAGCTTCTTAGGCTATATTCCTAGAAGTGGGATCACTGGGTCAAATGGCAATTCCATTTTTAATTTTTTGAGTAAACTCCACACTATTTTCCATAGTGGTTATGCTAGTCTGCATTCCCACCAACAGTGTACTAAGGTTCCTTTTCATCCACATCCTCACCCACACTTGTTGTTTATTGATTTATTGATGATAGCCATTGTGACAGGTGTGAGGTGGTACCTTATTATTGTTTTAATTTGCATCTCTTTGATGATTATTGACTTTGAGCAATTTTTCAAGTCGCTTGGCCATTTGTATGTCCTCTTTGGAGAAATGTCTATTCAGGTCTTCTGCCCATTTTTTAAAATTTGGTTTATTTATCTTCCATTTGTTAAGTTGTATGAGTACTTTATATATTTTAAATATTAACCCCTTATCAGATATATATTGGCAAATATGTTCTCCCATACAGTAGGCTCCCTTTTCATTTTGATGCTGGTTTCTTTTGCTGTGCAGAAGCTTTTTATTTTGATATAGTCCCATTTGTTTATTTCTCCTTTATTTCTCTTGCTCTAGGAGATGTAGTGGTGAAAATTCTCCTCTGTGAGATGTCTGATATTTTGCTGCCTACATTTTCTTCTAGAACTTTTATGGTTTCACAACTTCTATTTTTAATTTTTTTAAATATATATTTTCATTGATTTCAGAGAAGAGAGGGAGAGAGAGATAGAAACATCAATGATGGGAGAGAATCATTGATCAGCTGCCTCCTGCATGTCACCCATTGAGGACAGAGGCCACAATCAGGGTATGTGCCCTGTCAGGGAATTGAACTGTGATCTCCTCATTCATAGGTAGATGCTCAACCACCAAGCCACTCAGGCCAGGCCATTTTTAGTTTTTTTTTTAGGAAACTCCATACTGTTTTCACAGTGGCTGTATCAGACTTCATTCCCACCAAAAGAACATAAGGTTTTCCTTTTTTCCACATCCTCGCCAGCACTTGTCATCTGTTGATTTATTGATAAAAGCCATTCTGACAGGTGTGAGGTAATATATCATTGTGGTTTTAATTTACATTTCTCTGATAATTACTGACCTTGAACATCTTTTCATATGTCTATTGTCATCTCTATGTCCTCTTCAGAGATGTATTTATTCAGGCCCCTTGCTCATTTTTTAATTAGATTTTTTGGTGTTGAGTTGTATAAGTCCTTTATAAAGATTGGATATTAACCCCTTATCAGATAAATAATTTATGAGTATGCTCTCACATTCAGTGGGTTGTCTTTTCATTTTGTTAATGGTTTCCTTTGCTATGCAAGTACCTTTTAGTCTTTAATCCATTTTGAATCTTTTTTTTTTTTTGGCATGGTAAATTAAGGTGGCCTAGTTTCATTTTATGCATGTATCTGTCCAATTTTCCCAACACATTTATTGGAAAGATGTCTTTACTGCATTGTGTACTCTTGCCTTGTATGTGAAATATTAATTGACCATAAAGGAGTGGGTTCATTTCTTGGCTCTTAATTTTGTTCCATCGATCTGTGTGTCTGTTTTTATGCCAGTACCATGCTGTTTTGATTACTATGGCCTTGTGATATAGTTTGATAACAGATAGCATGATTCCTCCAACTTTTTCTTTCTCAATATTGCTGTTTGTATTTAGGGTTCTTCAGGAAAACATAATTTATAGATTTGAAAGATGAATCTTTAGAAAAATCTTTTTACCTTCAATGTCAGTTTTTCTGAAGTTAGTAGCATTTAATTATATTCATACACCCTGAAATTCTTTCCCTCCCAACACTACCTGCTTGCTTGCTTTGTATCTCCCTAGGAGGTGTGAAATAAGAATCAGAACTCCTACACTGTGAGCAGTTTCTTCAACTAACTGGCCTTTCATTCCTTGGTGCCTTAATTTTAGCAAAATTATGAACATTTTTGCTTCCAGAATAACTTTAAAGGCAGCCCATTTTCTTGGAGACAAATGTGTATATGAATGTATAATATTAATATTGAACTTGATCGCACCTCAAATTGATAAAATTGCCATGAACTGGTACATTCAAATCTAATTGAAATGATACCAGCATGGGATGAAGTGGTAATTACTGAGAAATATTGGGCAGGATCCCAATGTTTCTGCTACAGCTTTCTGTTTTTTTTTTAAAAAACCATCTTAACTACTTTTAGATGTACATTCAGTATTATCAAATATATTCATATTGTTGTGCAATTGTCTTCAGAACTTCATCTTGCAAAACTGAAACTCTATATCCATTAAACAATCCCCATTTCCTCCTCCCCTCAGCCTCTGGCAACCACTATTCTACTTTCTGTTCCTGTGAATTTGATCTATGTGCCTTGTATAAGTGGAATCATACAGCTTTGTCTTTCTACTGGCTTATTTTACTTTATTATAACGCCTCAAAATTTATTCATGTTGCCCTAGCCGGTTTGGCCCAGTGGATAAAGTGTCAATCTGTGGACTGAAGGGTCCCTGGTTCGATTCCAGTCAAGGGCACGTGCCTGGATTGTGGGCTCAATCCCCAGTGGGGGGCATGCAGGAGGCAGCCGATCAGTGATTCTTTTTCATCAGTTTTCTATCTCTCTCTCCCTCTTCCTTCCTCACTGAAACCAATAAAAATATATATTTTAAAAAATTATTTATGTTGTAGCATCTGTCAGAATTTTTTTCCCTTTCTAAGGTTGAGTATTCTATCGCATGTATATACCATATTTTGTTCATCTATTCATCCACTGATGGACACTCAGGTTGCTTCTACCTTTTGGCTATTGTAAATAATGCTGCTATGAACATGAATGCACAGATAACTCTTTGAGATCCTGCTTTCAATTCTTTAGGGCATATATCCAGAAATGGAATAGTTGGGTCATATAACTCTTTTTTAAAAATTTTCAATGAACCATGTATTGTTTTCCTTGACAGCTCTACCATTTTACATTGCCACCAACAGCACACAAGGGTTTCAATTGCTTTACATCCTTGCCGACATTTATTTTCTGTTTTGTTTTGTTTTCAATAGTAGGCGTCTGATGGGATGAAATGCCTGTAAGCTTTTTATTGATTGAGTCTTAAATAGGAGTAACTAAGGATCACCTGATATTTGAAGATGGTCTGAAAAATGAAAAAAGAAAATAAGATGAAGAGACAGAAAAAATGGCCTCACAAAAAACAGAAATAAGTCCAATGAAAATGTGCATAGATACTACATCCATAAAACAAGATGCTCTAAAAAAAGGAATGGAAAACAAAACATTTAAAATATGACTGTTGAAATTTTTAAAATATTGGAAATGTTGAAGATAGTATTGAAACAATTCTTTTACAAAAAAAGATAGAAATAACAGTGATGGAAAATGTGAAAGATAGTAAGAGAGGATAAATCCAGGAGGGCCAGAAAAAGAGAAGAAGGAAAAGGGGGGGGGGGAGAAAATTATCAAATAAATATTTAAGATAATTTCCTAACATTGAAGGACTAGAGTAAAAAACGTCATTGAATGTTTAGCACAAGTGGATCAAACACGATCTACCGAGAACACACTGTTTCTGAAAGTTCAGGATACCTGGAACAGGTATTTTGAGCTTTTATGAACTTCTTTAGGAAGAAAACAAACGTAAAAGCAGGCCACCCACAAAGAAACAGAATCATAGCCACAAGGGATACAATATTTTAATAATCTTAAAACTTCAAAATTTTGAGTGGAAATTATTTTCAGTTTAGATTTCTCTATACTGAAAATCTATTAGACAAGTGTAAGGGTAAAATACACATATTTTCAGATAAGTTAGAAGAGGGGGGAAAAAACAAACAAGCAAAAGGGAAGGTGGAATCCTGGAAATAATTTCAACCCAGGAGTGTAATGAAAGAGAATCCAGGATGACAGCTAGGTTGTCCTGACCGATGGGTATCAACTAGACATGACTTGAACAAGAGAAAAGATTACTTTATAAAGGAGGTATCAGAGGATAGGGATAATAGGGGAAAGATTCTAGAGATATGTTACTACCTTTGATTCTTTAAATAAAATAAGTATGTGATATAGAAAACCATTGCAAGAGGGAAGACAAAGGTGACTAGGAACTCCAGGAATAATAATAATAATAAAAAAATGTCCAGAAAGGAGGTATGAGCATACTGTACAATTTAGCTCTAAAGTGAGCAATATTCAGTAGATGAGTAGATAAAAAAAATATGGTACATTTATACATGGAATATTATGCAGCTGTAAAAAAAAGAATCTCTTATCTTTTGAGATAGCATGGAGGCACCTGGAGAGTATTATGCTAAGTGAAATAAACCAGACAAAGTAAGACAAGTTTTACATGATCTCACTTTTATGTGGAATCTAATAAACAAAATAAACTGATGAACAAAATAGACCCAGAGACACTGAAGCATGCAACAGACTGTCAAATTTCAGGGGTAGGGGTCGGAAAAGATTAATCAAAGAATGTACATGCATATATGCATAACCCATGGCCAGACAATAGCGTGGCGAAGGGTTTGGAGAGGGCCGGAGCAGGGCATAGAGGTGGTCAATGGAAAAAGGGGGACATCTGTAATACTTTCAACAATAAAGATAAATTTTAAAAAATAAAGATAAAGTGAACAATATTTATGGAGTCATCATTATATAGATACTGTTTATTAATTTCAACTTTTAGAATTAAATTGTAAATAAGCCATAGAAGACAGCCATGGCCATAGAATCCATGTAAAAGATATCAATCTTACATATAAAAGCACAAATGTGAACTACAGAAGTTCAGAATTAGAGTTTGGGAAGGAGGAATGAAGGGGAGGATAAGGGAAATCATAACTCTTCATTTATTCACAAAGTGGGAAATTTAAAAAGTATTGCCTATAGTAGATAGAAGAAGAAATAAAGATACATATGATATCTAATTATGAAAAAAAGACTAAAGACACTAAAAGTAATAATTAATAGAGAATATCTAAAGTCAAATTGATAATCACATAAGTGTGTAATACAGTGAAATGGATATAATCATAGAAAAATTTAAAACAGGAACTCTTAACCTGGCTGGTGTTGCTCAATGATTAGTATCAACCCATGAACCAGGAGGTCACAGTTGATTCCCAGTCAGGGTACATGCCTGGGTTGTGGGCTCGAGCCTCAGTAGGGGGTGTGCAGGAGGCAACCCGATCAATGATTCTCTCTCCCTCTCCCTTCCTCTCTGAAATCAATAAAAACATAAAAAATAAAATAAAACAGGAACAGTTATAAGTGGTTGTTTTTGAGAAATGACAGCAGGTAGTATGGTAAGGGGACTGTAACATTTCATTATTACTCATTCTTAAATGATTTTAAACAATGTGTACAGATTAAGAATTTTTAATAGACATTTATTAAAAGTAAAATGATTCTAAGATAGCAAATAATAGAATGGAATAATAACTATGATATTTATAGAGACACTTGCAAAATATTTGTCATATGTTTAAAAATCTGGGAAAATGGATGTACAATATGATCATAAGTCCACAAAGTATATATACATATGGACAGAGACCAAAAGTAATATGCAGATCAAATAGGTATTTTATGTGAAATTTTGAATGCTTCTTTCCTTGTAAAATTTTATTTAATGTTTTTACATTGCTTTTTCAAGAATAGAGCTTAGTGTTTATGGGTTACTATTTTATGCAGCTGTTTTAGCTTTCAGGAATATTTGTGAAATGTAATGTGACAGTGAGTTACATGAGAAAATAGCATCCCATAAATGTGCTGCGTTAGCACTAAGAAAGGTCACTCTGGCTGTAAATGAGTGACAATGGAGAGGGTCATTTATTTAGGGTATGGTGATCAGTTTCAAATTTCTCTCATTTCAGATATGTAAATCATTGCTGAAAAGTTATTTATGTGTGTGTTAAATGGATTTTATGCCACTAGATGACTTGGCTTCATTACTGGAAATCTGCACATTTATTCCAAGCAGAGTCTTGTTGTTGGGCGTCAGGAGAAGAGATGGTCTCAGTTTTAAATGGGTTTTTCAAATGAAAGCAAGCATTAAGTATAGCCTATTTGTGTTGTCTGTTTGAGACTTATAAATCAGGAGTTCTTGGTTGATCTGTTATTCTGTCTCAGCTTCAATACCTGTATACATGAGGGGCCTACATTTCACCCGAGCTGCTTAACACACTGACTTTTCCCAAGCACACAGGACCACGCTGTGGCAGAAGAGAATTCCTATAAAATGTTCTAGTAGGTTGTTTATTTTTATCTGCTGATCTTATGATACTGAAAATAGGGGAAAATTGGGCCCATTTGTTTAACAATTTCTCATTTACAGGGGTGGTGGCAGTGCAGAAGAGAGCTAACATAGCAGGCCAAAGGCCTTCTTTAGAAGGGTCTGCTTCTGAGGCTTGCCCTCAGCTGGCATTTGGGGATTTGGTCGTCACTTATTCTCCATGACATAAGGGTGGTCTGCTCTGCCCAGACTGCTTGCACAAACAGTGTGATTGTGCTGAACACGGGCTTACTTCTGGGAATCTATAATAGCGGTAAGCACTAGGCAGAGGGTGCCTCTGTGACCATACCCCAGGAAAAGCTTTGGTGCTGGATCTCTAATGGGTTCCCTGGGCAGAAACATCACACGTTATTGCACTTTTAGCTTCCAGAGAAAGTAGCGCACACAAATGCATCTCCTCAGAGGAGGGAGAGGGCGTAAGGAAGTCTGATATTGATTTCTCTGCCTGTTGCTTTTTTCCGTATGATCCAGCTGTGCATTCTTACTGTGTGGCTGTAATAAATCATAGCCAAGAGTCCTATAAGCAGAGTCTCATGAATCCTTCTAGTGAGTCTCCAAATATGGGGGATGATCTCTGGAACACATAAAACAATAGAAATTAGATTAATCATGCACCTTTCCCCTCAGCCTTCCAGACCACCCAGCCATCCCCCGACTAACCCACCCTCCCCCACACATACACTAGATCAAGGATTAGAATAATTTTAAAAATAGACAACATTTTCTAAGAAAGGACTAGCAGTCCAACCATTCTGACCTGGTGTGCCTCCACTGAGGCTTCACTTTCCATGAAGCCAAGTAAGTTTACTTTAGAATAATTTTAACATTTCATGTTTTTAATGTGCAGTTTAAAAATAATCAAGTTTTTGAGGGCTGAACCAAACAGAATTGACAAATCATTAGATGAGTAAAATAAGAGTGTTGAGTTTTTATTTTAACTCCCAAATGAAATAAAATAGTCCTTTCAGTATGTTTTAGTGTGTTTTGCCAACTTGATAGTTCACAAGGGATTAGAGAGGGTGTAGGCTCTCCCACAATGCTCCAGCCCCATTTGTCTTCTCCCTGCAAGCTGTCTCCTTAAGCCTCGGGGCTTTTATACATGCTGTTTCCTCTGTGTGGGATACTATTCCACCCACTGTTTACTGTGCTCATTCCTACCCATCCCTAGGCCTTTGGCTCAAAGCTGCTTCCTAGGAGAACTCTTCTCCCCAGATGTAGATAGGTCTCATTATACATTCTTGTGTTCTGCACTTTGTCTTTATAGCATCCATCAATTGAAGCCTTGCTTTTTTGATGTCTGTCTCTCCAATTAGAGTATACCTTTAATGAGAGATAGATAGTGTCTTGTTAACTCTTGCACCCCTAGAACCTAACACAGGGTCAGGCAAATGGTGAACCCTCAAAAACACAAGCTCTGTTGAATAAAGAAATTAAGAGACTATGTTGTTGTGATGGTAAACCTTTTTGGTCTTATTGAATGAATCAGTGTCTTATGTTGGACTGACTCACAAGCATATCTTGAGATGAGGTTGGAGCACAAGTAGTTTCTTTGGAAGGTGATTCCATAAAGCATTGGTAGGGGAAAGAGAAAGTGAGACAGGGAAGGGAAGGAAGCCAACCCAGGGTAAGTAGCTGGTCACCCCTGTGGAACTGGGACTGAACCCTGCGTGGGACCTTGGATACTGTGTAGAACATGCCTCAGAGTCGTTAACTGAGGGGTAAGAAATTGAATATTTTTTTTACTAGTTCTTTTCTATCTTGTTTGAAGGCTGCAACCTGAATCATTAACTTCCTGACACTTCCAGCCTGTTCCACTTGAGGGGCTTCATTAGCCACAGGAGCTAATGAGTCAAGAGTAGAAAATGTTTGTAATAGCAAGACCTCAGCCTCCACTGGAATGGTATTGAGGGTATATGAGTGGGTTGCCATCAGCATCTGCTACAGTCTAGAAACCCAGTGGATGAAATTGAAGCAAGGGGAATTTATAATTGTGTCATATGTTGAAAATGAAAGGAAGAAAGTTTATATGTGTATATGCAGTTATGATTGTTTAAACATATTTTAGGAATGTGCAGGGGCAGTGAGTTGCAAGAGCAGCTGGCACGTTACAGATAGTTGTGGTAACAGCAAAGCTTATGCTGGGTATAGAGTTGGAAACTCTGGAAACAGGCTCCCCTAAGAGCCCCAAAGATAGGCTGGTACCACCTCACCTCTGTCACATGAGCCATCTCTATCAAGAGGGATGCTGTTGACTGCATTTGTCTTTGAGTGTGTGTCTTTGTAATTGCTTAAACATTTTTGGGAAACAGTTCTGCTAAGTGGATGTTAACAGGTAGAATCTAATTGCTGACCTGACTTAAGGAACTGAAACATCCCAGGACTGAGAAAACTGCAGTATTGTCCCATAATATTTACTTGTTTTCAAAACTTCAGCATAAATATCAAGTGAACTTTCTCCTTACCTCCCAAACTTCCCCTCAGGGTGTGGTTTTATTTCTATAGCAATATTGTTATAAAGACCACAGGAATCTACATAACAACCGTGAAAATGAAACATTCCCTAAGCCATTTCTGGGGTAAAGGAGAAGAATGAAGCACATATTAAAAAATAGAGGAGGAGCCCTAGCTGGTTTGGCTCAGTAGATAGAGCACTGGCCTGCGGACTGAAGGGTCCCAGGTTCGATTCTGGTCAAGGGCACATGCTCAGGTTGCAGGCTCAGTCCCCAGTTGGGGGTGTGCAGGAGGCAGCCAATCAATGATTCTCTCTCATCATTGATGTTTCTATCTCTCCTTCGCCCTTCCTCTCTGAAATCAATAAAAGTATATTTAGGAAAAAGAACTATGAGAGAATAAATTTCTGTTAAAAAAATAGAGGAGAGAATCAAAAAAGGTTATTGTTTATAGTGAGGGAAGCAGTTATTTATTTTGTGAACCTCAATAATGAGCTTACTTGAACCCTTATGGCTGAGGAGCAAGATGAGAACAATTCAAACACATGGAGTGATTATTTAGTAGGACTCAGGATTAGGAACTTTCCATTATGGATTTTAGGCTTGACATGTTGCCAGATTGGGAAGTTCTCAGAGTCTCTGTTGGACACTGGCTCCAAACCAGTGATCTTTGGAACATAACACGCCTTTTCCTGTTGGCTTTCCCGATCTACCCCAGGAAAGAAAATACAAATACTGAGCAAGGACCATGTGCCAGACACAATGTTCTACAAGGTGGTGTCTGATAATGCATCTAGCAGCCCCTGAGACAGATGCTGCAGTCCCTTTTACAGATGAGAAACCTGAGACACAGAAAGTAAGCAATTTTCCCAAGGTTGGCTAACTTGTAAGTGGCAGGTTCCAAAGTCTGTGCCTCTGCCGACTCCATGTGGCACAGGTTACCTGTCCATTCTCCCACGGCCTTAGGAAATCAGTTGAAGGATTACTATCCTCATTTTCCATGTTGGGGAATGTGGAAAGCCACACATTTAACACTGCATGGCAGTGTCTCCATTCAGAGAATGGTGACAATTCCGCAAGGGGGTGAGGCAGTAGGCAAAGAAACAGGACATTATAGGATGCACGGACTTTCCACCTGAAATTAACATGGTTTAACATATTTTCTGCAGAGCTACAAAGAGAGACGGGAAATCAGAATAACAGAGCATGTAGTAATCTGGGTCCGGTGGTCAGCAGAGGGAAAAATGATTCACATTTTACCTTCCAACTTCCCACGCAGTTCAGATTGGCCCAGATTACAGATATTTTGTTTTTAGGCCTGGGGGCAGGGAGCATCTTCTTGACTTTTTTCTATCTTGTTGAGTCATAAGTTGTCACTTTGGCTGCTGAGCTGACTTTCTCCTCAGTATCTCTTTGGGGTGTTATTCTGTGAAGAGAACTGTAATTTCTGTGGAAGAATCCTTTCCTTCCTTACATGAGGTCCTTGGCAAAAGCCACAACCTAACTTGATTCTAAAATGATGCTGTATAAAAAAGCTCATCTTTGAATCTCTGGGGCTTTCACTGACCCAGGATGTGCTGATTCTGGTTTTTACAAGTCAAGCTCATTTCCAAATAATGTACCAACCATTTGGCAATAACAAGAGGGAGGGGAATTGAATTTGAAAGCCAATTCTGAGAGATAGATAGAAATAAATTTGGAATTTGAAAGAGAGGGAGAGCCAGACTGGTATAGAATATACCACTAGTCATAAGGAATTTTGTTGTTGTTATTGTCAGTCCTCACCTGAGGATATTTTTCCCATTGATTTCTAGAGAGAGTGGAAGGGAGGGGGAGAGGGGAAGAGAGAAAGAAAAACATCTACATGAAAGAGACATATCGATTGGTTGCCTCCCGCATGCACCCAACCAGGGCCTGGGATCAAACCTGCAACCTAGGTATGTGCCATTGACCAAAAATCAAACGCGAGACCCTTGGATGCTCAGGTTGACACTTACCACTGAGCACACTGGCCAGGGCATCATGACTTCTTTTTTTTTTTAAATGAATCTTTATTGTTCAGATTACAGGTGTTCCTCTTTTTTCCCCCGCATAGCTCCCCTCCACCTGATTCACCACCCCACCCCATGCCCTTACCCCCTGCCACTGTCTTCATCCATAGGTGTGAGATTTTTGTCCAATCTCTTCCCGCACCCCTCACACCCACTTTCCCCTGAGAATTGTTAGTCCACTCCCTTTCTATGTCCCTGATACTATTATATTCACCAGTCCATTCTGTTCTACAGATTTTTTATTCTCCTGAGTTTTAGATTCACTTGTTGGTAGGTATGTATTTGATGTCATTTTGTTGTTCATAATTTTTATCTTTACCTTTTTCTTCTTCTTCCTCTTCTTAAAGAATACCCTTCAGCATTTCATGTAATGCTGATTTGGTGGTGATGAACTCCTTTAGCTTTTTCTTGTCTGTGAAGCTCTTTATCTGACCTTCAACTCTGAATGATAGCATTGCTGGGTAGAGTAACCTTGTTCTTGCTGTTCATCACTTTGAATATTTCTTGCCACTCCCTTCTGGCCTGCATAGTTTCTGTTGAGAAATCAGCTGACAGTCGTATGGGTACTCCCTTGTAGGTAACCAACAGGTTTTCTCTTGCTGCTTTCAAGATTCTTTCTTTGTCTTTTGCCCTTGGCATTTTAATTATGATGTGTCTTGGTGTGGTCCTCTTTGGATTCCTCTTGTATGGGGTTCTGTGTGCTTGTTGAACTTGTAAGTCTATTTCTTTCACCAGGTGGGGGAAGTTTTCTGTCATTATTTCTTCAAATAGGTTTTCAGTATTTTGCTCTCTCTCTTCTTCTGGCACCCCAAAAATTGGGATATTGGTACTCTTAAAGTTGTCCCAGAGGCTCCTTACACTATCTTCATATTTTTGGATTCTTTTTTCTTTTTGTTTTTCTGGTTGGGTGTTTTTTGTTTCCTCATATTTCAGATCTTTGGTTTGATTCTTGGGGTACATTGATCTACAGTTGAGTTTCTGTATATTCTTTATTTTAGACAGTGTATGCTTAATTTCTGGCTGGTCCTTTTCCATTTTTTTGACATTCTCATTAAGATCCTTAAAGGTCTCACTAAGTTCCTCAGAGGTTTTTAGAAGATTCTTGAGTAACCTTATAAATGTGGTTCTGAACTCTATGTCATCTAGTAGCTTGCTTTCCTCCATTTCTTTCATTCGTGACATGTTTCTTTGTCTCTGCATTTTGGCTGCTTCCCTGTGTTAATGGAGTGGCTTTGTGTGGTAGGTGACCTATAGGGGGCAGTAGCTCAGCCTCCCCAGTCACTTGAGGTGGATGCTCTTTGTACACCCCTTTGTGGGCTGAGTGCAAAGTCTTGGTGTAGTTAAGCCTTGATTGCTGTTGGTACACTGGGAGGAATTGACCTCCAGACCAATTGGCTGTGAGGACTCGCTGTGTCTATAATGGAAGAACTGCTGTGCTGGAGACACGCTTATGGTGCAGGACTTGTTTCAGTGGGGCTTTGGTGCTCACTGAGTCTGCCTCTTGAATGTGTCACTTATGGATGTGAGGAGTTGAAATCTGGTGTCTCACACTGACCACTAGGTATACTGGCTTCTGGATCTCCAATGGGGTGCAGGTCAGCTATTGTCTGAGGCCACCCAGCAGGAGCTACAGCGAGAGCTACAGTTTTCTCCTCTTTGCTTGGGGTTTGGAGGTTTTGGAGCTGTCTGACCCAGGCTGCAAGTTTGCTAGGTTAAGCTGCGATAGGGCAGGCCTTTCTTATGCTAAAGCTGCTGCTTGGAGCTTGGATGGGTTTGTAGGTTGTGTGGGGCAGGGTCTCAGGGTGTCACTAGGCTAAGGCGTGGCAAACAGCGATGGCTGCCAGTTAGCCGGCTCTGTGTCTCCGACTGGGTCCCTGTGTCCCTGTGACCCAGTGCAGTAAACAATTATTCCTGCGTGCAGCTCTGCAAGCAAGCCCCCCTCACTTTCCGACCCAATGGCAGATAGTCCAGCTTCTCCCCGTAGGAGTTTGGGTCCCCCGCATCGGAGTAATCGGGGGCTTGTCTCCCTTTGGGTTGAAAATGCAACGCCTGCTGCCAGCCCGATTCTGTGCCTCCGTACCTCAGCTTTCCAGTGCTTGTGCATGTCTCAATGCTCTTTTCTCTTTCCTTCTAGTTGTAGAACTCCCACTCAGCTAGCTTTCCCTTGGTTCTGGGTGATAGACGTTTTGTCTTTTAGTTGTAGTTTTGAAATTGTTGTGCGAGGCAGCAGTTTAGGTGTTTACCTATGCCGCCATCTTGGATTCAACCGGGCATCATGACTTTTTAAAAATACTGATGCCTGGGTCTCAGAGATCCTAGTTTAATTGGTACAATATGATGTACAGTTTTGCAATTGAGATTTTATAAGCTCCCCAAAGTTAGAGAATCACTGAACTAGAAAATAACATGTCTTTTCCAAAGATTGAGCTATCAAGGTAATTTTTAGAGGCAAAACAATACGTTTTGCTCAAACATATAAGTCCGCTCTAAGGTCTCATTGTGAGAAACTAGTGTCGACTGTCATAGCTGTGCACACATCAAGGTGAGACTTTTCCTGTTAGTCCACAAACCTGGGGCTCTAGCTTCCAGCAGTAGACCGATTATGGAAAGGTGCTTTTAATGCAGAGGTGATGTTTTTCTGCATTATTCTTTTGCACCATTAGTTTCTGGAGCACTGCTATGCTTGTGATAGTTTCTTTAAAAATAAAACTTAAAAATGGAACCCATCCAGGGCCCTTTTATCTCAATGACTGCTGTATAACACCATGCACAGAAGTACTTAAACTCTGGATATTTCTGCATGGCAGGTTCAACTCTCAGATGACTGACAGGCAAAGTAGGGAGACAGGCCAAGCATAAAATTTGAGCTGGTGATAGAATCAAGGCCAGACCCATGATGGACAGGCTGCCTGTGACATGGGCAGGAGCTCTGCTAAGTCCTTCCTCTGTGGCTAGTGCCTCATGTTTATCAGACATCCTAGAAAACATATCTGGTTGCTTCGTGCCCTGGATGTGGACATAGTTCACTCTGAGGAACTTGCTTGTTAAGTCCTGTCTGGTTAGCTAAGTGATTTATCTTGAGGAACGCTCACCTTGAAATTGAGTTCTTATCTGTCCTGCCGTGCCTGTCCCCTGTGGATGTCTGGGCCACCTATTTGTCATTCAGGGACACAGGCATTTTGAATTTATGACTTTTCTCCAATGCCTGGAGCGATGTACTAGTAGGTGTTGTCTGAGCGATCTCATATTCAGTTGTTGGTCCACTTGAGTAGTTCTGAAAGCTGGACTTATTCTGGCTCAGACTCACTAAAAGCCTGCACAGGCCTTCAGGGATTTCTCTCATTTAAATTAAATGGAAAATATAGCCAGTCTGGATGGGTGGGGAGTAGAGCACCTTCAACCTCTTTCGTGTTCCGTGTTCCATGTTTGACCCATGCCCAACTGGGACAGTCGTGGTTTTCACCTCAAGTGTCTTTTTCTGGCTTCTACCCACCTGAAAGCCACTCACCTGCTCTTTGGTAAAGTAGTCGGACTACCACAGGTTCTCCAATGCCTCATCTTCTTCTCAGCTCCTCTCTCTCAGGATCAGAGGTCTCAAGCCTGAATGATCACATAGCCAGACAGATGACATGGAGTGAGACAGGCCTGTGGAAGATGCTAGAAGTGCTGGGGCCTGTGGCGCACGGGAGAACAGGTGCCTCATCTTCAGGGAACACCTGCTGCTTCACTCCAGCCAGTTGTTACTGAGAAGGAACTCGAGACTAAAGAGTTTCAAGAGAAAGTGTAAATACAAAATATTATATAAAAATCTCCTGATTTTATATGTTGACAACAAATTCATATTTTTGAAACTCTGTTTGAGACAGACGAAAACTGCTGTGGTCAGATAGGGTCCTATCTTCCATTTCTGACCTTTTTCAGAAGCAACCTCTTTGTGCCTTCAGGCCTCTATGGCCCCCAACTCCACCTCTGGTTCTCCCTGCACCTCTGTGCTAGACATCAGCATGTCTGAGGGACCTGGCCCTGGTATCCAGGATCGCTGGCATCAGTGAGACAACAGGTGACCTGGGTCTAGAGTCCTAGGGAGATTTTAGCCTTTCAGCCACAGACCTCTCATTCTATGCTCTAGGAGAGTCACCATCCTCCTTCAACCCCCATTATGGACCTTGAAACCCAGAAACAGAATCCTTACATGGCCAAATATCACAAACCAACCTCTTTATTTCCTTGATCAAGAAACTAAACCAGACATACTCTATTAATAATGTTATAATAAGGCAAGGACTAATATCTGCAGCAAAATTGGAGCTTATATATCCCAAAGAAGGGAACATGATACATGTGATTTTTATGATATATTAAAAGCCTGGTATATCAAACATAATATCTATGTAATAGTATAATTTATTTCAATTATTTTCCTAGTATTCCATCAAGATAAATATTCAATTCAGGGCTTCTTAAAAAATGATCCTTTATACATTTAAAGTAGCTTTAAATGTATGACAAACACACATTATTTACATAAACTATTGGGGAAATCACCTTTGTTGAAAAGATTTTTCCCCCCAAAGTTTTATGGATCAGGTGATGTTAATGGTCAAAGCCAAGTTGATAGGTTTTTGTCTGTGAGAATCAAGCATACTGGATCTTGATGTAGCAGCAGTGAGAGGAATTGGTGACTTTGTTCTATCTTCATTCTCAAGAACATAAGTCCTAAATTCTGTGAATGGTGTTTGGCAGCCTCACAGTCAGAAAAATGGGAATCAGAATCAAGGAGTTAACAATAATGAGGTCACTGAAAATTTGGGTAGCACTAAATGTGCTATCCTGACAGGTCTTCAAATGGTAAATGTACCCATAAGAGTTTCACTGTGTGTAAAACAAGAGATTTCTCTGTGCGTGTGATTTTGGGGAGAGGGGTTTGTCCCAGCCATGCTTGCCCAGACAGGTGGGGCTTGGTTGCCTGCTGTGAGAGAGAAGTGGTGGTGGTGGCATTTCTTGGTTCTCTTGGCTGAATGTTTAGTTTCCACAAACTATAGCATCAGATGTAAATCAAGAATTGGGAGACATCATGGTAAAGAGCACAGGCTTTCGGACCCATCATGCCTGGGGACCAATCCTGGCATCACCTTTGACAAGTGAGCTTCCTCCTCTAAGTCTTTATTTCTTCACTTGAGAAATAGAACTAACTGTGGTGAGACTTATACAAAAATAGAGGCCTGGTACACGAAAAAATCGTGCACTGTAGGAGGGGGTTCCTCAGCTCGGCCTGCCCCCTTTCACAGTCTGGGAGCCCTCAGGGGATGTTCTACTGATGGCTTAGGCCCTCTGCAGGAGGCGACCGGGCCGATCAGGGGAAGGCGCCACCCCCATCACCCCACTTCTGCTGCCACTGTTGGTTGCCGTGGCTGCCAGCCCTCCTTGGCCCTCGCAGCCACTGCGCCTTTGTCCGGAAGGACATCTGGAAGACGTCTGGTCTATTCGGTCTAATTAGCATATTACCCTTTTATTAGTATAGATCATTTGTATTTGCTTGTTAGGCAATTTTGGACATTTATAGTACTATTAAGTACAGCATCATTACAATTTAATAAATTAGTGGATCCAGAACCAAGCCCTTTCCCTATATTCAAAAATAAACCCTGAAATGTTTGTGAGCCACAGCTGCTTTCCCCTCTACCTTCCAAACCCACAGGCAGGCAGGGAGAAAGTGACATAGCAATGACAGTAAAGTAAACCTGAAAGAAAGATATCTGTATATCATTATCATTATAGCTGTGGCTATAGACACACCCACACACACGCACATATATATATGTACAATCAAATCCTAACTTCCTTTTTAATAAACTTCTAAAATTGAAGGACAAAAAGAAGAGTGCACATATCATAACAGTACAATGAATACACCACCCAGATTAAGAAATTGAATATTATCACCTCTACCACCCAAGGAAAACTCTAACCTGACCTCATGGATGAATTTTTGATGTTTTAAACTTTAAGTGGAATTGTGTTTGAATTATTTTGTGTCTGAATTCTTCTATTCAAGAATTGTATTTGTGAAAGTCAAACACATTAATGAGTGTCCTAACACTGAGGTAACCAGATGTAAACTGGGACCGTCCCAGTTTATGATATTGTAATAACTCATAGCACACCTTTCACTCTTAAAATTGTTCTGATTTGGATAACAATTGAATGACCAATGCTACCTACCTACCACTTTCTTCCCACTGACCCTATAGGCTTCCCTCTGTAACTTCTTTTCCTTTAAAGCCCACCCCGAATGAGGAAGATAATTGCCTGGACCTGTGGCTCCTCTGTGTGTTTCTTTCTTAGATTCCACTTATAAGTGAGATCATGTGGTATTTGTCTTTCTCTGTCCAACTTATTTCATTTAACATAATTTCCTCAAGCATAATGTTCATCATGAGAAGATTTCATTTTTTATGATTGAATAATATTCGTGTGTGTGTGTGTATAAAGCTATGTATGGTACCAAGTGAGTAATTGAATTATTAGGGGGATCACTTTGTAAATTATATAATTATCTAACCACTATGCTGAACACCTGAAGCTGATATAAAATAACATTAAACATCAAGTGTAATATAAAAGTAATTAAATTTTAAAAATAGATATCATAATTTTTTTATCCATTTATCCATCAATGGAGCACTTTTAACTTCTTAAAGCTCATTCAAAACATTATTACTTTTATCCTTACAATAATAGCCTTGGTTAGGATAGGTGAAACTTTCTTGTCTCCGGTGTCTGATTTCACAAGCACACTATATATATTGCCTGAATTTAAGCCACCTGGTAAACTCCTACAACAGGTCATCTAAAGGTTGTATTCTGCTCTGTCCCTTTCTCCAGCTGAATACTATATAGCCTTTAAAATAATAATGTGGAAATTCTAGAATTTCTAATCTGTAGAATAATTTTTTACATGGTGAAATGTTTACAGTATTTTACTTGAGGAAATGGTTACAAAACAGCATGTTTAGTGTGATGCCATGTGGAAAAAAAGGATTGTCATATTTCCTTAAGACTAAGAAATATTTTTCCTTAAGACTAAGACACATTTTACCATAGTTGAACATTTTTGAACTAAAGATATATCTTATAATGTGTGCCCTACCCAACAAGGTTCTGATATGGATGGTAAACCTTATATTTGATTAGTATCTTGGAATTAATTATTATGATCTCTCTCTTCTGCTCTCTCAACTCTATAGCTGAATAATTGAATGATATCTACCAAAATGTTCACAGTGATTATCTCTGAGTGGGAAACTGTATGGGTTTCATTTTCTTTCTTTTCATTTGTATCCTTTGTGTTTTTCGAATTTTATAAGTGAATGCATATAACTTTCAAAACAATGACTTTTAAGAAAGATAACATACAAGGCCCAAAGACCCCTTAATCAGAGTAATGCACTCTACCAGAGAAAGATGAGGTTCTTCCTCATCTATACTAATAAATAGGTAATATGTTTAATTAGACCGGACATCTTCCTGACGACATTCTGACAAAGCCATGGTGGTGGGGCCAAGATAGAGGCAGGTAGGGGGGATCAGGCCAGCAGGGGAGAGCAGTTAGGGATCAGGCTGGCAGGGAGAGCAGTTAGGGGGATTAGCCCGGCAGGCAAGTGAGCAGTTAGGAGCCAGGAGTCCTGGATTGCAAGAGGGATGTCCGACTGCAATCCTAGGGGATCGGGCCTAAACCAGCAGTTGGACATCCCCTGAGGGATCCCAGATTGGAGAGGGTGCTGACCGGGCTGAGGGACCCCCTCCCCCGTGCACAAATTTCATGCACCTGGCCTCTAGTGATTATATAAAGATGTGGATAGAGAAGGGAAGCATCTACACAGATCTTCTGCAGACATGGTTGAAGGTATTTAGGGAGATGGTGTTTTCAGGGAAAGAAAATGGAAACTAGTTTAAATGTTGTACAGACAGTCCTCAAGTTACATTGGACTTGACATACGTTGTTTCGTGGTTACGTCACCATCTCTCATTTACAGTAGTTATAAAAAAAAAGTTCTGTCATTTCAACATATGTACATATGTGCTTTATGTTTTTTATTATTTAATTATCACAAATAAAGGTCAGGAATTGTTATCTTTCTTTTAAATTTTTTTTACTGTTTCACTTCATTACTGCTGTGTATGTGCTGCATGTGAGTGACATAGGTACTTATGTAGGTGGGTTCCGACATACTGTGAAAATCACGTCGCACTGTAGTAAAGGATCTCTGACATAATCCGAGGACCTACTGTATTTCAAGGATATTTTCTTGGTCACAGATATGTCTGTACAATGTAAGAATATCAGATGGGAAAGACATAATAAGGCACTAATGAATTTATACTTGATCTGTGGCTGATTTGTTCACAAGTGCCTTCCTAGTAGGACAGGGAGACTGTAACATTTTCCATTTTATAGACCACTGAAGAGGTTGGATTAGTAAATGATAATGGAATTTAGATTTTTTAATTTGATTTTTACTCCCAAAATGTTGAAGGTACAAAGGAAGTTTTTATAAACCAGTTGCATCAAGTACATGAAAAGCATTAACCAGGTGACTCTATCCTAATTGTACAGTCACAAGTTGCCTGGATAAACATCCTTTCTTCCTCAGCTGACCCCAGACCTCTACTTTCCAGATGATTTATGGTGGAAATAACAGACAGGCTGTGGTTGATTTTGTTAATATGAGGCTGAATATTAAACAGCTCTGCTAAACTTAGGCCTCTAGTTTCGACAGTGCAAATCCTGCATGGACTATGAGAATGTCAGCCAGAATGGCCCTGAGGCAGGGACACCAAGACTCTGCCTCAAGGACTCAGCAGATTCGCTGCTAGGATATCAAGTTTGTATTTTGTGGGATGTGGTGCTATTTGTTGTTATGAAATAATATGTCTGATAGGGCCGAGACTAATTAGGTTGACCGTGGTGTCAGCTGCAGAGATGTGGGCAGTTGTGAACTTACCACAGATGGATGTGGGTGGGCAGTGCCGACCTCAGTCATGACCCTGCCATGGGTGATCGAGTCCACCATCAAATGACTAGAGGCAGAATTCGTTAATGGCATTTTGCTTTGGTATTTTAGTTTAATTTGCATCTTTATTATGAAGCAGTGAGGAATGAATGTGTGGCTGGAACTGCTGATTTGGACATGAGAAATCTTGAAGACTTTATTTCTGAACCAGGACTCTATAAGGAGGTTTGAAACCCACTAACTGAAGCAAGATCTCTTTAGCATGTCTGAACTGTTTATATTGTATTTACTTTCTAACCATGCATAGGGAACAGATAAACCAGTTTGAGAAAATGCTTTTTCTTTTTTTAACCTTGGATCCAATATCTTTAGTTAAATTGATAAAATATTTAGGCTTGTAAAGATAAGCAAGTCTAGGAGAGAATCCAAGATGGTGGTGTAGGTAAACACCTAAACTGCTGCCTCACACAACAATTTCAAAACTACAACTAAAAGACAGAACGTCTATCACCCAGAACCACGGAAAAGCTGGCTGAGTGGAAGTTCTACAACTAGAAGGAAAGAGAAAAGAGCATTGAGACGTGCACAAGCGCTGAAAAGCTGAGGTACGGAGGCGCGGGATCTGGGCTGGCAGCAGGCGTTGCTTTTTTCAACCCAAAGGGAGACAAGCCCCCAATTACTCTGAAATACAGTTTCTGGGGAGATGCAGGGGACCCAAACTCCTATGGGGAGAAGCTGGATTGTCTGCCACCAGGTCGGAAAGTGAGGGAGGCCTGCTTGCAGAGCTGTGCGCAAGAGTAATTGTTTACTGCGCTGGGGCACGGGACACAGTTGGAGACACAGAGCCTGCTAACTAGCAGCCATTGCTGTTTGCCACGCCCTAGCCTAGTGACGCCCTGAGACCCCACCCCACACAACCTACAAACCCACCCAAGCTCCAAGCAGCAGTTTTAGCATAAGAAAGGCCTGCCCTATCGCAGCTTAACCTAACAAACTTGCAGCCTGGATCAGACAGCTCCAAAACCTCCAAACCCCAAGCAAAGAGGAGAAAACTGTAGCTCTTGCTGTAGCTCCTGCTGGGTGGACTCAGACAATAGCTGACCTGCACCCCATTGGAGATCCAGAAACCAGTATACCTAGTGGTCAGTGTGAGACACCAGATTTCAACTCCTCACATCCATAAGTGACACATTCAAGAGGCAGACTCAGCGAGCACCAAAGCCCCACTGAAACAAGTCCTGCACCATAAGTGTGTCTCCAGCACAGCAGTTCTTATAGACACAGCGAGCCAATTGGCCTGGAGGTCAATTCCTCCCAGCGTACCAACAGCAATTAAGGCTTAACTACACCAAGATTTTGTACTCAGCCCACAAATGGGTGTACCAAGGGCGTCCACATCAGGTGATTGGGGAGGCTGAGCTACTGCCCCCTATAGGTCACCTACCACACAAAGCCACTCCATCAACACAGGGAAGCAGCCAAAATGCAGAAACAAAGAAACATGTCATGAATGAAAGAAATGGAGGAAAGCAAACTACTGGATGACATAGAGTTCAGAACCACATTTATAAGGTTACTCAAGAGTCTTCTAAAAAACCACCGAGAAACTTAATGACACTTCTGAGGAACTTAGTGAGACCTTCAAGGACCTTAATGAGAATGCCAAAAAAAATGGAAAAGGACCAGTCAGAAATGAAGCATACACTGTCTAAAATAAAGAATATACAGAAACTCAACTGTAGATCAACGTACCCCAAGAATCAAACCAAAGATCTGAAATATGAGGAAACAAAAAACACCGAACCAGAAAAACAAAAAGAAAAAAGAATCCAAAAATATGAAGATAGTGTAAGGAGCCTCTGGGACAACTTCAAGTGTACCAACATCCGAATTTTTGGGGTGCCAGAAGAAGAGAGAGAGCAAAATACTGAAAACCTATTAGAAGAAATAATGACAGAAAACTTCCCCCACCTGGTGAAAGAAATAGACTTACAAGTCCAGGAAGTGCACAGAACCCCAAACAAAAGGAATCCAAAGAGGACCACACCAAGACACATCATAATTAAAATGCCAAGGGCAAAAGACAAAGAGAGAATCTTGAAAGCAGCAAGAGAAAAACGGTTAGTTACCTACAAGGGAGTACCCATACGACTGTCAGCTGATTTCTCAGCAGAAACTATGCAGGCCAGAAGGGAGTGGCAAGAAATATTCAAAGTGATGAATAGCAAGAACCTACAACCAAGATTACTCTACCCAGCAAAGCTATCATTCAGAGTTGAAGGTCAGATAAAGAGCTTCACAGACAAGAAAAAGCTAAAGGAGTTCATCGCTACCAAACCAGGATTACATGAAATGCTGAAAGGTATTCTTTAAGAAGAGGAAGAAGAAGAAAAAGGTAAAGATAAAAATTATGAACAACAAAATGACATCAAATACCTACCTACCAACAAGTGAATCTAAAAATCAAGTAAATAAAAAATCTGAAGAACAGAATGGACTGGTGAATATAATAGAATCAGGGACATAGAAAGGGAGTGGACTGACAATTCTCAGGGGGAAACGGGTGTGAGTGGTGCGGGAAGAGATTGGACAAAAATCTTACTCCTATGGATGAAGACAGTGGCAGGGGGTAAGGGCATGGGGTAGGGTGGGGTGGGGAATCAGGTGGAGGAGAGCTATAGGGGGAAAAAAAAGAGGAACACCTGTAATCTGAACAATAAAGATTTATTTAAAAAAAAAAAAGATAAGCAAGTCTAAACTTTAAATAAGATAGATGCTTAAAGCCATAAAACTAACTCTGAAACCTATACTGGGAAATGCTGAGATTTGATTTTTTTTCTTTTTGTAGATGTCAGATGTTCTTAGTAATCAAACAGATCAATTGAAATATTTTAAAAGTATCTATAGTACATTTATCCAGTGGTGATGCATATGCCTGGTACATATTAAATACAAACATTTTTTAGTATATGAATATATATACACACATATAAGAAATGAAGATGAGTCTTTCAATACTAATAGGTTTGATGAAATCTCTGAAAATTATTCTAGCTCAATTTGTAAAATTCACTATAGAATAATAATTCTGTAACAAAACTCTCAGTAGATATGTATGATGCATTGACCTAAATTAATATAATTTTAGAAAACATAAATTGAATCATTTTTCTTTTTAAGCAAAGTTAAGACATAATTTTGGCTCCCACCAGCTTCATGGACAATAACTATATTCAGGTATTTCTGTGTCTATGACATACAACACTGAACTTAAGTGATTAATAATAGTAATATATCTGTGCATATTCCAGTCCACTGTTTTCTCCAGTTTCTTAAAAAAATCTTTACTCTTAGTTGGATTTGGCTGAATTTGTCCTTAAAGTATATTTTGGATGGTTTCCAAATTACAGCCAGAAGAGATACTCTTAGCCAACTGTAATTTTAAAGAACTTGTAAAAATTAAATGTAATTGCCAAAAAGCATATGGAATATCTTGTCAACTCTGAGACAAACAGTTATTTTGTATGTGTATTTCTCATGTATAAAGTAGGCCACACGTTCTCATTCTTTCAGGTGTTCACCTCTCCCTTTCAGGGATGATAGGGAGGTAAAATGACAATTTGCTTGCCTCTGGAGTGGCACCTTTCATTAGTAGAAATGATGACAGGACATAAAATCAAAATATTGCTTGCATTGTTTTTTAGCTTACGCTCTTGACTATAAATGATGAAACATATTGATGATCTTAAAAGGGAAGGAACTTTTATTGAACATTTATGTGTTCATGTGCTCATTTAATCTTAACAAAAAGTCTGCATGGTAAATAAATGGTCACTCCTTCTTAGCCAATTAAAACAATGGCCCTCAAACCTGCTAAGTTACATAAATGGAGAGAGAGGTTGTGATCTGAAAGTAACTTGATCTGATCTAAAAACTCATTATTGGGCTAGACCATTCTCTTTAGCCAGCTGGTTGGTTGTTCATGGCACAACTATCATTGAAATAGCTAATTCACTTAGCACAATTAATATATCAATAAAATAGAGTACCTATTTATTATTTTATTTATTTTTAATATTTTTATTGATTTCAGAGAGAGGAAGGGTGAGGGAGAGAGTGATGGAAACATCAATGATGAGAGAGAAACATTGATTGGTTGCCCCCTACTGAGTATTGAGCCCACAACCCTCTCATGTGCCCTGACCTCCTGATTCATGGGTCAACTCTCAACCACTGAACCATACCAGTCGGGCCTATTTATGATTTTAAATGAAGAATGACTATTTAGTACTTACTCATTACTTTTAATATCAAAATTGGAAAAACACTAGGCTTGAGTCACTGTTAAAAATGTACTAATCAAGCAAATTATATAAAAAAACACACCAAAAAGTATTACCCACTATTACAAAGTCTTAAGGCAAATGAAAAAAAAAATAGTTAAATGTCCATAATAAAAGTATAAACAAGACTGACGCTAATTAAATTGATTTTTGAAACCTGTAGACTAATTTTTGTTCTTTCAGACAAAACATATACCTTTAATCTATGCATATAATCTCATAATCTTTATGTTTATAAATGTCTTTTTTTTTTTTTTTTGTATCAGACATCAAGTGTTCTGGGGAAACTTGGAAGCAAAGTGAAAAGAGCATGAATCCGTAAGTCAGGTGACGGAGTTAAGTCCTGGTTCTATAACTAACTAGCTTTGTGACCTTGGGCAAATGGCAACCTTGGAAAGCCTTTGTCATCTCATTTGGGAGATAGGTTGCTCCAGTGAGATAATGTTTATGGAAATATTGTAAATGTATTCTCTAAATTAAAGGTGATGATTTTTTGAGGGGTGTCAAACACACACAAGAAAACTTTGGTCTTCTTGGGTGGATTGTTTTAGTGGAAGAGGTGTCTTAGTGCTCTAAGTAAGCAGTCTTGGCTGGTTTTCATTCTTTAAGACTGTGGTCCTGGCATCAGAGATAGGCTCTAAAATCCAGTCCTGACACACTGCCTTAAGCATGTAGTTTAGAGCTTACCCAGATAAGATGTGACCTTATAAACTGTCCTGTGGTCACTCTGTAGGGATATTCCCTAGGCCTTTTCAGTAAGTTATTTGGCTAAGATGTCAGGCCAAAGACAAAATTCTAGGACCACAGGAGGTTTATCTTGGCTTTCATAGTAGAAAGCAGGAGGGTTGAACAAATCTGGAGAACCATGAAATCTCTGTGGTGATGTATTCTTTTAGCCTGTATATATTATGTGTTCAATAAATAGTTTCTCCAATAGAAAGCATAGTAGTCAGCTCATTTAATAGACTGATGCCCCTGATACAATCAGGTAAGGCCTGTTGGTGGTAATGATGTATATTAATGATGTCCATTCACTTGCAAGTGTCAGAAACCCAATTCAAATGAGCTTGCAGAGACAGAAACTTATTTGCTAATGTAACTGGACAGTCTCAGCAGTGCTGTTGGCTTCAGACCCAGTTGATAGGAAGATTTAGATGATGTAATTAGAACTCTGCTCTGCATCCCTTGGTTGGCTCTGCTGTCCTTTGCTCCATTTTCAGGCAGGTTCTCTCTATGGGGGCAAAGAGACCCACATTGGCTCCAGGCCCATAGCATCCTCACCACTGTAGAGAATGTATCCTGGCTCTATAACTAATTAGCTGTGTTACCTTGGGCAAATGACAATTTTGGGAAGCCTTGGTTGCTTTACTGAGAAAATAAGAGTGATAACACTTACTTAGAGAAAAGAATGTGTTCCTTTCTTCTCCATCATCCATATTAATTCTGAAAAGGCCCTGTTTAGGTCATGTGCCTACCCTTGAACTAAGTCATGGACCTAGAAGGATGTGCTATTCTGGCAGTTCAACCTGAGTTACCAGATCACCCCTGTGTCTGGAAGGGGTTGGGGTGGAAAGAGTATCAAATTGGTTCATTAGAGCACTCTCTGTGCCTTGGCATGGGTACATGGAAATAGGAGTCCCATTGGATGCCAAAGAAATGTTTTGTTCTCATTGTCACTTTCTCTGATTACATAGGTGTTTACATAGGGAGGAAGGAGTCTCAAGGAGTGCACCACCTGATAACAGATGGGCCAGCTCCCTTTGGCCTGACAGCTGGACCTTTGGTGTTCCAGGTCTGCTCTCAGGAATCCTCCAACTGTTTTTCCTCCACCTCTAACCTCACCTCCTTCCATGAAACCTCTGTTTGTGATCTGTTCTCATCAGCCTGACAGTGAAAGTGCTGACCAAATGAGATTTCATTGCCTCCCAAGAACATTTGTACTGGAGGAGTTTTTTTCAAAGATAAGCTTTTAAGAGCCAAAGACTAAAGAATTACCATGAAACAATGGACAGAAGGTCTCTATTTGTGGGTCAGGCAGCCTTGCCCTGCAAATCCTCAAATAACACAGTGTAGGTAGTCACCTAGTCTGCTTCAGGCTACCATCTGAAGCCCTGTGTCTTGAAGAATCTGTTTGGACATAGCTGAAAGCTAAGCATGGAACACCACCTCAGGCCAGTCCAATGATCCCTTCCACAAATGTTTCTTGAATTGCAACATGTGCCAGATTCGAGCAAGTTTTGAGGATACATCAGTGAATGAAGCAAAGTTCCTGCCCTACTGGACTATTCATTTTAGGAGAGTGACAGTAAATATGCAAGAAAATGTATATGTCAGAAGAGAAGTAAAACAGAGTAACGGGTGGGCTATTTGTGGAGGAAGGGAAGAGCCTCACTGGAAAAAAACCTGGTGGAAGAGAGAGAGTGAGCCTTTTCTAAGAGAGTTTCAGGCAGAAAGAACACGAAGTGCATGGTCATAAGGTGGGTCATGCTTGATGTGACAGAGGAACAGCAGGTGGGGGTGAGAGAGCCAGATTGGAGGCCACTGTGAGGATCTTGGTGTGTACTCTGAGAGAGATAGGAAAGCGTTGGAGAGGTGATGTGCCATTTCACCCTGATACCAAGACCCGAGTTAGGTAACTTTGACTTTGCGTCATTAGATAGAGTTGGATGGGAGTCATGTAGCTTCATACTTGCTAAGTAGAAACCTTGATCCATGGTAGCAAAAGAGATGAGCAAAGAATGATGGGGTCTACAGAAAAGAGGCCTGTAAAATCATTTACTCCCAGTGTAGTCCCTGGATTCTGGGTTAACCTGTGTTGTGTGTCTGAGCATTTCCTGCAGTGTGTATATTCTTTCCTTCCCCTTTTCTCTCAGAAGTCAAATCTAGTAGTGCTATTCTGTACAGCATTTGAAGTAGGCTTTCCAGATTTAGAAGCAAAAGAAAAGGACACCCAGTTAAACTCTAATTTTAGATAAATAATAACTTTTAAGTATAAGTATGTCCCAAATGCTAGGTACCATTTTATGTTTTATCTGGTAATCCTACGGAACATTACAGAAAGTTGTAATATTTCCTGTCTGAACCGCAATCGCAGCTCCTCTAGAATGGAGAAATGGATCTTTAAGATTTACAGTCACCTACTTACTCAGAGTTATCTATGCCTAGAAATGTGCTTCTCAGAGATCCGGCAGAAATCCATACTCTGCATGTGTTACCAGCTGGGAGTCAAAAAAGATCTAAATATCACTTCTTCATAAGGCAGCAGGGGCTCTATTTTTTGAATGCTAACCACTGGCCCTTCTGTCTGCAAGTGCTGACAGGCAGATAATGTCCAGTTTTCCCATGCACTTGGCCAATGGCCTAGGTCAGTGGTCGGCAAACTGTGGCTCGCGAGCCACATGTGGCTCTTTGGCCCCTTGAGTGTAGCTCTTCCACAAAATACCACAGCCTGGGCGAGTCTATTTTGAAGAAGTGGTGTTAGAAGAAGTTTAAGTTTAAAAAATTTGGCTCTCAAAAGAAATTTCAATTGTGGTACTGTTGATATTTGGCTCTGTTGACTAATGAGTTTGCTGACTACTCGCCTAGGTGACTGCATTCTGCTTAGCAATATAGGACAGACTTTCTTGACCCGGGATACTTTCTGGTCTCCTCTCTGCAGCTCTCGCCTCTCTGGCACTCAGTCTGTGAATCCTAGCTGCCTTGGTCTCTCCAGATTCATAGCTCCATCTCCTTCACTCAGCCTCCTCCTGGGCATCCCTTCCCCATGTTCCAGCCTGGAATGACCCCAGACAGAAAGCTGGGACAGTTTTAGGGCTCACAGGCCTTCCCTGCCTGATGTCTAGTGTCTTGAAAACTGTTGTTTCATATACAGTATCTTCCTTTTCTGCTGTTGTTGTTTCAGGTGGGAGCATAAATCTAGTTCTTTTATTCCATGATGGCCAGAGGTAAGAGACAGTATTTCAAGGATTTTTTTTCATTCCTGGGGTTCTAGCTGTGCCCCTCCCCCCCCCAATAAAAGCTAAATTAAGACACACCTCTTGGAGGGAATCAAGAATTTATCTTGTAGACTAAGTAGGCCTAGATTGGAGGAAGATTGTTAGCTGAGAGACTCCTGAAAGAAGCAGGATCCAGTTGTTCTGGGATTTAAATTATGTCCCTAGCTTAAGCAGTCCAAAGCAAGTAGAAACCTCCCAAACGTAGAGATCAAGTTAAAAGAGAATGCTTTCTTTCCTATTTGATTTTGAACATGGCAAGATTATACATCCCCCTGAATAAATGCAATCTGGGGTTTTGTGTATAGTGATAAATGATAGCCAGAGGAATCTTTTGTGGTGAGAAACTCATATAATGCAACCACCCAGGAAATAGACGTCACAGCCCTGATTAAGTAGGTATTTGGCCTGATCTGCTAGCTCATCAGACTTGGTGACATTTTTGCTCCTCGTGTATTTTTAAATAACTGAACACGATGCTTTGCTTATTTGGAACATTCAGTAGGACCCGGGCTCCCTATTTGGAATCACCTGAGATGAATTGAAATGAAGAGGCAGGTAGTCTCCATAGTGGAAATTAATTATTCACTACATGTCAAGATATTGAAAATGATTTGTTACAAGTTTAAACAAACTTTTTATCACTAAAGTTCATCCTCATTATTCAAACACCGGACCAGCCATCTATAATGGATTCAAGAAGGTTTGTCAGGTGCAGAAAACCAACTACCGAGAAAGCAATGAGCAGTGTGTTCCTGGTTGCTTTATGTTCATCTCATTATTAGTGAGACTTGGAATCCTATATAATAAAAGCCCAATATGCAAATTGTCCCCTTGACTGGGAGTTCCACCAGGGGGCAGGGCTGGCCTGCCAACTGCCTGCATCCCCTCTCCCTGGCCACGTCCCCTCCCCGCAGCCAGCCCGGCCTGATTGGCCCAATCCGGGCGAGCCAGCCAGACCCCACCAGTTCACGAGTTTGTGCACCAGGCCTCTAGTTGAGATATAAAGATCTCTCAGAGAAGTTTCTTCTCCACTGTAAATTCTTTCACCTTCAGAGTGATAGTAGCAGTGCCCTCCTTTACCCATACACAGCACAGACATGGGTGGAGTGCCTATTGGTATACCATTGCCAATAGGTATACTCGCTGTCCAGCCCTGGCTCAGAAGCTGATCTGTTGGTGCCCCACTGCTCAGACCCCTGTGCCTGGGTTTCCCTGGTTCTGGGTGTTTAAAGTCTGCTTCCCTAATGCTTAAGTGTCTTGCTGAGCCCCTGAGAAAGGTTATGAGATGTCCCAGTTAAATGTAAATAATATGTTGTTCTTGTATCTACACAACATGCGGCCATCACCTTGGCATCTTTGGGGTATTAAGTAACACAGGCAAATGTGCTTCCTGCCTTTAAGAATTACCTCCCAGCTGGTGTGGCTCAGTGGTTGAGCATTGACCTATGAACCAGGAGGTCACTGTTCGATTCCCAGTCAGGGCACATGCTCAGGTTGTGGGCTCAATCCCCAGTGGGGGCATGTGCAGGAGGCAGCCAATCAATGATTCTCTTTCATTATTGATGTGTTTCTCTCTCTCTCTCCCTCACTTTTCCATATATATATACATATATATATATGATTATGAAGATAGACATTTTTAATTGCCAGGATTGAAGGAAATGAAGGAAATTAATCCATGTATATTCTATCAAAAGGTACATAGTGAGAGTGGTTAATGTGCCACATATGAACATGAGAAGGAATAAGATACAAGGTTGGGTTAGAAATGAGACATGCAGGGTGATTAAGAAGCACCACCAGCAGGGCATGCTGTCTTCCAAATGAGCTTTTTTAGTAAACTTACCACAGCAACAATGTGACCTTAAGAGTTAGTTTCCCTTATTGCCTACACACAAAAAAGTCATGTTTTCTGAGCTGCTGTGTCTTCGGTAGGAAACCCTGTTTCTGAGTAGATCTTTCCTTTTGGTTGTCCAGTGACAGTGTCTCGTGCATGTACCATGCTGGTGGAATCACCTCACAATAAGCGTCAAGAAACGGGAAAACTGTGAGACACTTTGCAAAGGTCTGGTCTGTCTTTCCTATCTTTTGGTTGTTTTCTCTAGTAATTAGCTCCATAAAGACATTTTAGAGCTCAGTTAACCCTATAAAAGAATTTGTCACAGTTGTCTGTCAAGAAATCTCATATTACTGTGAGTGTAATATCAAATTTAGGTTTCTCGTGTGTCAATTACACCTGTTGTTGCCATTCTCCAGGCTCCTTAGTGAACAGTTTCTAAGTTATGGGGAATAGTTACTCAGGCATAGAGATCATAAAATGACCAGTGAAATGAAATAGACCCATTTCCCTTTTAGACACAGTTATGAGTCAGTAGTTTCTGGCAAAGGAATGCAGCTTTTCCATTTAGTCACCCTCTGGCCTGAGACAGGGAAGGCCACGGCTTGTTCTGGGCACTGACTTGCTGGTGACCTCATCCAAGGGCTAGAGCTATGTTCTTGAGCTGGATCTGGGCTTTGATGCCATTCCTCCCAGGGGAGCAAGCCGACAGCGGAAACCCTGGCTCTCTTTATGGCCCTGGGAGAGGCAGTAGGTGGTGGTGTGTGAGTTTCCATCAAATAACTTGGTTGTCACCAGTAGGGTCACATTGCAGCCACCCTAATGTCTGTGCATGTTGGCAGAGGTCTCCCTGCCCTCTGGGGAAAGGAGAGAAAAGCCCCATGGTTTCCCTTCAGGGCCGAGGGTTTGTCAGCAGGGCTCAGGAGGATGGGACTGGGCCTTCTCCTGCACTATGTGGCATGCACGGGTTTGGTTATAACTCTGATGCTGAGCGGTGTGGCTAAATCAAACTCCTCCACAATTGCATTTTCAGAACTGTCCTCCAGTTTGCAGGTTTCACACCCTCCCACTGTGGCAGCTTCCAGTTTGCAAACAGATTTGCTTGTTAAATGGAGAAAACCAAGTTTGTAGGCATCTGTGTCAGGGAAAGGGGAGGAAAGCAAGTCTCCCTGGAGGGAGGCAACTGGGGTTGCGACTTGATCAAGAGAAAAAGATTCTGTTCATGAAAATAAGATTCCCTAGGCCGTTTTCTCCACCTTTTTATTGCTGTGCTCTGTGGAGGATAGGAATGGTCTGCCCATCTCTGAGCCTCAGAGGCAAATGTACCATCTTAATAACTATGAATTTTAATTCAGAGGCTATTTTTTTAATAGATAAAATGACTGTCTTCTTTTGAAAAAAAAATGCAGTGTTCATATAACATTTCATGCTACTGATGGGGAAATAGGAGTGGTTATGCCCTGTCAGAAAAAGAAGATGATGCATTTCTCAGGAAACTTGGTAAAAACGTATTTGTTTTCTCCCAAAACTCATCTCACTAATTCAGATGATTCTAAAAATATTTATGACTCAGGCAAAAGTTCATCATATTTTAGCAACCTTCTCAAAGGATGAATATTAGGAAGAGATGCTATCTATGGCAAGTATGGTTTCCAAACACATGGAAGAACTCTGAAACAGAAGTAAAGAACTGTTAATTCCATGCTGTCTGATAGATGGGGTAGTCTTCTTTTAAAAATAATCATTACGGTGCAGTATGTTAAGTGTTGTAATAGAGAAGTGTTCCAGTGCTTAGGAGCAGAGAGGATAGCGAGACAGGGGATGACTACTGCAAGCCAGGGAGGGAGGGAGGCTTCAGGGAGGAATCGACATGTGAGCTAGACTTTAAAGGAGAAGTAGAAATAGAACAGGTGGAGAAAATGGGAAGCACTTGTTGCAGGTAGTGAGAAAAGCATAAAGGGAGATAGTAAGAATTGAAAGAGCTGGGCAAAGTGGATTCTAGCAAGAATTCAGTGTGGGCAGAGGTGGGAGCAAGTGGACGAATATGATCCTGGAAAAATTGGGGAAACTGGTCTTTATCCTATAGAGAACATAGCCTATAGAACAAACTAGGCTATAGTGAAGGTTTCTGAGCAGGGGGTGGCATCTGATTTGTATTTTTTTAAAGACAACTAGCCCTGGAAGTATTGTGTTGCTGGGAAAGGCAAAGGCAAAAACCCTCAGGAATAAGGCCATTGTCGAGAGATGTGAGAGCCTTCACTTCAGACATTGGGAATAAGCATGAAGACATTCACAAAATATTTAGATGGTGTAGAAAACAGGAGTTGGAAGTTGAGGTGCTTTGAGGAATCAGGGTAGTCTGCTAGCATGGTGAGGGCAGAGCCAGAGGTAGTGAGTTAGGGAGTGAATGGAGTAAGGAAGAGGCATCCATGAGGATAGATGACTCCTCATTTCCAAAAGCTTGAGGGTGCAGGAGAAGGCAGGGAGGTGAGTAGCCTCTGGTGGGAGAAAGGGGGTGGTGCACAGCCATCCTGCTCTGTGTGCTTCCTGCTGAGGAAAGCTTAAGCTCCTGGTGGGCAGGAGGACAGGACCCTAAGGAGAGAGAGAAAGAGAGAGAGAGAGAGAGAGAGAGAGAGAGAGAGAGAGAGAGAGAGAGAGAGAGAGAGAGAGAACAGAGATAGAAGAGCAAGGGGAAAATTAGTGGGGGAAGGTTTCCAAGGAGACATGGGCACACACTAGGAATCAGGAATTAGGTAAAGGAGAGAAGTCAAATTTGAAAGAGCCACTGTGGTTCCAGAAACCTGCTTTATCTCTTTTGGTAACAGGAGCACAACAGACTTGACATTTTTCCACTTGCAACAAGCATCTTAGAGGCGTCAGCCTTGTGTCTGCTTGCTGCAGGCTTTCCTGGAAGGGGCTGGGAGTCCATTTCAAGTAGGAAAGTTAGTATTGGTTATTGCAGGTAGGCTCACTGCCACAAAGCAATCAGTCGGATACTGGACTCTCTTGTCTTTCATCACAAACACAGCTTCTCCTCCCTCCTTTTTTTTAAAAAATCGATGTGATTTCCTTTGGACTTTTGTTTGAAAAGTCGTAAGGAAATAAAGTATCTTTCTGGTGAAGGGCTCTATCAAACCTAATGGAAATAGTGCCTTTACCTGACAATATGCCACTAGACTGCTCACACTTTCTGGGCTTTATTATTATTATTTACCTACAAAACTTAGGCATTAGACCTGATTGTTGCTAAGACTCCTTTTAATTCCAGAATTTTGTGGTGTATGGTTTCAAATTGAATTGGTGCCTATTGACAAGATGTGAAACAGATGGAAAGTGTGACACAGCGTGTGCTCGTCAAGAGGTAGCTCTTGTCACTGGACCGCGTGTTCATACAGTCCCCATTGCTTTCCCGGGCATCTGCAGTATAAGGACGTTTTGCCTGCATAAGCAGTGTGTGCTTCGGCTCAGAATATATGCCAAGCACACTTGAAAATGTTCGTATTTTGCAGCTGAAGTACAACACAGCTGGTCTCTTAAATGATTTAACGTCTTCCTCTCCACCAGCAGAATTAAAAACTGAGACTGTTATGGTGCCTCTGAGGGAGCAGAGATGCAACCTATAATTACGAATTTATCAGACAATAGGTGACTTCCCACAGCAGCCCTTAATGCGTTAACCCAATCACACTTTCTCCTTTGGAGAATCCAGCCTCGTTCTCAAGAATTTGAGTTGCATGGAGGGTGGAATAGGGGAAACGGATGTGTTACTCATCCAACAAAACTGAAAAAGAAAATTTGATTTTCTCCCTACGTGCAGCCAACCAACCCAGAGACAGAAGAGTCAGAGAGAGTGTCAGGGGGAAGGTGCTCAGATGGCCTGGGGCTCTCAACCCCAGGGCCCTGTGTACATGCCCCTGCAAAGCATAATGCACTCTTGTGTGTAATATTACTTGTGTGGGCATTTAAGTTTGGCTAATATTTTTATAATGACCTATAAGTGCAAGGCAAATCTGTTGGCATTCTTGTAGGCCATCCTTTTCAGAGTTAAGGTACCTTCATATCTCTTCTTATTTGTTCTTGCAACATCCTGACAAGGTAGTGTTTATCGTCCTCATTTTGCACAAGAGAAAGTTAAAGCACAAAATAGTCAGTTTCAGCAAAGCAGGTCAGGGACAGATGGAGCAAGAGAATAAGGTCTCAGATATGCAGTATGTTCTTGTTCCTTTCCTTTAGAAACAAAAAGAAATGAAATTTTAAAAATCGAACCAATGTTTGAGTTGTTTGCCTAGTTCTTTGCCCACCATATCAGAAAGGGATCTGTTTGCTTCTGTAAGGGCCCAGGATAAAATATGCCCAGATAGAAAAAATAAAAAAGCAAAAATATTCTGGCTCAGCACCCACTGTTGGTAAAATGGAATCCCAGCAGGTCCATCGCCTGTATGTGGCAGATGGCAAGCTACCATTCTAAGAGTGGTTGAAAGCACCTGTGTTATGCTAGAGGCTGAGGATTCATGGGGAAGGACAGATACTACCCCTGCCCTCACAGAGCTCAGACTGGTGGGAAACAGAAGCAAGTAAACAGATGATTCAAATTATATGAAAAATGTTATAGTGGCAGCAGTACAGGTATCCTGGGAATAAACAAGAGGTGCCTCTAACCATTTATTGGGAGTGGTGCTTAGTTAGGGAGAATTGCCTTGAAAAGGTGACTGAGTGAGATCTGAATAGGTTAGCCAGGTCAAAAAGGGGAAAGTGGGAAGGTTGAGAAGAGGGCTTCACTTGTTATTCATTCTATCCAGAACACAGGTCTGGAGATAAGAAAAAGCCTAGTGAATTGGAGGAGACACCTAGGTCTAAATTTTAGAGTTGAGAGTGGTGTTGATGAGACTAGAGAAAGAAGCAGAGAGCAGATGTTGTAAAACTTTGCAGGCTGTGTCAGGTATGTGGAAGGGCCTTGAGCATGGGGGTCTATCTAACCAGGGCTGTTTTGAGTTAGTCACTCTGGGGCTAATGATAGGTTGGAAGGAGACAAGGCTAAAGGCAAGTTGGAGTTTGTTCACACTCCAGATTGAAAGTCCAGACCTAGACTAGGAAAATGGCATTAAGAATGAAAGTAATCTGGATGACTTGGGGAAGATGTGATTGGGCTTGGTTATTATTGAATGTGGAGGCAAAAGGCAAAGGAGGAAGACTTCAAGAATGATGTCAGGGTTTCTGATTCTGAAACTTAGGTAAATGGTGAGGTAAAGAACACTGGAGGAGGAGGTGGTGGCTTCGAGGCATAATAGGAGACAATATGCTAAATTTTAGACACCTTTAACTTTAAATAATCTGTGATAAATTCAAGAAGAGATGCTCAGAAGGCCATGAATATATGGACCAGAGGACTATTGTAGGAAATCTAGGCTAGAGATAAAGATCTGAGTCTTCCACAGAGGAATTAAAGCCTTTGGTGGGGCCCTAGCCAGGTAGCTCAGTTGATTTAGAGTGTTGTTCCCAGATACCAAAGTTGCTGGTTCAATCCTGGTCAGAGCAGATACAAGAATAAACAAATGAATGTATAGATAATTGGAGCAACAAATCAATTCATGGTCTGTTTCTCTGTCTCTTAAAATAAATAAATAAAAATTAGTGGTTGCCAGGTGCTGGTATAAAGGGGACTGACTGCTAATGGGTCTGGCATTTCTTTTCGAGGTGAGGAAAACGTTTTAAGACTAGATGGTAGTGAAAATTGCACACTTTTTGTGAACTCACTGAAGCCACTGAATTGTACATGTGAAAAGGGTGACTTTTATGGAATGTGAATTATATGTTAAGAAAGTTGTCCTATAAAAAAGGAGCTTCAGTAAATCAAGCACTTTAATTATGGGAGGGGAAGGGTTAATGCCCAGTACAGGGAAGGGCACGAGGATAATGTAAATTGGTGTCCATTTTCACCTGCCTTTTTAATCCTTCCGTAATCTGGCCGGGCCCATTACATCTCTCAGAATTGCTAGTATCTAGAAGTTTATGCTTGTAATTCAATAAATTAAATTAAAAAACAACAGACCAACATAAGAAGGGTATCTCATTTCAAAACCACAAGACTGTGAAAGTGTTTTCCTTGGTACAATAAGCACAAAACAGCCACAATGTAAAAGGACTCAGAAGCATCTGAGACTTTGAATTACCATCATTTTTTATAGCACCCCTGAGTGAACAGTGTTATCTTTATTTTTTATTTAACAATGGAATAAACTGAACCTATTCTTGGGGAAAAATGGCAATTTAAAGTCTTTTGACTTAAAGTCAAGAGTGTTTTCTCTGATATTGCTTTTGTGGTTTGGCCTCAGCCCTCAGTCTCCCAGGGACCCACACTGAGCTGCTGTCTCCTTGTTGCTTCAAGTCTCTAGAGCTCCCCAGAGAGTTAAAATGGATAAAATAAAATGGAAGTAACGCAAGAAGAATCCAGCCCAGCCTATAGTGAGAACAGCCACGGGGCCTCAGATTTGGAAGAGCCAGGCTCATGAATCCATCTCAGTAATTAGTCAAGTTCAAGCTTCTGGCCCTTATGTTTGTAATGGTCAGTTCTTAGCAGTGCTATTTTGGGGGCCAGCTTTTCATGAATCTATATGCCTGAATTAAACTGGGAATGCAGAGGCTTAGCAGTGAATAACAGTGCCGGGTTCCCACATGGGATTAAGTCAAGGAGCCAGAGTTGAAACCGAGGGCTTCAGCCCTCCTATGCACCTCACCGTCTTTTCTTGCTGTGGCATCAGCTACAACGTGGGTCCAGCCTCAGTGTAAAAGATGGGGAGCCTGTGAGTGAGGACTTATGAATTGGACTTGTTGAAGGATGTATGGGAACCTTCTCTGACCCTGGATTTATGAGCCTTAGGACTAGGCCAAGTCACGTCCTTCTGAAATGAGCACCTTAGGAGCCTCTGTGAGGTTCTGATGAAATGTGGCATAACCTTTAGGTAAACTTCTCAGGTTGGCCCCTGAGGACAATGACGACAGAGTCCAGCTTGTTTCTTTTGGGGATGCCTCTGAAGACTAACAAGGCACCTGCTGCAGTGTCAGGTGGCACCTCCAGGAGATTAAGACCCAGGACACAATCGTTTTCAAGTGCTTGGTAGGAGCCAGGCTGCCACATTGGAGCAATGGCTTAGGCTTCCCCTTGGCTTATTGATAACAAGAAGCTCTGAAGAAGCACAAGAATGAGATTTTTATATGCACGTTTAATTCTCTGTTTTGCAGAGAATCCAGCAATAAGATCTCCTTAGCAGGACCAGAGTAGCACATGGGAGGTAGAAATTCAATGAGCACATCTTTAGTGGTGGTTCCTGGCTAACTAGGCCAGGGGTTCTTAGGGGACTTTAACTCATAAATGGTCAAATGTTTACTTTAAAAGTGGTTATTAGGGATGTGGAATGAGTTTCCTGGTAGTGATATAAATGGGAGTTGTAGATTTTAAAAAAATTGAGCAGAGTGGAAATTAGATAAAAGGGGGACACCTAGGAAGCGTGACAACCAGGCAGTCTCTTGAAAGGCAGGAGGAAAGGAGATGATTGGGAAGAGGTCTTGCTTAATTTAACCACTTCTCCAGACATAAATAATGTTGTACACCTGGGACTATGTCATTTCTGATGTTGGAATTCTCAAACCTAAAGAACTAAATGCTCACTTTCTATTTTATTCATGTAGGGCTGGTTAGGCTGTAAACATGCTAACCAAAATACATGGGAGTTTGTCAGTCAGAGTGTCAATTTTCTCATTTTTAATTTAGAAACATATCTTTCTGGTGACTGGAAATCCTCCTCTTTGTGTCAGCTCCATCTGTTAAGTAGAATTTCATAGTAACCCAATTATCAGATGTACTTAGATTCCACATATGAATGAGATCATGTGACACTTGCCTTTCTCTGACTGGCTTGTTTCACTTAGCATAATACTCTCCAGGTCCTTCCATTCTGTCCCAAAAGGTAAGAGACCCTTCTTTTTTACTGCTGCATAGTATTCCATGGTGTAAACATACCACGGCTTTTATAACCACTCATCCACTGATGGGCACTTGGCTGTTTCCAAATCTTAGCTATTATAAATTGCACTGCTATGAACATAGGGATGCATATATTCTTTCTGATTGCTGTTTTGGGTTTCTTAGGATGTATACATAGAAGTTGGATCACTGGATCAAATGATAGTTCCATATTGTTTTCTGTAGTGGCTGCACCAGTCTGCATTTCCACCAGCAATGTATTAGGGTTCCTTTTTCTCCACATCCTTGCCAGCACTTGTCATTTGTTGATTTGTTGATGGTAGGCATTTGACAGGTGTGAGGGATAGAAGAAAACATAGGCAGGAAAATCTCAGACATCTCTGGTAGCAATATGTTTGCCAATACATCTCCTAGGGCAAGGGGAACTAAGGAGAAAATAAACAAATGGAACTACATCAAAATAAAAAGCTTCTGCACAGCAAAAGAAACCATCAACAAAATAAAAAGGGAACCTACTGTATGGGAGAACATATTAGCCAATGATACATCTGATAAGGGGTCAATATCCAAAATATATAAGGAAACAAATACCCAAATAAAAAATGGGCCAAGGACCTAAATAGACACTTCTTCAAAGTCAACATACAGATGACCAAGAGACGTATGAAAAAATGCTCAAAGTTACTATCATCAGAGAGATTCAAATTAAAATGACAGTGAGGTATCATTTTAACTATTTTAAAGTGTATAATTTAGTGACATAAGTAGTTTCACAATATTGTGTAATGGTTGGCATTATCAGTCTCCAAAACTTTCTGTGCCCCCAAAGCATTAGAAACTCTAACCATTATGCAATAACTCCCCATCCCCTGCCCCATGACTTGGTAACTTCTAATCTTCTTTCTGTGTCTATGAATATGCCTACTCTAGGTAACTCATATAAATGCAATCAGACAATAATTGTCCTTTTATGTCTGAATTATTTTTTTCAAATTTCATCATGTTGTAGAATTTCACTTCTTTTTATAACTGAATACTATTCCATTGTATGTATAAAACACATTCTATGTTTATGCAGTAATCTGTTGGTAGATGTTTGGGTTGTTTCTCTCTTTTGACTATTGTGAATAATGCTGCAGTGAACATTGGCCTACACATATCTGTTTGAATCTCTGTTTTTAGTTCTCTTGCTTATGTACCTAGATGTGAGATTTTTAGGACATATGACAATCCTATGTTTAACTTTTTGAGTAACCACAAAAACATTTTCCACAGTGGCTGAACCACTTTACACTCCCACTGACAGTGTATGAGAGTTCTAATTTGTTCACATCCTGGCCAACACTTCTTTTCTTTTTCTGTTGCAGTTTTCTTTTACTATTATAGCCATCCTACTGGATGTGAGTACAATTTCATTGTGGTTGTGTGCCCACTAGTTTGGGATATGCAAAGATGTTTTCTAATGAGTAATACCAAACATTGAAGACATTTTTGTTCATGAGGCTTCTTAAGACAAGTGTTCCTGTATTTGCCATAGAAAATGATGCTTGATTGTACACTGTGTGTCTAAGTTAAGGCTTGTAGTTGGAGCATTCTTTCAAATTTTTTAGAGAATCATTTGTTTTGAAATCCCTTCTGAAGCATTCAGGATCAATTTGCTAAAACTGAAGCTCCTGGCTGTTGCACTATGTCAAGCTATATAGCACCACTTTCCTTGCCCTGGCTGGAGATCCTATTTGTGGTTTCTTCTCCTTTTACTTGTATGAACACAAGCATCAGAATCAGACCCTGCTCTGAGTCCTAGCTCTGCCACTACTGCTGTGATAAGTTGGACAAGTCATTTAATCTCACTAAACTCTGTGTCCTTGCCTACAGAATGGGAAAACCATGGTATCTACTTGATTGGTCTGCTGTGAGGACACTGCATGATGAGCTCTTGGTACTTTGCTTGGCACATAAAGCATGTCAGTAATTGTTAATTTGGGGCCTGTTATGCAGCCTGCACTTACCTTTCTAAAATCATGAGGATAGAACTCCTTTGCTTGAACTACTTGGTATTTCTATTTTCTCCAAACAAAGTTCAAACTGCTTGGCAGTTCATAAAAGGCCCTTTGAGAGCCTGGGTTGCAAGCCTTTTTGGCTGCCTCACTCCTTTGCCTCAACCCTCTGAGACACTGGCTGCTATAGACCAGCACATTCATGTGACCAGAGCCCAGTGCCTGCTCTTCCCTCTGCCTGATTGAACCGCATTTAAATAATGTATCTTGATTCTCAAGCCTATGGATGCCCTACCTGGAATGCTGTGTGAGTCATGGCTCAATTATCTCTGTTACAGGGATTGTCCAGGTGTGCTTTAGCTTTGGAAAGCCTTCTCTAATTGATCTCATTTATCATACCTATTTACTGTATATCATGCATTCTATAGGGTTGGATCAAGATATGAATATGGAAATTACTTTACCAAGTCATTTACAGAAACCAGCCTTTCTTTCTCCCCGTGTCCTCTAGCTTGACATGGTTGCTCAGACTTGTTAGTAGGGTTTCTATGTCTTTAAACTTATCTGTATTTTCATGTGGTCATGTAGTCATCAGGACAGATGCCTTAAAGGTGAACCATGGGCAAATATTATTTGCTGCTATTACTTTTGACATTGTTTTACTTATTCAACAACATTATTGAACACCCAGTTTGTGTAAGTCACTTAATAGTTTCCCTAAGGAGACATAGAATTATATAAGATGTTCCTGTTAATGAGCCTTCTCAAGATAAATCTTGCTCACATCATGACTCTGAGAATGTAAAATCTAGGAGAAATTGTAGTCTCTACCATTTCTTTGAGAGGTACTTGGAAATTCTGACTCCTTGTGGCATTATGTTATTTCCAAAATAGTTCATCCTTCTTGGTGGGCAGATGGGGCCACTTGCAGTCCTGACTCGGGCTCTTCATTTTCTGGTGAAATCTGAAACTAGAGAGACAAGAAAAATCCTGCTGTTTACAAGTCAAGAGGGAGCTCACAATAGGTAGCAATTCAGAAATAAACACTCAACAAAATCACCCTGTTTTGTCTGCAATCTCCAATGAGTTCTCTAATGCTGACTATGTAGTCTGAAGTTCTTCTACAAGGTTGAGACTCATAATTTTGTCACTTTTTATATTTAAAGAAAATGTGTGTATATGTTCCTTCATTTTTTACAACCTCCTTCCTGACTCTCTTGTCTTATAATAAAAGCTACAGATTCAGTAGCATTCTTCTGAAAAGACATTAATAAAAGGGGGAAGAGGTGTGAGTCAGGAGAAAAGTTCTAACAAAAAGCAGAAGCTAAGCATTCTCTTCAAAGCTAGGCATAAAACTTGTTCTTGATAATTAAGGCAAAAGACAATAACAAAGTCAATGTCAAGAACTGAATTAGCACTTGGAAATACTTTGATTTCAAAACTTTGAAATTGCTTAGTTGAAAGTTTTCTTTGTTTTTATGAAAATGTGGCTATTGTGGACATCCACTGCTGTCCTTGATGGGCTTCAGCTGTGCTTTCAGATTTGCGATGAGGTTGGATCCAGCCTTGGAAGTGAGGATGGGCCTTTGTTCATGAGTTTGAAAGATAGTAGGCTACAGGCACTCATTATTCCATGGTTTTTTTAATCTAGTTATTAAAAATTATTGCCCCTGAAGTGGCACCTTGCCATCCACTTAGTAGTAAGAGTAATATTTTTGTACTAAAGGCAGTTTCATAGTTACAAAAACTACACAAGAATTACATGGTTTATTAAATGCTTTTACATACCTCTAATTGTATTCAACCCTTTCAATAACCCTCTAATGCAAGCATGTCAAACTCGCGGCCTGCATACCATATGCCTCATTTATTTGACTTGTGTTAGCCTTTGAGTTTGACATGCTTGCTCTAATGTTTTATTATCACCCACATTTAACAAGGATAAAACTGAGACTCACAGAGGCAAAGTAAATCAACAGCTGATTGGAGGCCGAACTAGGTCTGGAAAGCAGGTCCTGGGATTCTCAGGGCTAATTGTTTTCCATCCCACCATGCTGAACAATTATTTGCTGGGTTCTGTAGTTACTGGCTAGATAGTGCTTCTGATGGATGGATGCAAGGTCTGGAGGAGAATATGCAGTAAAGGACAGAAATGAGTGTGCAAGAATATGAGTATGCAAGTCAGTGGGTGTTCATTATAAAAATACGGTAGAGTCAAAATTTAATGTTCTATTCTTTCTTGAACTTAGCTCCTGTCTCATTTTACAGAGCTGATGTCATAAGATATTTTCAGTTAAGAATAAAAAAGGATTTAAAATATGATGATTGGCAATTAGTAATAGAGAACTCTGCTCATAGCTACAATTGGTGTGTTTATGAGTGTTCTCTTCAGTTCATATTTAACATTTGCATTTTTTGAAAAATATATTCTGGGATGATGACAAAAACCCTGAATTTTATTTTCTGAAACTGGATATTGTATGCTAGTGCATCACTAAAAGTTTATTCATGGCTCTCTATAAAATGAATATTTATGCATCTGCAAGGCACCCCTCACTTCTCTAAGCAGGACCAGTCACTTCTCTAAGCAGGACGGTCACGATCAAAGTCATCACAGTGAAAGCCAGAAGGGAAAAGGGAGGGGGTCCAGATTCACTAACATAAAACATTAAATTGGAGTCTGATGTTAAATCAGAGTCATAGCTGCATAGCCCTTCACCTGTGCCTGCCAGGAAGTCTTATTCTGGATAGGAGCTCTCATTAAAAGAAAAGAGCAAAGGGCAGGTCTCAAGTAGACTGGAAATGCTGCCTTGATGAAGCCTTTTAAAATCCACTCTTCCAGCCAGAGAGGCCTCACCTTTTCTGCCTTGTCTATCCCAACCATCAGGTATAAGAAGCTGCCACATATTGCCCATCATCTTTGTAGAGTAAGCTCCTTTTGGGAAAGGTTCAGGTCTTTGACCTTGACTTGCAATAGTAGAAGGCCACCCTGATATTCCTGAACAATCTGGAATTTTTAGGTAAAATATGTTGTTTATCATACAGGTAGAACTATGGTACATTTCCTTCTTTCTCTATATCTTTCTCTTTCTCTTGTGTTGCATTAGAGTGAATAAGCTTATTGTATAGCAAGTGGCACAGTGACAGTTAACACGTGAGCACTCAGTAAATAATAACAACGGTAGGCACTACCTCAGGTTTAACATGCTCTGCTCCAAGAAGGGTTTCATTTTCTCTCCCTTAATTTCCTTTATGAGATTTGTCTTTGTGTGTGCAGATATTAGGATATTAACATTTTAATAATCCTTACAGAATTTATTTTGGATAAACAAAATCCTCTATATTATTGAATAAACAACAAAAACAAAATACCTGAGACACATGGTTCTGGGTCTTCCTACATCCATTTAGGGCAAAATAAAATGCCCATGTGGAAACAAAACCTTACCCTAAATTCTTTGGGGGTTTTCATTCCTCTCTCTGAAGAGGAAGATGAGTTGGAAAACTTCTCTGGCCCATTCCAATTCTAAGATAATTTAATTCTTTATTCTTTTTTTTTTTCTTTCTTTCTTTCTTTTCTTTTTTTTTTTTTTTTTTGTATTCACATAGACAGACCCAATTAATTCAGTCAATTCTTTTCTGTGACTTGATTTTTAAATGTGATAATAAATAATGAATTGTAGTTTAGAGGAAACATTTTAATGAAAAAAAAATGTGAACATTGTTAACATGAATCCATGGGGTACTATGGTAGGATTTTCATAAAAGTTTTTTTTTAATTGAGATATAATTTACTTATATAACACTAGTGCACCCCTCAGCCCGGCCTGTGCCCTCTCGCAGTCTGGGAGCCCTCGGGGGATGTCCAGCTGCTGCGGAGGCAGGAGAGGCTCCACTGCTGTGACCACCAGCCATGAACCCAGCTTTCTGGCTTAGCGGCTCTCCCCCTGTAGGAGCGCACTGACCATGAGGGGGCAGCTCCTGCATTGAGCATCTGCCTCCTGATGGTCAGTGTGCATCATAGTGACCAGTCGTTCCACTGTTAGGCTGAAACCAGCTCTCTGACATCCCCCAAGGGGTCCTGGATTGTGAGAGGGTGCAGGACAGGCCGAGGGACCCCACCAGTGCATGATTGGGGCCAGGGAGGAACACAGGAGGTTGGCCAGCTGGAGAGAGACTGTGGGAGGGCTCTAGGGTGTGTCTGGCCCATCTCACTCATTCCTGATCAGCTAGACCCCAGCAGCAAGCTAACCTACCAGTCAGAGCATCTGCCCCCTAGTGGTCATTGCACGTCATAGTGAGCGGTTGAGTGGCCTTAGCATATCATTAGCATATTACACTTTGATTGGTTGAATGACCAACCAGACAACCAGACACTTAGCATGTTCGACCTTTATTATATAGAACTAGCGGCCCGTTGCACCAAGATTTGTGCAATAAACCTTCCTTCCCCGGCTGCCGGCATCGGTTTTCCTCTGACACCCGGGACCCAGGCCTTTGTTCCAGCCTCAGCAGAGAAGCCAAGCTTCTTCAGTCTTCAGTCTTCACTCAGGCCAGAGCCTTCAGTCTTTGCTCCATGCCTGTGTATGCAAATTAACCCACCATCCATTGGGTTAATTTGTATACTCACTCCTGATTGTCTGGTGAGCGCCATGAAGGTATGGTCAATTTGCATATTTCTCTTTTATTGGTGTAGATTATATTAGTTTCATGTATAAAACATAATCCTATATAATAAAGAGCTAATATGTTAATTAGACCAAACAGCAGAACGACCAGACGACCTTCCAGATGAAGCAGGGGCTGTGAGGGGCTAAGAGGGCCAGCCAAGGCAGCTGAGGCTACAAAGGGCCAGCCGGAGCTGTGAGGGCCGGCCAGGGCTGTGAAGGCTGGCAGAGGCAGTCGGGCTGCGAGGGCCGAGCCCCTTGCATGAATTTTGTGCACTGGGCCTCTAGTGATTAGATATGTCTACATTTTGCAAAGTGGTCACCACAATAAATCTAATTAACATCCATTACCACAGATAACTATAAAATTTTTATTCTTGTGATCAGAAATTTTAAGATCTACATTCTTAGCAACTTTCAAATATACAATACAATATTATTAACTGTAGTCACCATGCTGCATCATTACATCCCCATGACATTTATTTTAAAACTGGAAGTTTGTATCCTTTGACCAGCTTCTCCTGTTTTGCCCACCACCCACCCCAACTCTGGCAACCACAATGTTTTCTATATATGAGTTTGTGTTTTTATTTACTTTATTATTTTTTTAATTCTACTTATAAGTGAAATCATATGGTATTTCTTTCTCTGACTGATTTATTTCTCTTAGCATAATGCCCTCATCTTATTGCAAATGGCAAAATTTCCTTCTTTTTCATGGCTGAATATTCTATTGTGTGTAGCTATGTTTCTGTGTGTATCACATTTGTTTGATCTATTCATTTATCAATAGCCACTTAGGTTATTTCCATGTGTTGGCTATTGTAATTAATGTAGCAATGAACATGAGGTTCAGATTTAGCTTTTTGAGTTAGCATTTTCATTTTCTTTGGATAAATTTCCAGAAATGGAATTGCTGGATCATATTGTAGTTTTATTCTTAATTTTTTAAAGAAACCTCCATGTTTACCATAGTCACTACATCAATTTATATTCCCACCAACAGTATACAAGGATTCCCTTTTCACCACATCATTGCCAACACTTATTTTTTTTTTTTTGGTAATAGCCATTTTAACAGGATAAAGTGGTATGTCCTTTGCAAATGAGTTCTTTATATATTTTGGATATTAACAACTTGTCAGATGTGTTTGTAAATATTCTCTCATTGAGTAGGTTGCCTTTTTATTTTTTTGAATGTTACCTTTGCTGTGCAGAGCTTTTTAGTATAATGTATTTTCACTTATTTATTTTTGTTTTTGTTGCCTTTGCTTTTGATGTCAAATCCAAAAAATTATCAGCAAAACCATTTCAAGGAGCTTATTGCCTAGGTTTTCTTCCAGGAATTTTATGGTTTCAGGTCTTGTGTTCAAGTCTTTAATCTATTTTGAGTTAATGATTGTGTAAGATGTAAGATAGTGGTCCAGTTTCATTCTTTTGCATGTGAATGTTCAGTTTTTTCAACATTTATCAAAGAAACTGTCCTTTCCCCACTGTATATCTTGGCATCTTTGTCATAAATTAATTGACCAAATATCTATAGGTTTATTTATGGGCTCTCTATTCTGTCCCATTGATATTTGTTTTTGGTATTTTTATGACCACACCATACTATTTTGATTACCATGGCCTTGTAGTATACTTTGAAATCAGGGAGCCAGGATGCCTCCAGCTTTGTTCTTCTTTCTCAGAATTGCTTAGGCTATTTGAGGCCTTTAATAGTTCCATGAAAGTTTAAGGGTTGTTTGTTCTATTTCTGTGAAAAATGTTGGTGTCATGTAGGGATTACATGAATCTGAATATTGCTTTGGGTAGTATGGATATTTTAACAATATCAATTTTTATTATCAACGAGTATGGAATATCTTTCCATTTACTTGTGTCATATTCAAATTCATCAATCCGTATCTTACAGTGTTTAGTGTACAAGTCGTTTACCTCCATGGTTAAATTTATTCCTACATTAAAAAAAATTGTCATGGGGATATAAAATACAGGATAGAAAATATGGTCAATAATATTGTAACAACTATGCATAGAATCAGATGCATACTAGACTCAATGAGGTGATCAGTTCACATGTTATATAAATGTCTAATCACTATGTTGTACACTTGAATATAATATTATGTCAACTAAAATTGAAAAGTAAGTTTTTTTAAATAAAAAAATAAAAGTCTGAAAAAAGTTTATTTAGATATTTTTATTAAAGTTTAGAAATGTTATTCTTTATTTTTTCTTTATTGATTAAGGTATTACATATGTGTACTTATCCCCCCGTTGTCCACTCCACTCCTGTTCATGCCCTCACCACCCTGGTGTCTGTGTCCATTGGTTAGGCTTATATGCATACATACAAGTTCTTTGGTTGATCTCTCCCCTTCTCCCCCTCCCTTCCCTACCTTCCCTCTGAGATTTGAGCATCTGATGGATGTTTCTCTGTCTCTGGATCTGTTTTTGTTCATCAATTTATGTTGTTCATTATAATCCACAAATGAGTGAGATCATGTGATATTTATCTTTCTCTGACTGATTTATTTCGCTTAGCATAATGCTCTCCAGCTCCATCCATGCTGCTGCAAATGGTAGGAGTTCCTTCCTTTTTACAGCAGCATAGTATTCATTTGTGTAGATGTACCACAATTTTTTAATCCATTCATCTGCTGATAGGAATGTTATTTTTTTATGCAGTTGTAAATAGGATTAATTACTTTTTTAGATAGTTTGTTGTTAGTGTATAGAAACACAATTGATTTTTTATATTGACTTTGTATACTGAAACTTAACTGAATTTTTAAAAAATATATTTTATTGATTTTTTACAGAGAAGAAAGGAGAGGTATAGAGAGTTAGAAACATTGATGAGAGAGAAACATCGATCCAGCTGCCTCTTGCACACTCCCTACTGGGGATGTGCCTGCAACCAAGGTACATGTCCTTGACCGGAATCGAACCTGGGACCCTTCAGTCCGCAGGCCAATGCTCTTTCCACTGAGCCAAACCGGTTAGGGCTGAATATTTTTGTTATAATAATATTATGGGGTCTTCAGGATTTTTTATATATAAGATAATATCATCTTCAAAGACAGTTTTACTACTTCCTTTCTGACTTATATGTGTTTTTTTTCCTTCTTGTATTGTATTTTTTTGCCTAATTATTATGGCTAGGACTTCTAATACTATCCTATATAATAATCCTATGTAATAATAGAGGAATATGCAAATTAGCCAGGACACCATAACATCATGGCCACTCAGCAGGAGGCATGCACAGCAGGAGTGGGTGGGCAGGGACTGCCATCATCACCAAGAGGGCCTCTGTGCAGCCTGGCCCAGGGCGGCCCCCCAGCAGAGGTGTGCATAGGCCTGCCATGCTGCCTGTCCCAGAGGTCCCCTGGCCTGGGGGCAGCCCCAGCTCTGCTATCTTGAGTTTGTGGTTACCAAGGAAACAGCCAGAAGGGATGATAAATCCTCCACAAAGGCTTAGTTGGCACCTATCTAAGCAACGGCTTCATTTAAATTGAGCCTTTCCCACAGTGAATGACCCCAACCCTCCCTGGATCAGGCAGGTTCAATCTTCACGCAGTACAATGGGGGCCCCAGTTTCGTCCCTGGCAATCTCATGCATGTTAGCTCAGGGCAGCAGGGAAGGAAGGGAAAAAGCATCACATGGGGCAGCTCTGGCTAGTAAGCAGAAGGAAACCATGTCTGGCAGACACTCCCCTGCCACCCCCTTCAACATGTAAGAAGAATCAAATTAACCAATACAAACATCCCTCCCCTGCCCCGGGAGAGATCCAGGACTGAGGGGCGTCCTGCCCAGGCATTGCGTACCTGCTTCCCACCTCCTTCATCCAAATGGACAGGTTAGGGGGTTAAGGGGAGGGGGAGGAGCCTCATAGGAATGGGATCCCCAGGACTGAACCGCTGCCCTCCCTCCAGACCTGACCTCTGGAAGTGCAGGGCCTGACCTTGCCCCCAGCAGATTTGTATATCCCAGACCCTCCTGTGCTTCCAGGGACTGGGCATTCCTGTGTCTTCCCTGCCTCCCAGCTGCTGACCCTCACTGTCTCCTACCCCAGAAGCACTCTGTCCTCCCAAACTTTCAGTCTTTATAGCCTAAATGCATGGTGGGCATAACTGCTTCTTCATGGATTTTATTTGATAAGAACCCAGTGAAGTCGCTTAGCAACTGAGCTGCTCAGACTTCATCAGGGACAATGAATGACACACCTTATTTGGCTTTGATAGCAAAGCAATTTTATTCTTTTATTTTTTTTAAATAGATTTTTATTGATTTCAGAGAGGAAAGGAGAGGGAGAGAGATAAAAACATCAATGATGAGAGAGAATCATTGATCAGCTGCCTCCTGCATGTGCCCTACTGGGGATGGAGCCCGCAACCCACGCATGTGTCCTCGACCAGAATCAAACCTGAAACTCTTCAGTCCGCAGGCTGAAGCTCTAGCCACTGAGCCAAACCAGCTAAGGCAATCAAGTCTATTCTTAGACTTGATTTTTTGTCATAAACAAGTGGATTTGAATCATATCAAACCAATATACATTTTTAAATGAAATGTCTCTTCATTTCTACTAATGAATTTCTACCTTAAAGCTTAAGTTGTATAATCTATACCAGTGGTTGGCAAACTGTGGTTTGCGAGCCACATGTGGCTCGCGAGCCATGGTTTGCCGCTCTATTGACTAATGAGTTTGCCTACCACTGTCATATACTACCCTTTACCTCTTTGCACACACTATGTCACAATTGCCTAATCCTCACAGCTTCTAACTACACAGTAACATTTAGTCTAGTCCAGTGGTTGGCAAACTCATTAGTCAACAGAGCGGCAAACCACAGCTCTCGCAAGCCACGGTTTGCTGACTACAGATCTATACTAATAAAAGGATAATATGCTGATTAGACCAGACATCTTCCAGACATCCATCCAGATGTCCTTCTGCACAAAGCCACAGTGATGAGGGCCAAGGCAGAGGCGGTTAGCGGTGATCAGGCAGGCAGTCAGGGGAGCAGTTAGGGGTGATCAGACCAGCAGGGGACTAGTTAGGGGCAATCAGGCCAGCAAGCAGAGGTGGTTAGGGGTTATCAGGCAGGCAAGCAGGTGAACAGTTAGAAGCCAGTGGTTCCAGATTGCAAGAGGGATGTCTGACTCCCAGTTTAGGCCTGATCCCGCAGACCTGAGGGATCGGGCCTAAACCGGCAGTCAGACATCCCCTGAGGGGTCCCGGATTGGAGAGGGTGCAGGCCAGGCTGAGGGAACCCACCCCGTGCATGAATTTCATGCACTGGGCATCTGGTCTATAATAATAAAAGTGTACTATGCTAAGTATCTGTACAAAGCCAGGGCTGCGGGGGAAGCCCAGATCTCGGGTACCTGCCAGTGGCTGGAGGGAGGGAAGCCCAGGTACCTGGTGCCAGAGGGAAGCCAGTGCTAACAGCTGGGGGAAGAAAGGGCCTACTCTTGCACAAATTTTGTTTATCAGGCCTCTAGTGTTGAATAAAAGTGGTGAGAGTGGGCATCCTTGTCTTGTTCCTGATCATGGAGAAGAACTTTCAACTTTTCACCATTGTGTGATGTTCATTGTGGGATTGTCATTAGGCTGAGGTACATGAACTCTATACCTACTTTATCAAGTGTTTTTATCACAAATGAATGTTTAATTTTTTCAAGTGCTTTTCATGCTCTATTGAGATAATCATGTTTTGTTTTTTTTATCTTTCATTTTGTTAATGTGGTATATCATATTGATTGAACTGTGGATATTGAACCATCCTTGCATTCCTAGAATAAATCCCACTTGATCATGGTGTATGATCCTTTAATGTATTGTTGGATTTGGTTTGCTAATATTTATTTTGAGGATTTTTACATCAATATTCATCATGGATATTGGCCTGTTTTTTTGTTGTTGTTTTTGTTTTGTTTTGTTTTGTGTTTTTTTCTTGTAGTGTCCTTGTCTAGTTTTGGCATTAGTGTAATGTGGCCTTGTAAAATGTGTTTGAAAGTATTCCCTCACATTCAATAATTTGGAAGAGTTTGAGAAGCATCGGTATAATCCTTCTTTAAAATATTTAGTAGAATTCACCAGTGAAGCCATCTGGTCCTGGGCTAAAGTTTGGAAAATGCCTGAGATAATGCAGCCCCATACCTGAATGTGATTTTCATATCTGGTGACTTCTGTTCCTTTAAGCTACTGACATTCCTTACTGTTGAAACTGGGAAATTTTTAAAAATATGTTTTTATTGATTTCAGAGGAAGCAAGGGAGACGGAGAGAGAGAGAAACATCAACTGGCTGCCTCCTCCACACCCCCTAATGGGGATTAAGCCTAGGCATGTGCCCTGACCAGGAATCAAATCATGGTGCATGGGGTGACACTCAACTAACTGAGCCACACCGGCCAGGCTGAAACCTGAGAATTTTAGGAGCAGCACCTCCACAAGAACCTTGTCTTTTAGCCATCAAATGGCCAGTGGTTCTGACATCTTGGTAAAGAAACAGTACTTTATATTCAGGGATGGGACACTGCAGGAGTTTGTTTCTCCTTTTCTACACTGACCCTTTGTGTTCTCTAACCCTTAGGATACTTGTTGAAACAGATGATGCAGGAGTGGTAGGAGGCTAATCTTTCAATGTGTTTTAAGTGTTTTTAAGAGTTTTGCCACCACAGACCCCAGAGAAGTTATAATTTCTTTTCTGCTGTTATTCTGGGCTGATGCGGAAATTTGTGAGGAAGCAAGGAAACTTTTTTTTTTTCAGCCCAATGAGTATCCTATATTAGTAAAGTGTAGGAGTCACTGAGGATTGGCATGTAGCTCAAAGAGATTTAATTTTGTCTTATAAACTACCTTTCTTGCAGCAATAAAGTTATCCGTTTCTGAGAAAAGTTTTAAAATATCATAATAATTTGCAAGTATGTCGTGCTGTAGGAGTCCTCTCTTTCTTCCTCTTGGCTTTGGGAAGGCTGACCCTGATGATCAAATCTGAGCTTTTAATGGTTCTCTACTTCACTGGTTAAAATGTGCTGTGCCTTGTTTATGTTTTCATTGTGCTTTTAATGAAGCTCTTTGAAGAGGAGAAAAACTCCTCAGAATTCTGAATGCTTCCCCAACAGTCCCTGCATCCTCTCTCAAAACACTATTTTAAGGGATATCTTTATACATTTTGCTTAAATAGATTTATTGAGAACTTCTTGAACATGTATAGAAAAATCATAAAAATCCATTGAGTAATTTAGGAAGCTGCTTAAAGTGACAGCATAGCTCTGACAACAGGCTTTTGTAAAGGCAGAGCTCTGTTAAATATTGTATGGCATAAACAAGATTTCTTCTCAAAGGATGGGTCATTATTAGTGTTTCTTTGGCAAAGAAAAATAGTACCAATGGGATAAAGATGTTTCTTTGTTTTCTGTGATACCTTTAGCCAGAGGGTCTCCAGAGCACACGAGGCCTTCGAGCTGGGTTTTCCTGGGATTGGTCTGAAATGAGAGGGGCATGTGCACAAGTGGATGAGTGAGATTTCCAGCCAACATCAGGGGAAACTGGGGAAGAGGAGTATATGTGTTTGTTTTGCAAGATGTGATTGCTAGTAAGCTCATCGACTGCTGGCAGCTTCTAAATTGCTTTCTTATCTCTCTGTTTTTACAAAGCTGCCTTCCCTATCCCTGCCCAGGAAAATGACTAAACTTAGGGACCCAAAAAAAGAGTGGGTCAAAGTACAGTGTCCTAAATAAAAATATTGAGAATATCAAGGATAAGTGAGAATGTGGCACAGCCATGTTAGAAGGAGACTTGGAAGTTTCTATTCAACCCAGTGTTTCTACTTCAGTATATCCAGCAGGAGGTAAGCATAAGAGTGTCCACTGACAACTAACAGAGGTATTTCCATACCATAGGAAATGAACTATGAAGCAATTAAAGGGAATGGGCTAGATCTGTCCAAGCTCAACACAGAAGATCACTGAGTAGCAGGAAAAAGTTGTCATATATATGTGTTTTATGAGATACCATATCATTTCTATTGTACAATCACACATAGATATGAGTGTATGTGTCTGTAGGTGTGTCTGGAAGGAGACAAATCTAATTTTTACCTCTGTAAAGAGAGAGAGGAGACGAGAATGGAGGATGATCATAGAGGATTTAACTTTTTCTGAAATGCCAAGAAGACAAATAAATGTGTGTCCATAATAACTGATTTAATTTGAGCTTAAAACAAAAAGAAGAGCATTGCCCCTTTTGGGACTGGGTAGTTTGTGGGGCTTGGGGGTGGGGGGTTGCATCATCAAGTGATCTGCTAACATATTTCAGATAACAACTTGGCTTATTGGAGATAGGGATTATTTCTATTGCTAAGTCAGTGGGTTACCCTCATTCATGGTCCTTTCCCAGGACTTATTTCAGATTTGGGTACTTATAAAATACTAATGTATAATCGATGGCTCTTGTTTAACTTACAGGTGCCTCACAAATACTAATTATGCACTTCCAAATGAGAATAAGTGCATGTTCTCTCATGGCTGAGTGAGCTTTTTAGAGAAAACCAAGATGAGTGTCATGAATAGGAACTTGTGAGGATCATAAAAATCATAGGTGCCAATGTGAAAAGATGACAAGCTCAGCAGGAAAAAAGCCAAGTGTCTGCTTAAGTTGAAAGGGAGAGCAGCTTGATATCTAGGGAGCACAAAGGACATTATAGGACTGCATAAACATAGTTTTGAAAATAGCACATCGACATTTAACCTGCCAACCTTAATCCTGTAGCTGGATCATTTGTTTGAGAAAAATTGCTATGCTAACACTTTTCCTTCCCTCTGGGCTGTGAAACTTCTTGTCCATTCAGAATTCCATTCCTGAGCTTTGCAACAATGCTGCATTTACATCGGGTTCTCAGGTGACAGTGGAATTAGTGTTGAGTTAGATTCAGCCATCTTACCCATCAATTTTTAACTATGGGAACCACTTGCATTCCACCAGATGTGAATACATCTAGTCCCAATAATTCCAATTGAATGAATTGGTTTTATCAATATCTGGCTTATATGAAGTGAGGATAGAAAAATCAATAGACTCCAACTCTTTGGCCTAAATTAATCTAGTCATATAGTCTGGAAATAATGCCCATCATGTTTGCTGCCTCAAATTAGTGTGTTGATCAACCCTTTAACCTGGGTTGTCCATTGCCTAAAATCTATATTGACTTTTTCCTTCATTAGTCCTTGACTCAAGCAGACACACTGGAGGAAGATTAAATGGGCTTCTAAATTATTGTTGTCTGTAGCAGAGAGATGTATTTTACGTTGTATATAGTCAAGTATGTGCCTTCTGTTAGTGTGTATGAGCATAAAACTGCTACCTGGGCTGGATCCAGGTCCCTACACTGCTCAGCTTTCTGTCTCTCTGTTCTTTCATAAGAGCATTCTTGTGTGATATTTTTACACTAGAAGCCCAGTGCACGAAAATTCGTGCACTCAGGGAAGGGGGTCCTTCAGTCTGGTCTGTGCCCTCTCACAGTCTGCGAGCCCTCAGGGGATGTCCTACTGTTGGCTAAGGCCTGCTCCCCCCAGGCGGGGGGGGGGTGGGCCTAAGCCGCAGTCTGGCCTCCCTCTGCAGGAGGCAACCAGGCGGACCAATCTGGGAAGGTGCCACCCCCATCACCCCACCACTGCTGCTGGCCTCCCTCCAAGTAGGTTCGGCCCCCTCCCCCCCCGCCATCGCCATTCCCTCCCTCTGCCCGCTGGCACGTGCCTTGGCTGGCCTGGTACCGCCTGCTCTCTGGCTCCACCCCCCACCTACTGGTTGTTCCACAGTTCGGTTGGTTTGCATATTACTCTTTTATTATATAGGATTAGTGTCAGCAGTTAGGCATGTCCCCCAAAATTCTTTATTATATTATTATACCATTTTTATACCTTTTAGATTTACATAAATCTATTTTGCTCATTCATTATCTCATTTAATAAGTACATACCAAGTGCTCAAAACTTGTCAGGTACTCTGTGCTGGACATAAAAGATGAAAAAGAAGTAATGATATTCTCAAAGAGATTACAGGACAGGACACTACAGAAAATTAATGTGTAAAAAGTGAATGCAGTGATAAAGGTATGAACAAAGGGTAAGAAAAGGTAAAAATGAGAAGTAGCCATTTAAATATTGATCCTATAGTAATGAGTTTCACATGATTACTCTTATAGTATTCTATATAATAAAGAGGTAATATGCAAATTGACCACCACTCCAACACACAAGATGGCCACCACAAGGTGGCCAGCAGAGGAGGGCATTTGTGGGCGAAGAGGCGAACAGGGGAGGGCAGTTGGGAGGGACCAGGCCTGCAGAGGAGGGCAGTTGTGGGGACCAGGCCTGCAGAGGAGGGCAGTTAGGGGCAATCGGGCCAGCAGGGGAGCAGTTAGGCATCGATCAGGCCGGCAGGGGAGTGGTTAGGGGGTGATCAAGCTGGCAGGCAGAAGCAGTTAGGGGCAATCAGGCAGGCAGGCAGGCAAGTGGTTGGGAGCCAGCAGTCCTGGATTGTGAGAGGGATGTCTGACTGCCTATTTAGGCCCAATCCCACCAGACCTAAACAGGCAGTCAGACATCCCTCAAGGGGTCCCAGATTGGAAGGGGTGCAGGCTGGGCTGAGGGACAACCTCCCATCATGAATTTCATGCACTGGACCTCTAGTTTTAAAAATAAAATGAGAAAGCACCTAACCTTAGTAGTTAGTACATTTCAGACTTTCAGTTATGGCAGTTTCCTCTTCCTTCTCTCAAGCTTTGAGAGGCCTTGTCCATACCTATGGATAAGCTAATACATTTCATTTACATTTCTTTTCAAGTCTCACCTTATAAATTTGCAAACTCTTGAATTTTAGTGTGACCTGTTGGACACAACTTCAGCCCTTTGACCACTATACTTAATCTTTTTGAATCTTTACCAGATTGGTTACATATACTTACAGTACAACAATTTGAACTGCACATAAGGTACCAAGTACAGAAGGACCCTTGTTCTCCAAAATCATAGGATAATATTTTGTATCTTTTCTGATGGTAGTTGACAACTGGTTGGCCACTTTTTTGGACAATAGCCCAGGAGGTCACTGTCATTAAAAATAGTTTATGAGGAAGATGGTGGCATAGGTAAATACCTAAACTGCTGCCTCGCATAACAATTTCAAAACTACAACTAAAAGACAAACAGACATCATCCAGAACCACAGGAAGGCTGGCTGCGTGGAAATTCTACAACTAGAAGGAAAGAGAAAAGCACACTGAGACTCAAAGGAACTGCGGAAGGCACAGGTACTGTGGCACACGCACAGAGAGGCGGGCAACTGAGTACACTGCTGGCTTTCTCAAGTGGGAGGGAGACAAAAGCTCCTGACTGCATTGAAATCCAGTTCTGGGCAAGACTTTGGGGACCCAGACTCATTCAGGGAGAAACTGGACTGTCTGGCAGCAGGTGGAACTTGAGGGCGGCTTTCTCTCAGAGTTGCTTGCAGTGATTACCATGGGACACTGAGACACAGGGGCCTATTAGGGCAAGGCTGACGGGAAACCAATGGTGTCTGCTCCGCCCTGAGACTCTGCCCCATCCAAGCGTAGCACAGAGGCTTTTTCAAGTCTTGTCTCCTAAGGGTGTCTCCAGCACAAAAGTTCTCCCACCATAGACATAGCTGATCCTCACAGCCTATTGGCCTGGAGGTCAATTCCTCCCAGTGATTCCAATAGCAATCAAGGCTTAACTACAACAAGACTGTGCACACAGCCCACAAAGGGGTGCACCAAGAGTGTCCACCTCAGGTAACTGGGGAGGCTGAGCCACTGGGCTATAGAGGACACCTACCACACAAAGCCACTCTATCAACTCAGGGAAGCAGCCAAAATGTGGAGACAAAGAAACAGATCACAAATGAAAGAAATGGAGGAAAGAAAATGACTAGATATAGAGTTCAAAACCATGGTTATAAGGTTTTTCAAGAATTTTCTAGAAAAGGCCAATAAATTTAGCAAGACCCTCAAGGATATGAAAAAGGACCAACTAGAAATTAAACATACACTGACTGAAATAAAAAAATTATACAGAGATCTAAAAGCAGACTAGAGGATTGCAAGAATCAAGTCAAAGATTTGAAATACAAAGAAGCAAAAAACACTCAGCCAGAAAAGCAAAAAGAAAAAAGAATTCAAAAATATGAAGATAGTGTAAGGAGCCTCTGGGACAACTTCAAGCGTACCAACATCCAATTTATGGGGGTGCCAGAAGAAGAGAGCAAGATACTGAAAACCTATTTGAAGAAATAATGACCAAAAACTTCCCCTACCTGGTGAAAGAAATAGACGTACAAGTCCAGGAAGTGCACAGAACCCCAAACAAAAGGAATCCAAAGAGGACCACACCAAGACACATCATAATTAAAATGCCAAGAGCAAAAAACAAAGAGAATATTAAAAGCAGGAAGACAAAAACAGTTAGTTACCTACAAGGGAGCACCCATACGACTGTCAGCTGATTTCTCAACAGAAACTATGCAGGCCAGATGGGAGTGGCAAGAAATATTTAAAGTGATGAATAGCAAGAACCTACAACCAAGATTACTCTACCCAGCAAAGCTATCATTCAGAATTGAAGGTCAGATAAAGAGCTTCACAGATAAGAAAAAGCTAAGGGAGTTCACCACCACCAAACCAGTATTATATGAAATGCTGAAAGGTATTCTTTAAGAAGAGGAAGAAGAAAAAAGTAAAGATAAAAATTATGAACAATAAGTAATATCCATCAACAAGTGAACCTAAAAATCAAGTGAATTAAAAACCCGAGGAACAGAATAAACTGGTGAATACAATAGAATCAGGGGCATAGAAAGGGAGTGGACTGACAATTCTCAGGGGGATAGGGGTGTAGGGGGTGTGGGAAGAGACTGGACAAAAATTGTACACCTATGGCTGAGGACAGTGGTGGCTTAAGGGCAGAGGGTGGGTGGGAACCGGGTGGAGGGGTGCTATGGGGGAAAAAAGAGGAACAATTGTAATAATCTGAACAATAAAGATTTATTAAATTAAAAAAAATAGTTTATGAGGTCATCAAGTCGTCCTTTCTAACTTGTGCCAGAGAGAAAGCTCATGAGGCAAATGGTAAAGTATAGATTATATTTACAGTAAATATTGACTGGTGCTTGCTTACCCTCAGTGAAATACACCAGTTGTTTGCTTATTTGTTGATTGCTTGCCAGTTATAGCCTTAGATGTTTGTTTTGTGGATTACCTCCAATGTCCTGGTAGTTGTGGTACTTATAGTTTTTATTAGCTGCAAGAGCTTTGTGCCATCTGCACACTTAAAGATTTAAAAGTAGCCTAGCTGGTGTGACTCAGTGGTTGAGCACTGACCTCAGAACCAGGAGGTTACTGTTTGATTTCTGGTCAGGGCACATGCGTGAGTTGCAGGCTCCATCCCCAGTAGGGGTCATGCAGGAGACAGCCAATCATTGATTCTCTCTCATCATTGATGTTTCTATCTCTCTCTCCCTCTCCCTCCCTCTCTGAAATAAATTAAAAATATAAAGATTTCAAAGTATACTGACTCTCTCTAGAAGGTTTAGAACTCTGTTGGATCTATTTATTCTTCACCCTATTTCCATGTCTCTAAATCTATCTCTTCTCTATACTACGGAACAACATTGACCGATTTCACAGCAACATTTTTGAAAATAGAGTTTTGTGTGAAATAGTGGCAATTTTATGAATTATTTTATGCATATAAAACATATACTATCTATATGTAAGGTACAAAGAATAAAGATTTAAAAAACTCATAAACTTACTATTCAGCTAAAGCAGCAAAATGTTATCAATACCTGTATGTCTCTCCCTAATTGAATCTCTCCTTCCTCAGAGGTAACCTCTGACCAAAACTTTGTATTTGTTATTCTCTTGCTCCTATTTAGGGTTTCCTACATGTAGATATTTATCTTAATACTAATAAATAATATCAAGTATATTGAGTGAGTCATCTTAAAGTGTCAGCCATAGTGGCCTGTTTCTGAGCTATATATTTTCACTGGTCTGTGTACTTCTATTTGCCCCAACACCATATTATCTTACTATAACTTTAAAAGTGTGTTGTTGTGTATGTGGGCAAGTGTCCCTTCCTTATTCCCTACAATTCTTCTTTCAAGTGTCTTTGCTATTCTTGCTCCCTTTATCTTCCATATCATTTTTAGAAACAATTTGTCAAGTTAAACACAAACACTGGGTATTTTTGTTGCATTATGCTGACCTTTTAGATTAATTTCAGGATAATTGACATCTTAAATATATTTTTTTACCTTTGATCATGGTGCATTTATTCAGGTCTTTTTTAATTTCAATAAAGGTTGTGATTTTCTCCTGAAATTGATAGATTTTAAAATATAATAACTAAATGAAAGAATGGAATCAATAGAACATTACCATTTATGTCAGGTAAATACACATGCACATAAAACTATAATCTATACCTTATGAGAATTAATACAAAAGGATAAACATCAAACATTAGGATGTTTTTATGGGTTTTGTGGAATTGAAGTAGAAAGGAAAGGGGATGGACCAGTATTGATTTAGGAGCCAAGGGGTAAGGATTTCTGTTAGCTTAAAGTTCACTATGTTAAAAAAAAATAAATAAGACCTGTAATTGTTTGGTATTATATTTTCCTTGTTTATGCATTATTGCTATTATTGTTATTTAAATCTGGTCATTTTTTAAAAAAACAACTTTGTTTTGTGATCCTTTACTACTCTTTTGGATGTTGTAAATTCTTAATATATCTATTTGTCTTTTAACTCATTTGGGATTTCTATGCAAGAAATTATATAGACTGTAAATAATGACAGGTTTTTTCTTTTGCCACATCACACAGTGCAATTTTGAATAGTACTAATGATAGTGGATATACTTGACTTGTTTTAATCTTTAAGAAGATTCCTTCCAATGTTTTTAATAATTTTTATTAATTTTTTAGAGAGAGAGGAAGGGAGAGGGAAATAGAAACATCTATGAGAAATATCAAATGGCTGCCTCCTGCATGCCCCCTACTGGGGATCAAGCCCACAATCCTGGCATGTGCCCTGATGAGAAATCAAAACTCGTGACCACTTGGTTCATGGGTCAAACCTCAACCACTTAGACACACCAGCCAGGCCTTCCAATGTTTTATCATTGAATATGACTTAAGCAAGTTCCCTTTACTTCCTAGTTTGCTAGGGGTTGTGTGTGTGTGTGTGTGTGTGTGTGTGTGTTTATTCCAGTGCTTTTCTCGCATCTATAAAGATCATCATATGATTGTTCTACTTTATTCCATTAATGTGATTGGTGCAACATCAGAAAGTATATTTATGTACTCAATCTTAAAATCCCTGGAATATGCTCAATTACATCATGACATAATATCTTTTTCTTACTTTATTAGATTGAGTTTGCCACTATTTTGTCATTTTTTAAATTTATACTCATTAATGAGAGTAGTCTTTGATTTTCCCCTGTTCTCCTTAAGTGCTTTTAATCACATAAAATGGGTTGGGGAACATTCCCTATTTATAATCTTTATTCAAGATGATTTAACATTAGATCAACTACAACTGTAAAACCGTTGTGTGATCATGGACAAGTTACTCAATCTCATTAAGTCTTTACTTTCCTTATAAATAAAATGGGGATGATAATAGTGCCAGTGCCATGGGGTTATTGGGAGGATTAATTGAAATAATCCACATGAAGCATTTAGCTCATTGGCTGACATACAGAAAGCAAGCACACACACACAATGATAGATATAATTATATTATCATCCATTAGCCCCTTCTCATCCATAAATTCATGTGCTTGCTCTTTCCTTATTGTAAACAGGTTGTCTTTTGTGTGTTGTAATTGCATGCGTTAAGACTATTCGTAACCACTAAATGCACTGGGATTAATTTTCTTACACCAGTTACAATAACCATGCATCAGAGGGCAGGTCTGTGAGAGCTTGCTCCTTGGCTTCAAACTCTCTGGGTCTGGTTTGATGACAGAGCAACTAGCAATAGGGAGCTCAAAACAAAGTCCCTGCAAATTCTCAAGTTATAATGCTTCTTTTTAACAAATTGAGTCCAACCTCATGCAAGGTGTTATGGGAAATACAAATAAGTATGAGCCTCAGTGTGTTGGGCACTGCCTTGAACCCATTTAAACAAGGAAGTAGATAAGTGAGCATGTGAAGCTCATGCTTCACTGAGGCAGTCCTCCGAGCCTTGACCCCATTATGTTTAAGGATAGACTAGCTCAGTGGTTTTAGTCCAAGGGGACATTTGGCAATGTTGAGGAATGCTTTTGATTGTTACTATGAGTGTATTGGTAGTGCTGTGGCTTCTAATGGGTAGAAGCAAGGAATGCTGTTGAACATTGTACAATGCACCAGGCAGCCCTGATAACAAAGAATTATCTTATCCAAAATGTCAATAGTGCTACCATTAAAACCTGTACATATCAAAGTGACTCTCCACATACCATCTCCAGCACATAGCTTTTGGGTTTCTTCTTCAAAATTCTAAAATTCCAGGGCCGACCCCTAGAGAATCTTTCTACTTGGTAGAGCCCTAAAACCTGGATTTTGAAACATGCAGATAAGTCTGGTGTAGGTGGTTCTGCGAGTTCACCTTAACAAATACCGAAATAGACATGGTGAGAGAATTTTAATAAATGCATCTGCCAAGTACGTAGAGGGCAAAAGGGAAAGAATGACAGGTAGGTCAGCAGTGAGAGTGCTTAGAGCTCTGCACTGAGGAGCAGCCAGAGTCATTGGCTTGTTCTTGTCATAACAATGATTTCTCAAGTCACCAGGCCTGTGTAGCAGTGGTTTCTTACCCTGGTTACATGCACAGCACAGCTGAACGGCTTCTGTCATCATCAAGCACTTTGTGCTCAGCCAGACACATCTTCAGGGTCACTTCAGTGAGGCTCTGCCATCACTCTAGGCAGGCGCAAAGAAGGCTGAGTGCTATAGATGAAATGTATGGGACGGTTCACAGAAATTCACTTATTGAAATCCTGGTTGCAGTTAGAGTGAAGAATACCTAGAGGAAATTTCATGTCATGTTTTATTCTCTATTTGACAAGTTGTCATGGCTTTCTGGCCATCCATTTCAGTCACAGAATTAACTAATGCCACTTTGACTAAAAACCCATTTGTAGAGATCATCTGTGCATAAAAAGTGCTTTTTAGCCACTACTTAGCACTTAAAATTTTCCAGGAATTATTCCAAGTACTTTCAATGTATTAGATGATTTAAATATCATAGTTATCTGATGAGTAGGTGCTATTACTATCCACATTTTTAAAGTGAGGAAACTGAAGCAGAGGGGGATAAGTAATGTTCCCTTGTCACACAGCTAGTACAAGTAGGGACTCAAACCCAGACATTCTCATTCCTAAGCCCCTGCTCCCAGCTACTTGACCAAATCAGGTTTCCCAAATATTTTCTGTGATCATAGAATTAAATTTACAAAGTGCTCATGCCCTATAAGTTCATTGTTTAAAAGACCTCTTCTTTTAACTGAATGCTCTGCTTTATGCATTTGGGTTTTTAGTTATACTTTATTTCTAAAAATGTCCTAAGGACCTTACCACTATTAAATATGAAATACCTGTCCTAGATCCTTATGTGGTCACCACATTGGATTCCATAGAGACTGAACCATTTTTTTCCATAAGAATAGGAGAGAGAAGAGCAATTATTTATACAGAAAAAAAAAAACATACTTTTTGGACATATTGTTCAGTAAATTAATTCTCAGTTATTGCTGTTTGGATTATGCACAGAAACTTCCAAGTTTTATTTTCTCTACCACTCAGCTGGGTCATAGGGTATTGACTGTAGAATTAAACCAGGGAGAGCTCAAAGCCAGAGACTTGGGTTAGTGTCAGTGAGCGACTTCAGAGTGTGTCTCTACCAAATAGAAAATTTTTGATTTCTCAGCTTGGTATCATCTGTTACCTACATAGGTATTTGAGAGTTGAAAATAAGCATACAGTAATCAATATAATAAATTACCCTTTTTTTCCATCTGAGAAAAAGATGGCTGTGAAAATAATATTCAGCCAAGCAGTTGGTATTTCCACTGTGAATTAGTTACATTGTTTTATGTCAGTTCCTATTTATGTTCTCTGGGAACCAAATTAGCTGTTTTCATACAACTTATCTTTGAGCATCTGTGTTCATTTTTTTTTGGTTTATTTTGCTTAATATTAGGTAACTTAAATTTTTAATATATTTAATGCCATCTGACTTTGCTTCTAAATTTTTTTAAAAGTTTCAAAGAATTACAGTTGAGGATTTCAATGGGAAATGGTTTTCTGTGATGCTTCTGGGAAAATAAAATAGGGGAATAGTTTGCAAAGAAGTGAAATCCAACAATGATGATGCTGATAACAAAGACAATTAGAACCACTGGTTATAACTACGTGACTGTGTCAACAACTTGCTTGGGAATGCCACATTTTAAAAATTTCCTTTCATCAAGCCACATAACTTTCAGACAAAAATTTCAACAATAGCAATACTTCATTTATCTGGATATTACTTACTCCGTATCTGTGAACATTTAAAATATAACTGCTAATCTAATAATAAGCAAAGACCTCTGAACAGACAAAATAGATGTCACAAAGCCAAAACACTGAATGGCTGTATTCATCCATAGAGAAGGGTTATACTTAAAGTATATTTGTTCTTAAATTAGAATCATTATTTTAGTAATGTGGATTCTAAGACCACAGCACATTAAATGGTAAGAGAAAGGCGGGAATTGCAAACAGCATAAACAAAAGCAAAACATTTCTAGTTGACACCTAGAAAATGAAACAAACCCTGGAAGTCAGAAAAATTCACAGGGCAGAGTTCTGGGGCTGTTCCGATGGGCTACCAGACACATTAAGGACACAACATAAATAATTAACTTGATTACAGTGGGCCTAAGTTAGTAACATTGGACTAAATTATGTTAAACATGGGCTGTTTAATAAAGCAAAAGTTTATAATCCACTTAAAAAGAGATTAACCCATATTCTGAGAAATTAGCAAACAGCCTCTAACAATGAGACAATATCATATCAGAAATGTTGCTTACTTAAGATGGTAAGGAAGGTTTCAATGTTGTTCAGAGTAGTACTTGTCAGGTGGTCAAGTCTTTTATTGTTTTACAAGACCCAGGGACCCCAGAGTCTGGAAATGATGGAGCAGACACAAAATGAACATGCCCATGTTGCTCATCCACTCAGGGATTCACCAGATGCACGGCAGCCACTGTGCACAGCAGTAGGATGTTCTTTATTGCATTTGCCTTATTATTCCCTCTTGTTTTCGGCCTTCATCCTACTCCTGCTATCTTTGGTGATTCCAGCCTATGTGTTGACAATTCTTCTGGGGTTCCACGTAAGACAGCCTGAAACCGCTTCCGTTGGGACACAGCACTATTCTGGAGGAGGCAGCTGGAGCAGGAGATTATCTCACACCCCATAGGTTATATTGGAGCAGTCATTGCAAGGTGTCCTGTGTGCCTGAAATGAATTTGACGGCTTTGTGGATAGCATTTTTTGAAATGAAAATTTTAGCCAAAAATACACCAAGTTGTTTCCACAATAATAAAATTTTGGTGGGATTTTGTTCTACGTCATGGGCTGCTAACAGCTTCTGTGCGCAAAGCTGGGACCAGGAGGCTATCACAGACTGGGCAGACAGGTAAGTGACGTAGTTATTTGGCTCCACTTGTTGGAACAGGAAATTTTCTTAGCAGCAGCTCCTCAAATGAAGCTGATTTGCATTTTAATTTGCTTTGGGGAAAATAGGAAGTTTAAAAGTATTATTTTGCTAATTTCAGTTTGAGAGCAAGAAGCAAAAAATGCCTCATTATGCTGGGTTCAGTATGAAGAGCCACGCCCCTCCGCCAAGGTCACGGCTGCTCAGTGGTCGCCAGCACAGCACAAGCACAGCCCTGAAGGCAGAGGGGCAGGGAAGACAGGACCTGCCTGCCCTTGCGGAACTAACACTCCAGAGGAGGAGAGACACCAGAAAGCACAAATACGGGCTGGGCTGTGGCAGGTGCCCTGACATATATACTAACAGCATGTGAGGGAGGGTAAGGTGAAGAGCTGTCTCAGCAACTACGTGTGAGCAGTGAGTGAGCCGCTGCACCCAGAGCACCGCAGGCAGAGGGAACAGTAGGTTCCGAGGCCCTGAGAGGGGGAGGACTCTTCACATGGAAGAAACTGTGATTGGGTCCATCCCAGTGAATTGGAGGGAGAATGATGGCAGCTGAGGTAGCGATGAAGGCAGTGGATGGCTCATGCCAGGCCTTGTGGGACACAATAAGGTCTTTGGATTTACCCAAAGGAAAATGACACCTTTGATGGGATTTTATCAGAGGAGTGGGTTGTTGTGAAAAGATTCCATTTGTGTACCAAGATAACCAGCGAGGCTGGAGAGAAGAGGGAGGCAGGAGGATGAGCTAAGAAGCTGTGACAGTGGTCAGAGCAGAGGTGGGGAAAGCATGTGTCTGACAGTCAGCAGTGAGGGTGCCACGAAATGGAAAGATGGGATATGTTTTAAAGATGACAGTGATGGTAACGGATGAGGGGTTGAGTGTTGGAAGGGGATAAGGGAGAGGGTGGAATCAATAATAAATCTTAGGTTTGAGGTTTGAACAACTGAGTGAATGATGGTATTTGCAGTATTGAGGAAGACAGGAGAGGAAATTAAAAGATCTGTTTGGGGCATATTCACATTGAAATGCCTTTTAGCTATCTAAGTACAGAAATACATCTTATTTTTCCTGATTAAGGTCCCCTGTAAGGAATGTGGCATACACATGGAGAACCTGCCTCTCAGTTTTCAGTCTCAAATAGTGAATGTCAATTCCTGTCCTTCCTCATCTCATTTTGCCCTCAAAATAAACACACACACACATGCTTAAATGTGAAAGCCCCTTTGAGACTCAAATAAGAAATTCAAGGGAAGATGTAATGAGTATTGTTTTGGTGAAAGTTAAAACAAAGTTATTTTGTACTGTGATATTTTGTACATCTTATAGAGGAGAATTGAGGTAATTTTTGTAATGTCATAAAGAACAGAGGAAAGTGTTTTAAGTTAGATAATGAAGATGAGCCTTAAGGCTCTAGGTCACTGAGGGACCTAATTAGATGTTATGGACTTGCTTCCCTTAAACCTTTACATGTCCTCCCAGGAGTAGCTTCAGTGTCATTCTCCAGAGTACAGTCCTGAGGATAGCGGAGGCAGTTTCTTTACTACGCTGCTATAAAAAAAAAAAAAAAAAGGAACTTGTACCATTTGCCACAGCATGGATGGAACTGGAGAGCATTATGCTAAGTGAAATAAGTCAGTTGGAGAAAGATAAATATCACATGATCTCACTCATATGTGGGATATAATCAACATAATTTTTAAAATATTTTATTAATTTTTTTAGAGAAAGGAAGGGAGAGGGATAGAAAGTTAGAAACATGGATGAGAGGGAAACATCAATCAGCTGCCTCCTGCACGCCCCCTACTGGGGATGTGCCCGCAACCAAGGTACATGTCCTTGACCGGAATCCAACCTGGGACCTTTCAGTCCGCAGGCTGATGCTCTATCCACTGAGCAAAACTGGCTAGGGCTGATCAACATAATTTGATGAACAAAAATAAATCCAGAGACAAATGCCAGGTGATGTGGTGGGACTAGAGAGCAACCAAAGGATTTGTATGCGTGCATATTAGCAAAACCAATGGACACAGACAATGGGGTCGTGGGGGCTTGCCCGGGGTGGGAATGGCTGGCTGGACAGGGGTCAATCAGGGAAAAAGGAGACATATGTAAAACTTTAGACAATAAATAAATAAATAAGAATATTCCTACCCCTACCCAGCAGGTGTGGCTCAGCGGTTGAGCATCAACCCATGAACCAAGAGATTCACCGCATCAATTCCTGGTCAGGGCACATGGCTGGGTTGCAGGCTCAATCCCCAACAGGGAGTGTGCAGAAGGCAGCTAACCGATGTATCTCTTTCCTTCTTCCTTCCTCCCTCTCTAAAATCAATACAAACATATTTATTAACAAAAATGTCTTATAAAAGAACATTCCCATCCCTGATATGTATTTTCTGCATGAGAGAATTCTAGGATGGAAACTAAGAATCTGTAGAAAATGCCTTTAATTATCACTGGCCTCACTAACTTCTGTTTTCCTGATTCTCTTGTTCAAATTAGTGTTCCCATGGGGACCAGGCATCAGAGATTGGGGGAAAAGATTTCCTTTTAAAATGGAAGACATAGGAAAGCTGAGCGTCTCCCTCCCAGGTATGGAAGTTTTAGAAAAAACACCAACATTTCCTTATATGGGTGAAAATTAGTATAAAAATAGACTTAATATATAAAGTACCATAGATCGAGTGACTTAAAGAAATTTATTTTCTCACAGTTCTGGAGGCCAGAAGTCTGAGATCAAGTTGTCAGCAAGGTTGGTTTCTTCTGAGGCCTCTCTCCTTGGCTTATGGATGGCTGCCTCATCCCTGTGTCTTCCCCTTTGTGCTGGTCTGTGTCCTAATCTCTTTTTCTTATAGAGAGATCAGCCATATTGAATTGGGGCCAGCCTAATGAGCACTATTAATCACCTCTTTAAAAGCTTTATCTCCAGCCCTAGCTGGTTTGGCTCAGTGGATGGAGTGTCAGCCTGCAGACTGAAGGGTCCCCGGTCCGATTCTGGTCTAGGGCACATGCCTGGGTTGTGGGCTCGATCCCCAGTAGGGGTCATATAGGAGGCAGCCAATCAATGATTCTCATTATTGATGTTTCTATCTCTTCCTCTCCCTTTCACTCTGAAATGAATAAGAATATATTTTTTGGGGGGAAAAAGCCTTATCTCCAAATACAGTTACATCTGGAAGTACTGGGGGTTAGGATAACAGATGAATTTATGGGGATCAAGCTCATAACAGTATTTCAAGTTATTTAAATCCTTCCTCCCTTAAAACTCAACCTTTCTTTTAGTACTTCAGTATTGTTAACCATTGTTGCTTCCCCATATCTGTCCTTCCTCTCTAGCCCGACCCTGACTTCTCACCTGTATTAGTGAAGGTGTCTTCTAACTGACCCCTATGTCTCCAGTTTTGCCCTCCCTCCAGTCCATCTCCCATATAATATTCAGAGTGCTCTAAAACACAAATCTCAATGTGACTATCCTATTTGGCATCCTTCAGTGTTTTCCCATTTTCCAAGGGATGAAGTCTAATCTCCTTAGGATGGTCTTTGATATTCTAACCCCCCACTTATTTTCCCTATTCTGCTCATATTTGCCCCATCAGTGTCATCATGAACTGCTGATGCTGCTCAGAGGTGTGGGGCTCGGCATGTGCCTTTTGTCTGCCAGGAACACGCCCCCTTTTCTTACACATTTTGGAGAAGGCAAGTTCTATAAAAAGTTCTCAACTTTGCTCAACCAATTCTTGCACTGACTTCAACAAATACAGTTGATTATGGACCCTTTTATGCAACCATATTGTACTTCTCACCCTGTACCACAACTCTTTAGTTGCATTTCTAAGTTTGATTAGAATGAGAGAAATGAGGTCAAGAACTGTCTTTATCTTTGGATTCTAGTGTTTAGCCTGCCATAATAAATACTTAATAAAAAGAATAAATAAGGTGCTTATGTTAGAGAATCGGAGACAGCTTACATTTCATATAGTGTCATAAAGGTAATCCATGGTTCATAGTTTAGAACTTGGTTTAATTACATTAAATCCTCACACTCTCCTTAGCTTCACATAGAGAACCCCCTGACTTCAGCCAGCAAGTGCCATTAGGGTAAGTAGTGATAATGATGATAACTGGGTACAAAATGACCCTTTTTTTCAATACAACTAGAATGGAATATCTTGCAAATAGTAGGTCAGATGCACAGTCTTTGCCTGAAAGAACTTTCCTCTTCATCCCATGACTGCTTATAAAGGGGTCTCCTCTGAGAAATATTGGGCTCTGAGACTCATTAAGAGGTCAAGGTTATATTTTGCTGTGCTCTCTGGTCAGTGCAGACCATCTACTTGTGTTCCCTGTGGGTTGAATGTGAGAATGCTAGACTTATTCATGGATAAGATATTCTTCTAATGATGCGTTGTTCAGTATGGTAGCCAGTGGCCATAGGTTGCTATATAAATTTAAATTCATTAAAATTAAATTAAAAATGTAGTTTCTCACTTATGTTAATCACATTTCAAGTACTCAGTAGCCACATGGCCAGTAGTTAACACATTAAACAGCACAGACTATAGAACATTTTAATCATCACAGAGTGTGCTGTTATTCCACATGGTTCTAAAGCTTAGGTAATAACTTTTAGTGGTCATTTCAGTAGATGATAATTGTAATAAGTGTCCTTTTGTATTTCATATGCACTCACCATGTATTAGAATCTAGTAAACCTCAAATTGAGCAGGTAGAAATGCAGGCTCAGTGAATTATTTTACCCCAAACTCCCAAATTAGAAAGTAGCAGAGCTAAGATAACAATAAAATATACTATTTTTAAGATTACTAATTTAATAGATAGAAAATGGTACTGCACAACTTGCATGTCTTTGACAGTGAAGTTAGATAGTACAAAACTAGACCTGTGAAGAGTTTGTGTCTCTGACTTAAGCTGGTTTCAGGTTCCTGCTGGCCACCTTGTTTTTGTGCCCAGGCCCTTGTGGAGGCTGAGTCTTGTGTTGAGAGTCTCCTAGAGTATGATCAGCTCCTCCCAGGGAAAGCAGAAGTCTGGTCAGCTGCTAACCACAAGAGAGTGTGGAGGCATTTCCCATTCTGGCATCTCATTTACTAGTAGGTCCAAATCATGTTTAATTGGGACTAAGAGTAGGATATGATTAGACAAAAAAAAAACACTTTACTCTGAGGCTACCTAATCTAAAACTGAAAAGATGCACTGGTTGAACAAGAAAAGAACCCTGAAAGACTGAAGGAGGCCAATCTTTATGCATGTTTCTATGTGACTTATAAAACACCCTGACCAGAGGAGACTTACTAGAAAAATGAATAAATATTTCTAAAGAAGGGAACAAAGAAAAACTTTGAAAGTGAAGTTTGAAGGTGGCTGAACACTAAATGAAATAAGGAAATGTACATAAAATATCAATCATGGGCAGGAGTTTCTATAGATAGTGACAAAATAATGAAGGAACCTTTTGCTGATGGAGCAAAGGTGAGTTTTATTCAGAAGTCAATTATTTCTGTAGTCTTACCCTTTCAATGTAATTGGGCTCCTGAAGAAAATCAGAGAATAAGGGAACCGAGGGCACAGAAATACGATCGTAGGCCTCATTAGGTGATAGATGATGACAGGTGATAGTACTTTTCATGCAGTAAGCTCCTGAGGACAAATGACTTTGTTTTGGTGGCCCTTTCTGATTGATTGGAAGTGGCTGCCTGGAGTGTGGAGAGAGAATGTGGTGATGGATTATCCACACCTTCCAGAGATTCAGAAAGGGAAGTAGTTGTGACTGAAGGGGCTGAGAAGAATGTCCTGGGGAGAGTTTCAATGCTCAGAATGTTTGATATACAGGGTAAAGTGTTACCTATTATTATACAATAAATGACCTGCAAACTTAGGGGCATAAACAACAAACATTTATGCTCTCCCAATTTCTATGGGTCAGAAATCTGAATGTGGCTTTGCTGGATCCTCTGATTCCAGGTCTCTCACAGGCTAAATCAAGTGTTACCAGGGTCCATAATTATCTTGGTTTTCATCTCAGTTTGACTGGGGGAGGATCCACTTAAAAGCAGACTCACCTGGCTGCAGCCTCTGATTCTTGCTGACTATTGACCAGGTTAGCAGTTTCTGACCACATGGACCTCTGCTGTCATTCACCAGAGAGAGCAAGAGAGGACATGCAATATGGAAGCCACCATCTCTTCATAACCTAATCTTGGAAGTGATATCACACCATTTTTTTTCTATATTCTTTCATTCAGAGGAAGTCACTAGTTCTAGCCAAACTCAAGCATCAGGGAATACATGAGGGTGTGAACCCCAGGAGGTGGGAATCATTGGAGGTCATCAGAGAGGCTGTTTATGAGACAGAATATTGAATATATTAAAGAAATACACTTGTTTTCTCAGTAATATATTTTAAAATGTAACAGTGAGATGTGTAATTCTATACTGAATATAAAAATAATACAAATGCCATAATAAAAGTAGAAGACTTATGATAGTTTCCTAAAGTTTAATATCAGATTGTTTTTTGGGATAACATCAAGAGCATGGATGTTTGTTTTTTTAATAAAATTTATTTCCTTTTTTATTTTTCAATTATAGTTTACACTCCATATTATTCTGTATTAGTTTCAGATGTACAGCAAAGTGGCCAGAAAATCATGTATCCACCTGACCACATACATAGTTATCAAAATGTTATTGACTATATTTCCAATGTTATATCTACATATCTGTAACTATTCTGTAATTACTAATTTGTACAGTTTAACTCCTTCACCTTTTTCACCCAGCCACCAAATTCCCTCCCCTCTGACAACTATCAGTCTGTTCTCTGTATCTATGAGTCTGTTTCTATTTTATTTATTTGTTTATTCTTTAGATTCCACATATAAGTGAAATTATATGGTATTTGTCTTTCTTGGTCTCACTTATTTCATTTAGTATAATACCCTCTAGATATATTCATGCTGTTACAAAAGATAAGATTTCATTATTTTTTATGGCAGAGTAATATTCCACAGCTTTTTAATCTACTCATCTATTGATGGGTGCTTGGTTGCTTACATATCTTGGTTATTGTAAATAACACTGTAATGAACATAGGGGTGCATATATTCTTTCAAATTAGTGTTTTGAGTTTCTTCAGATATATTCCAGAAGTGGAATTGCTGAGTTATAAGGCAATTTCATTTTTAATTTTTTGAGGAAACTCCACATTGCTTTCCATAGTGGTTGCACCAATCTGCATTCCCAGCAACAGTATAATAGGGTTCTCTTTTATCCATATCCTCACCAACCCTTGTTTTTTGTTGGGAAAATTGGACAAATAAATGCAAAAAGAAAGTAGACTCTTTCTTACACAGCATACAAGAATAAACTAAAAATTGATTAAAGACTTAAATGTAAAACTCAAAACCATAAAGCTGCTAAAGAAAATATAGGCAGTAAAATCTTGGACATTTCTCTTAACAATATTTTTTTTCTGATATATCTCCTTGAGCAAGGAAAACAAAAGAAAAAATAAACAAATGGGACTATATCACACTAAAAAGTTTTTGCACAGCAAAGTAACCATCAACAAAATAAAAAAATAAATAAATAACCTACTGAATGGGAGAAGATATTTGCCAATGATACATCTGATAAGGAGTTAATATCCAAAATGTATAAATAATTCAAGACAACTTAACCTCAGAAAAATAAACTAATAGACACTTCTCCAAGGAAAGCATACAGATGTCCAATAGACATATGAAAAGATGCTTAACATCACTAATCATCAGAGAGATGCATATTAAAACCTCAGTGAGATGCACCTCACACCTGTCTGCATGTCTATCATTAAGAGCATGGACATTTTGACAAGGTGTGAGGGAGTAGGTCAGCAACTTTGGAACATGGATCTCTTTGCTCCAAAGATTGGGTGCCCATGCTGGCATAAAAGGATGGTATTGAGCCAGAAGGAAGCATAAAGACACTGACATTTTTAGAGGAGGGGGACAAAGGGCAATTGGGAAGTGCAATAGGTTCTGGATTAGGTAGATAAATAACCAAAAAGAAATTCAACCTATTTTGAATGTGTACTTATGGGCAGTCCTACCATTCCCTACTAGAGAGGAAAGTATCCCCAAGATCTCTCTCACCTCAAATCACTCATCCTTACTGTGACTGTAGCATTGAGACCTAGAGAGAATATGAGGCAGCAGGGAGCTAGTTCTGTTGACACCTTAGCAGGAACACTACAAACGGAATAATGCCAGGGCATCACTCACCCTACATGGCCTCTCCCAAGCAGGGGTTTGTGGGCTCAGGCTGACCAAGAATCTGAGATTCTATGATGCCCTTCTGCACAAAGAAGACATCCAGCTATATAATTAGATCTTGAGTCTGTCGGCTAAGAGTCTGATGGTGAGTTTATAACACACTAGAGACCTGGTGCACAAATTCGAGCACCAGTGGGGTCCCTTGGCCTAGCCTGCAGGATTGGGCTGAAACCAGCTCTCTGACATCCCCCGAGGGGTCCTGGATTGCGAGAGGGTGCAGGCCAGGCCGAGGGACCCCACCAGTGCACGATTGGAGCCAGGGAGGGATGCAGGAGGTTGGCCAGCGGAGGAGGGACCATGGTAGGGCTCCGGGGCATGTCCGGCCTGTCTCACTCAGTCCTGATCATCCAGACCCTAGTAGCAAGCTAACCTACAGGTCAGAGCATCTGCCCCCTGGTGGTCAGTGCATATCATAGTGAGCAGTTGAGCAGCCTTAGCATATCATTAGCATATTACATTTTGATTGGTTGAACCAACAACTGGATGATTGTACACTTAGCATGTTAGGCTTTTATTATATAGGATAATCAATTCCTAAAGTTCAGAGGCAAAGAGGAGAGGGACTGGATTCCACCAAGCCCTGCCATGTGTGCATGAACCAAAGGGCCTCCAACCCCTGTCTTCATCTCAAGCTGCCCTAAGTCAAATATTTCCCCAAAGCTGTTTATAGGGCCTGGAGCGCAGAGAGGAAACTACTTGGAAGGTATTGAGATAGAAGTGGCCTTGCTTATTACTGGATAGAGTGTAGCAAGGCCTGGTCTCTTAATGCATTTGTTTGAATACAGTGGCAGTTTATGGGCTAATATGTAGGCTTTATTCAGATGGCAGAGCCCAGAGAATCTCACCTTTGCAGAAGCACTCAGTTCTGGTCGGGCCCAGCTCACACATAGATGCCAGAAAAGAAAAGCCTTCCAGAATCCATGTTCTGAACCACAGAACTGTATGTTCGTACATCTCCTTCTCCAGTAGCTTCTCACTACTCCGAGGTAAGATGCAAATATCGTGATTCTCCAGCTCACAAATTCAAGTGCCTTTGCCCATCCCCTTTGAGACTTGCAGTGATCTCTGAAAGAAGCAGAATAAAGATGCCCTGTAGCCCTTACCAGAGACTTGTTGAGGTGGCTGAGGCAACCTGAAGCTGGCAGAGGAGAAGCAGAGATGAGCTGACTTTTCTCTTGATTCATTCCAGCAGACCTAGATTCTTATTTCATCTCTACCACTGTATAGATAGGGGTGGATGACATATACTGTGAACCCTATTAGTTTTGTTACATATAAAATGCATGTCAGGTTATTGTTAGTATTTCATGAAGTTTTGTTTATATAGTGCCTCTCACAGAACTTACAGGCATTCAGTAAATGGTGGCTTCCTTCATCTTTTCCCCAGCAGTTAGCAATTGCTGGCAGTTATTGCCTCAAACCTGCACTCTATTCTGTTCCTCTCCTTCCCTTCCTACCCCCATACACCTTTCAGATAGTAACAGTTCCATTTGCCTAGTAGAGGTTCAAATATAGAAATTGAATAGAAGAATGACACTGGCTGAATAGCTCTGTTAGAAGTTGTCAGGATTGTCAGGAAAGAGGAGTCCAAGTTTAAACACAAAACAAAGCTTGGAAAAAATAGACTGCACATCAGATGAGGAGGCAGACAAACAGGTTACATTAACTCCATGATTATTAATGCATTCGTGACTTGGCTGAGTGGAAGGGAGCCCAGAAGATTTAGAGGCCAGAGATCAAGTCCAGACAGGAGCTAGGGGTTACAGGGCAAGGACAGTAGGACCCCAGGCAGACCAGGAGACTAAAAAAATAAAGTTAAAGGCTAAGAACTTGACTTATTAACATTTATTCTTGTCCTATATTTCACAGTTTATAGAATGCATCTCCACACAAGGTTATGTACCTCTCACAATAGTCTTTGACTTGGGTATTATTAACTTCACTTTGTAAGTAAGCCTCATTGCAGTAAGGACTTACCCAAAGCCAGGCAGCTAGCAAGTAATCTAATCAGTTCTCAAGCCAGGGACTTTGAAATTTCATTTTGGTTCTTTTTCTATTAAATCATGATCACAGACTTAATCAAACTGTCGAGGGCAATGGACGTCTGGTTGGAGGACAGGAAAGGGCCTTTGTACTCCAGCAATCAACGAGAACTAGAGTGTGATGTGAAACCTTATGGGCCAGGGCATGTTTATTTGTCTCTTCCCCAGAATTAGAACTGACTTCAAAGAATGAAAATGATCTAACCTTTATTTGGAGTGAATGGACAAGCTTGGTTATAGGGTACGGATGGGGCACAAAGACAATGGAACAGTTTCTGGTTGTTTTTTGAGTCAGTCTTGGTGGGTGTCAATACCCAGGGTGTTGGCAGTTCAGTGTAGGACAGAAAGAAGACTTCTTTTCTTTTAACTTCCAAAAACAGGACTGATAGAGTAGGTTTAGGTCAGTAATCTATTTAGGGGATTATATATTGTTTAGGTTTCAAGGGGCATCTCAGTTGTAAGAAAAGCAACCAAAAACAAAACAAAAAACACTAGGGGGGTGAGGGCATGTGCTTGGGGGAGGAGGTGGCGGGGGAGAGGTCAATGGGGAAAAAAAGGAGACTTGTATAATACTTTAAACAATAAAGAATTAAAAAATAAATAAAACACTAGCCCAATTTCTTCTAATTCATGGTTGTAACTTTGGAGCCATCAGTGATATGTCTCTAAAGAGCAGAGTAGTCTATTGTTATAAGGCGACATAGACCCTTGAATTCTGCATATTCATAAAGGGCTTCAATAAAATAATAATATAAACAAAATACTATTATCAATTGAGTGCTTGTTATGTGCAAGTACTGTTTCAGGGGTTTTATATTTACCAACTCATTTAATCTCAAACAATGCATAAAGAAATTATTATTTACCTTTCACAACTGGAAAAAAAATTGAGGCAAGAAGTAAATACAATTTGCCCAAGGCCACATGACTCAATTCCAACCCAGCCAGTCTGACTTCAGAGCCTGGTCCTCTTCTCCGCTCTGCTATAATGGATTTCACATGAAAACCAAAGTAGCAAAATCAGTCAATGCACAAGATAGACTTTAAAAACATCTCAGTGCTTGACCACGATTACATAAATACCTGCAGCAAAATGCATTAGTGCCAATGGAGGCTTTCTCTCTCTGGATGTGTAACTTATCATATGAACTCTCCAGAGTCACAGAGCCCAGGGCATTTTGCTCTGTCTTCTTTTCTCTCTTCAAAGACTCCAATGAGGTTTGCTGCTATTGAAACTAGAATTTTCTTCCTGGGATCAAAGACTTGAATGGTAGGTTATAGCTTCAAAAGGAAATATAGTGAAGCAACAAGTTCTACCTCAAAGCTTTAAATATACTAAGACCTTTATTAAAACATCCATTTGTCAACTTAAATTGAAGAAAGTTGAAAAGGTTAAGTGCCATCTTAAAAGCAAGTCTTGTAGGAAAAAAACAACAAACCCTTAAATACTGTTCAGATAGCTTTTAGGCATTCAGTACCCATTTATCTGTGATCCTGGCCCAGAAGCAGCTGATTCTGCAAGTTTTTTCCAGTGGTTACCTTTAGCTGTTTGGGGGCCTTTTATAGCTTCCTTCTCTAGAGCAATCTCTCCATAAAACATATGATATTGCAAGTGGTAAACATCATCTACTCCCATGATGGCCTGCATGAGAAAGTCCTATATGTTAATTGCTTATCCATAAAAAGGCAGAAATCTCAAGCAGAACACATGACAATTCTCTAGGTTTAATGCAAAAAGGACCAACTGGTCTAGTATAAATGACAATTTAGCCTCCCTAAAAATGTGCATCTATATGCAGATGTTGACTAACTTTATATCACAGACCCTGTTATTTTTGGAAAATGAGCAGGTGGTGTTGCACTGTCCTTGTGTTTCTGCAATAGTCACATGGATTTTAGTTTTTTACCTAAAGGAAAAGAAATGGGGGTGTTATTGCTAAAGGAAGCATTAGCTTCATAGATGAGAGGCAAACATATGCTTAACTTGCACATAAAGGAGTACACAAATGATTATCCCTTTGGCTCAGCTGGAGAGGAATGAGTCTGACTTGGCCTCGCCTTTCCATTGTCTCCTTTCTGAGGGTTTCTAGGTAAATGAGTGACTCATTTTGAATGAGCTTTTGCTGGGTTCTTGTCAGACTGAGGCTTGGAGGATAGAATTGCCCCTGAAAATTGGCAATAAGTCAGAATCTGAACAGGCATCGTGGGAATTTGCCTGTTCAGATTCTGACTTATTGCCAATTTTCAGGGGCAATTCTAAGCTCTAGAGTGAGATGCTTAAGGCTAGGAGATATCACCTCATCTGGTCCTTTGGTTCTTTCTGAGGTTGGGGTTCACTCAATGAAGTGAAGATACTGGAGAATTGAAAAACAGGGCTCCTGAGAGCAAGGAGTTTCCAGCAAAGAGAAGACTGGAGGCGAAGAAACCAGAGTTAGACTGCCGAGCACTCTCAGTCAACGTGCTGGCATGCCCCAGCGATATTGTGGGCTCGGTTCCACATTACCACAATAAAGTGAGTATTGCAGTAAAGAAAGTTGTAATCGTTTTGCTGTTGGAGGATACTGCCTTCAATTTGTAAAGATTGCAACATCTGTGATGCACAAGAAAGCACGATGCAGTAGCACGAGGTATGCCTGTAACTGGCCAGGCTAGGCAGCTGAGGCACTCGTTTGTAAGACTTGGTTTAAACCAGCCTGTTACTCCACTGCATGTAACCCTGGCCTTTTCTTTTCACCTACTTTGCCATCCAGTGACCTGGCCTAAATACTAAAAGGTAGAAATTAAATTGTGACTATATCAGTGTAACATACTGAGTTTAATCTTCAGATCCTGGACCAACTAAGCTCCATCATCCATTCACTGGGAATCTACTGGACAATTCCTCTGTTGCAAGGCCTTTTTCTAGGCACACAGATGAATCAGATATAGTCCCTGTCTTCAGTGATCTAACAGCCAACAGAGGGAGGCAGACAAAGCTGCAAAGAGTACTACAGAAGTATGTGATGGGCCTTTCCAGATTAGGTGAAGTGCGTGATGTCTTAGAAAATGAGGAGTGTGATAGAGACAGGAAATCTAGGCTAAAACAGTGTTTTCAAAGGCTTAGAGGTAAAAGAAAAACTTGTCACTTCAGCTAGTAGCTCTAGAGGGCTGAAGGTTAGGATTGGAATGGTGGGGGAACCTAAGGAGAGAGAGCTAGGAACTGAGGCTGTGGAGGTGAGGGCAGGAGCCAAATGAGGAGGAAGAATTTGAATTCTCTCCACAAAATCTGAGTTATGGGCAAACCACTTGAAATGTTAAGCTCTAGAGTGAGATGCTCAAATTTGTCTTCTGGGGATATCACTCTGTCAGGAGCATGCAGAGTTGATGGAGAGGAGTGAACAGAAGGCCAACCTCAGTAAGGAAGCCATTGCAATTCTAGGGGCAAGGGCAATGGGAATGGGGAGGAGGGGCAAAGTAAAGGAAATTCTAATTGGATATGTAAGAGAGAGGAGCTGTAGATGACTTCCAGACTTCTGCCATGGGTATGTGGGTGAAGGATGATGCCTGTCAACCATACAGGGAGTGGAGAAGGAACAAGTCTGGGAAAGGGAAGATAATGAGTTTTGGATGAATTGACTTACAGTGAGTAAGGGATATCCAAATGGAGAAGAACAAGCAGCCTTCATTCTAACATAGGGATCTGGTGCTCAGATAAGAGAGATTGAGGAGTCATCAGTGAAGGAGATATGAGTTGAAACCAGTCATTTGGATGGAGTCACTGGGTAAACAGTGTGAATAGAGCAGAGGCCTGAGGACAGAGGCTAAATGAGAGGTAAGAAGAGAAGACAACTGGGAGATCAGTACATTCCCTTAGATGACAAAAGAGAAGACTTTTCCAGGAAAATGAAGGTATCGGTAGTGTCCATTGTCACACATAGAGGTCAGAAAGACAGGGTCAGAAAATGTCCTCAGATATGACAAATAGGAGGTTGGTGGCAACTTGAAGGGTAAGCAATTGACTCTAGGAGCAGAGATATCATTGAACAAATGGATTAGGCTTGGTCACATTGTCACAAAGAACAGGCCCAGGGATCCTGGTCTCTGGATATTGGTTCTAGAAAAAAGTATTAGGCAAAACAGCCTACCTTGTTATAACAAAGAGCAGCAAGAATACATTATTACCTATTTATTTGCACATAACACCATGCTAAACAGAGTAGAGAGAGAATTAAACACAGTTTATGCATTCATGGAGCATGAGTCTCAAGACTCTAAAGTTGAGTAAATGGACCAAAAGTAATCTTTTTTTAATGGCTATTTTCATAGAATGTGTTCTCATAGAATTCTAAACACTAGATACTTTCCGAATCCCAGAAAAGATAGCTCTATATTGTTTGTAAGTAACTGGAATCCAATTTTGATAATTTTATGGTAGTGTTTAACCCTCACTTTCAGTAAGTTCTTTTTCCTATCTTATTTCGTCTCTTCAGATATATTTTTAGGGCTACCCTGTCTCATTTTGACCTCAGTGGATAATAGATGGTTACCATTTTCCATATATTAATCCTTCCCATACTTGCAGGTGAATAATAAATTTACTTTCTTCTGGGAATTCCAAAGGCTAAATAACTCTAATAAAGATTAAAGAATTGATCTTGCAGAATTCCAAGAAGATTAACTAGTTAATGGACAATGACTGTAGGCAGAGCAGGCAAGCACATGACAAGGGAAATTTTAATCAGAAAGAGAAGTGTATAAAAATAGTATTACATCTTTCAGTTGATTTTATGTTCTCTGTTGTTTTTTTAAAAATATATTTCTTATTGATTTTTTTTAAGAAAGAGAGGAAGGGAAAGGGAGAGAGAGACAGAAACATAAGTGAGAGAAAACATCAATTGGCTCCTGGGGATTGAGCCTGCAACCCCGGCATGTGTCCTGATTGGGAATGGAACCAGAGACCTCGATGCTCAACCACTGAACCACACCGGCTGGTTTCAGTTGTTTTTTATGTATCTTTTGGTGCTTTGCATATGAATACCTTGACATTTGTATAGATGTACTCCTAAGAGGTTTGGATTTAATGACTTTTGAGGTGCTCTCCCCCTAAACATTCTGTGATTCCATATGGGCCATTTTTCTTCCTTTATCTTGGTTTGGAGGTTTATTTGCACAGGAAGCCCTATTAATGGCAATGCAGGAGGAATGAGATCATGAGCACTTTCTTAGGATTTTGCTGGTAGAGATGGGTACTGTTTTTGGCTGTTACTGGTGTGGTCTACTCTGTACTGTTTTAGTGGGTCAAGGTTGAATCAGCAATCATCAGAGCTACAATTAGTACCCTCCAGGAGAAAATAGGGACCTTTCCTTATCACTGATCTGCTTTATAGAAAAGGAGCAAATATTGGTGATGAATTCTAAATTGGCTCAGGGACTTACAACCTAAAATTATTAAAGGAAAGGCTCTCAATCCCTAGGACCATAAATACTGCATAGTGAACAGATGTTGCTTGTGTTCAGCATATGGATAGCTACCTGAGGATAAGCTATGATTTCAAAAGTTTGAAGTATATTCTGTATCATGCAAATTATTTAATAGGTATGATACCAAACATATATATTTCCTACATTTTGAAAAGAAGGCTAAAATTGTCCTTTCCATATTTCCAGGTAGAAAATATGTGCCTAAGAAAAAGTAAGATGGGTTAACTTTGGAGCATTGTTTAGATCAGTGGTTGGCAAACCGCGGCTCGCGAGCCACATGTGGCTCTTTGGCCCCTTGAGTGTGGCTCTTCCACAAAATACCACGTGCGGGCGTGCACATACAGTGCTATTAAAACTTCATGGCCCATGGGCAGAAGTCGGTTTTCAGCTCTCAAAAAAAATTTCAGTCATACTGTTGATATTTGGCTCTGTTGTCTAATGAGTTTGCCGACCACTGCCCTAGAGAAACTGAAGTGCTTTATAGCTGGGGTTAATTGAGTCTCAAAATGTATAAGGGAACTGTTCACAGTGATTTTGGAAAAGAATCAAGGTTTCCTGCTCTCTCTTCAATAACACATTTCCTTTTCAGTGGCAGAAGTCAGAATATCTAAACCAATGGTCCGCACACTCCTTAGTCAGCAGAGCCAAATATCAACAGTACAATTGAAATTTCTTTGGAGAGCCGAAAACCGACTTCTGCGCATGGGCCATGAAGTTTCTATCGCACTGTATGTGCGCGCCCGCACGTGGTATTTTGTGGAAGAGCCACACTCAAGGGGTCAAGGAGCCGCATGTGGCTCGCAAGCCGCAGTTTGCCAACCACTGTTCTAGAGCAGAGTGGGGAACGGGGGACGTTGGGCCTTTGGGCCATATAAGGCCCACGAAATCATTAGGTCTGGCCTTGCCAAGGCATTAGGAGTGAATTATTTCAATATCTGACCAAATATAGCAGGCTACTTTTTAAATTAATAATTTTGTATGGCCCGATAATGATGTTATAAATATCCAAATGGCCCTTGGCAGAAAAAAGGTTCCCCACCTCTGTTCTAGAAGAATACAACTAATGAGGGGCATGCACATGGTACCAGGGGTCCTCAAACTACGGCCTGCAGGCCACATGCGGCCCGCTGAGGACATTTATCCGGCCCGCCGGGTGCCGCTGCCTATCCTGCTTAGCAGCCGACTCGTCCCGGGCCCACAGTGCGCATAGGAATTTGTTCATAGTTTTTTTTTTAAACTATAGTCCGGCCCTCCAACGGTCTGAGAGACAGTGAACTGGCCCCCTGTTTAAAAAGTTTGAGGACCCCTGGATAGGCTTTGGTGATTGGAGGATAGGCATGCACTTGAGTCCACAGTAGCCTCTTTGGGACCCTTGATTAAAAGGAAATGAGGCCATACCTGATCTTTCCCCCACAATTTTCCTTTTATTACATCTAAAACGGAAGTGTCTTTTTGTGATTCCATACCTGTAGAGGATATCTGCCAGCCTACTCAGATTTCCCCAGCTGTTACCTCTGACCTGAGTCACCTGGGGAGAGCTTAATTACCTGCACCCAGAATCCCTCCCCAGAGATTCCCATTCATTTGAACTGGGGTGGGGCCCAGGCATCAGTATATTTTTTAAGTTCTCCAAAGGATTCTCATGTGTACATGAGGTTTAGCCCCACTGCTCTACAGTAGAGCCAGGTTTATTTTGTTTCCCTGTAAACTTATCAAAGTCAAGAGAATTTCAGAAAAAAATGTAGAATAAAAATGAATTAGTCCTTCCTTTGCTTTCTCCCCAAGACAAGTGCTTTGTGTCCTAGAGATCTGGGGCTTCTTTTTATCTTGGACTGGAACCGAGACTTATTTTCCACAGTCTCACGGAGGTGAAAATTTGGGTGGTCCTAGTAGCAAATGGACCATGAGGCTTGGACAGTGTAAGGCTAAGTGGCCAAACCTGGGAAAGCCTTGCTTCAGAGGATGGAGAGAAAAGGGGGGGGGGGAGTTTCACAGGTAGCAGAGACCTACAACCCTGCCCATATACTCCACCTGGGAGATGGTAGGCCTGTGAGGGCCAAGGTGCATTAGAACATTGGGTTCCACATTCTCTGTGGCTAATAACATTAAAGAAGCAGTGGATACTTATTATCAGATGGAACACTCAGATCTGGACAAGGGGCATCTCCGCAGCAATCTTGATGGACTGTAGACCAGGTGCTTTGCTCCAAATTTCATGGAATATGTGAATCTCATGGAATTACGTAGCCTTAGGGAGGGTAAAGTTTCCCCAAACATGACTGAGATTGAAATTATTGCAAGTAAGGATTCAGAGCCAGACATTGCTGTTTGGAAGTTATTCTTTTTTTTTTTTTTTTTTCATCTGAAGGATCTGGTGTATCTTCTAGTCTCTGTAGCAAAATGAATCAAGTAATGAGGCTTAAATTAATTGAATAACCCCATCTCATACGCTCTTAATTTTATTGGGTTTTTATTAGCTTTTGAGTTGGCCAAGAGCTCTGAAGACTTTTGTTGCAGGAGGATACTTGCATTTTCTTCATCGGTTCATAGGATGTAGTGGTTGCTCAGGAATTTTTATGGCACGGCTTAGGGGTGGGAGTGTGGTCATGATTGGGGAGGGGAGCAGAGAGAATGGCCCAGAGGCTGGAAGTTGTATGCTCATTTGATAAAACATTGAGAAACAGTTGAGTGTTTATCTGTTATTTAAGAAAGAAGAAGCTGTCTCTTAGATTAAAGCCTTCCAGCTGGAGCTTTCCCCCTGGCCCCCAATAAGGTGAGAACTTGAAAAGCTGCATCACTAAGTGGTGAGTGTCAATTATAGGAGCTACTGAAACACTTTCTTCACAAGAGGAACTTTAATATAGTTGGAAGAACTTAGGTTTTAAAGTTGCACTGAACTGGATTTAAATAGCCACTTTCTAGCTTTGATGTATTTTTGTATTCTCAGGACCTAGCAGTGCATGGTGTATAATAGGCATTTAATGAATACTTAATAAATTAATGAATAATGGATGGACTGAAAAAAATGCCATTCCTTTCAATTCCTTGAAGTCACTTAACATATATGAGCCTAACTGAACTGTCTTTACCTGTAGAATGATATTTGGGCAGGTTTTTTATTTTTGTTTTTCGTGTGTGTATGTTTAGCAATTTATGTTGGGTTTTAAATCTCATTTCTGTTCTTTTATCTTGTTAGAGAGTTTTTAAGTCAAACTGTCATATCATTTTACCCCCTTTTTCTTTTTAAGTACTGGGCAATTATTCTTCCAATGTCCTGATTTTTTACAAATATCTACAAATCTCAGAAGGCAAATAGGAAAGGAGATGAGTCAACTTTGATTTTTGTTTTAATTTCTGTCCAATTTTATTAAGAGTCTTAATGGTTAGCTTTATATCAATATGAGATCTCTTTAAAGATTTTTCTTCTTCTCAATTTTGAAGTTTTTCCAATTCAGGATCAATCTCTGGCCATTCAGGTGCATGATTTATTCATCTTAATAGTGACTCAAACCGATAGACCTTTTATGGCTTAACCAAAGACACAAGAGGCATCCAATAGAATGCAAAGGATGCAGCCCTCATTAGTTCCAAAAGTTCATTGCCAGAGTTAGCCTAAGAAAGATAAGGGGGCTGTTTCAAAACACAGGGAATCAAAGATGAACTATTGAATCTGCAACAACATGGATGGATCTTAAGAATATCAAACCAAATCTTTACTGGAGTTGCATTTCCTAAGAAACTAGTTTCACCAATGTTTTCTCCTGCTTGTCTAAATTTAGAAAGAGACAAAATTTTTTTCTTTTTCTTTTTTAAACCAGACCCTCAGATGAAGATCTTAGGAGCTAAAGAAGGTAAGAAAAGCTTACCTGTTTGCCTGCTGATTTGTCAGACACCCAGATCTCTTAGCTGCAGTTGTCTCAGAAAAATCACTTTTCCAGCTGGAAAGTTCTCCTAGCTGGCTCATCAAAACTGTCAGGGAGAGGGAGGATTGATTTTATTATTAGTCCTACAGGTGGACTAATAATAAAATGATAAAAGTGACACAAGACTAGATTAACAGGAGAGAAACCAAGTTAATATGTGCACGTGGGAGAATAAATAAGATGCTGACATCATAAAATGAGACAAAGAAATGATCAAACTGGACAGTCTTTAATACTTTTTAGACAAAAAAGCAAGAAATTTTCAAGAAATTGACAGGACAAAAAAAGTTGCTGCTCATTAGAAAGAAACCTGTGCAAGGTTTGGGCTGGGGAAGTAAATTAGTGAGGGTGTTATAAGGTTTTTTATAGGCTTCTTGACTCTGGAGTTTTTAATTCTCCTGATAAGATTGTCTTTCAGCCCTCAGGAGCAGGGAGGGCACCTATCCCTTGGCAGATTTGTTTGCTGCATTTAGGGGAACAGAGGAGCGTCAGAGAGCTCCTCTCACTCCTGCTGCCTCTCTAGGGATTTTAATTCTGAATAATCACTATGCCATTGTGGGATGTCTTGGGGCAGCCTGCCCTGGGCACCAACAGAGGGCATAGTGATAACTACTTTGATGAAGATTTTATGAAATATAAAGTGCTTACACCAGTGCCTGGTGCAATCTCCTTATATTTGAGTGGCCTGCCCACAGATGACTTCCCTTGTGCTGTTTATTCATTGTGTCCTGATAGAAAGAGCCTGGTGGAATCAAAATCCTCAAGTGTAGGCAGTTGCTGTGCACAATAGCCTACTTAACCCCATATGAGACTGAGAGCTAAGCCCTGAGCCCAGCCACAGGAGGTGGTGTTGAGAAGTAGTCCTGTCAGCAGAAATAAGCTTGGCTTTCCAGGGACCACTGACTCTCCATGAGGCGGGACCTAGGATCTATGGCAGAGTCTGGTTTTGATTCCTGGCTTTTGGGGAACCCAGTCTCTAGATTTTCCCTTAGATTTGACCCACATTCTGATCCATTATTTCTCCTGACTTTCATTCCTTTCAATTGACAAACATTTGTGACATGTTTGCCTTCTGGTAGGCATTAGGGATACAAACAAACAAATCCTTTTCTGAATTTGGGGATAGAGACAAGAATTCTGGAAAAGGGGGATTTAGACAAGAAATCCAAGAGTTACTATGTAGAGGGGGACACCTCTAATAGAATCATATACATGGGAACTCTTCCTGGGGCAGAAAAACTGTCAGGGAGGAAACAGAAGTACATCCCTCCCGGCATTCTCCTCTCTGTCATAGATTTTTCTGGTCTTCAATTATATCATTTCTGCAAACCACAAGCCAGTTTGACTCCGTATGTTCAAAAAGAACAGGGAAGCTCCAGGAGGACCGATCCCTGGCCTGTCTTGTTCACCACTGTACCCCAGGTCATGAGACAGAATCGAACATCAGTAGGCATGCAAATACTTTTCTCATGGATGTATGACTTAGTTCTGAATGGACCTGGAAGAAATGGATGAGTTTTTAAAGAAACGAGTCCTGGACAGTTCATATGGCTTTATGTACCATTCAATTATAAAAACACTTCTTTTGCCTTTTAAGTGATCTGTTTTCAAAGACTTACCCATCTAAATGTCAGCCCATTAAATTCATTAAGATCTACTCACATTATCAGCATCCTTTTTGAAAAAGGCACAGTGTTCATAGCTATCAGATTTTGTGTGGAAATTGCCACATGCTTTGTTCTGGCTTTCAGTAAATTGGTACAATTATGCACATACACAGTATCTGAGTGTGTCCTACATGTTGCGTATTTTTGTTTCATTTCTTTTTTCTACAAATCTTAAAGGAGAAAATTCCCAAAAGTACCCTGCCTGAGACACTGCCTTATATAAGTAAAAAGAACATCAATACTTACTTTATTCTCTAGAAAGAAGAGCAGATGGTAACATGGCTCACTCCCATAAGCATAGGTATTGTCAGGAGATCAGGCTATAAGTGGGTGGGCTGTCACAGGTGAATTGCATGGCCAAGGGAAGGAACTGTGCCTCAACTTAGAAGCCAAAGGTTCCAGAACCATTGATACAAGTAAAGGAAATTTACTTAAAAGTAAAGAATAGATCTAATAACAAAAATACAGGTATCATTGTGCAGTTTCATCAAGGTCTCTCAGTAGTGCCATGGTAGAATCAGAATGCTCTTTGTGTCTTTCTGGGGTCACAGAGCTTAGATTGCATAAAGGTGGAGACTCAGTGCAAACATCAGCATTTATAATATGAAACTGGGAAGTTGAAGCTTCCTGGTCAAATCTTCTTTATAAAATCAGGTTCAGGGCAATGTTAGATCCAGAGACCTGAATTTTCCTTCTGTAAGTTTATTAT
>JAPDVU010000001.1:159151100-159333600 GCA_026230045.1 Corynorhinus townsendii | reverse complement strand
AAACTTACAGCTGCCTTGAATTGACTTTTTCTGGTTACTTACCATTATAAAAAATAACTAAACTGCACACACTGCAATATAATTTAATGCATTTTGACAAATGCATACATCCACGTAAATACTACCCTAATAAATAAATAAATCTTTTGGTGCTCCTTTTCGCCAGTACCCCATCCCCTCCCACTACCTCAGAGACGACCAGATAAATTGCCTTTGGTCTAGTCCAGTGGTCGGCAAACTCATTAGTTAACAGAGCCAAATATCAACAGTACAACGATTGAAATTTCTTTTGAGAGCCAAATTTTTTAAACTTCTTCTAACGCCACTTCTTCAAAATAGACTCACCCAGGCCGTGGTATTTTGTGGAAGAGCCACACTCAAGGGGCCAAAGAGCCGCATGTGGCTTGCGAGCTGCAGGTTGCCGACCACGGGTCTAGACATTTAAACAGGAGGAAGGGGATAAAAGGCAATTACATGGAGGGAACAGTATGCAAAGGCATGGACTTATGAGAAATTAAAATAAAAACAAAATGAAGTGGTCAATCCGTTTTTGGCCTTGCTAAATTCAGAGCCCCAAACCCATAAGTTTGCTTTTTGGGGATTAATGCCTCTCTCAAAACTCCAGGGACAGGAGCAAGCAAGAAAAAGGTGTGTCGGGGAGGAAGAGTTTAATCTTTTCTTAAGATATAGATTTACATATATCTTTGGTATACAATATCATTTTTTAAAAAGAAAAAGGCTCTTGTTTTCACTTTATAGAAATCTCATTTGTATAAGCTAGTAAACAGGAACTAAAAAAATTATTTAACTAAGAGAGATCTTGTACCTGTTTCTTACTGCAAATATAGTCTTTGATGAGAACATTAGAAAAAGCAGATTCATGTAACCCCCAAGAAATAAACCAATTCTGCTAAGATTTAGACCCTCTGGTCACAGCCCTACTCTTGTACCCATGGTTTTTAAATATTTTCATTTGTCCAAGGTCACAAAGTTTGTAAAAAATCTGTACGCTTGTGTATGATTGTGTCCTTTAATTTTCATTGTGTAAATGTAAAACATGACAACTGACCTTACACAATTTTAAGCAAGAGAAATGTTCTATTTCAGTGGTTCTCAACCTTTCTAATGCGGATATCCTTTAATACAGTTCCTCATGTTGTGGTGACCCCCAACCATAAAATTATTTTCGTTGCTACTTCATAACTGTAATTTTGCTACTGTTAATGAATCGTAATGTAAATATCTGTGCTTTCCGATGGTCTTAGGCTCTACAGCAGCGGTTCTCAACCTGCAGGTCGCCTAGAATCTATTTAGATAGGCAAAGTAAGGCATTGATGGCAGATGCTCTTGGTTCAGGAATGAGTCACGAAGAACCTTCACAATGTTGTCAAGAGGAGATGAACATGTACGACTGCCCAGGGTGAAGAATGTTACAGGATCTTCTGTGGTTTGATAAGATACTCCTTCGGTGTTCAATCCTTAGTCTTTGTACACCAAGCAATATCCTCCATGCCACCTAACCATTTTTAAAAAATGATATTAACATCACCTGTGATTCAAAGTTTATTTTGATTTGATTTTCTTGTCCTAGAAAAATGCCAAGCACTCTGCCACTTCCTCAAGAATCACGATGCCTATCAGTAGGTCCCAAAAGATTACCATGCTGATCACCTTGGAGATTTCCTCCAATGCAATGCCTCATGTAGGAAAATGGGGTACAGAGATCAAGTCGAACAGTCAGTTAAAACAAAGCCTCCGTTGTTGTTGTTTTCTTGGGGGGTGATCAGCATGATGTTATGTTGGTGTGTGTCGACACTGAGTGTAGAGTATAGTGGTTAGGAAACCTGGATCAGTTATTTAACCTTGCAGAGTCACAGTGACCTAGTTTGGCAAATTAGGGTTTCTTTTTATTGCTATTATTATCTTTATTAATGTTATTACTTTAGGAAGACAGGCCTTAGGCAAAACTGCTAACCAGTGAAAGCGATCTCTCCAACAGCTTTCTCACCCCCTCTCTCCCTGCTGTTTCTGCTCCTCTCTCGTTATTCCCCCATTGTATTCTTGGCGCCTTTGACCTTTTCCTGGAATCTATTCCCTTATCCTCATCCTGTCACAATTCAGCAAGCTCACTTCTGTTCCCTATATGAACTGATTTCTTTTCCTTTAACCATACTCCTTACACATCTGAAAGGAATTTAAAATGCTTAAAAGAGAATTCCAAGAACAAAGCCAGGACAACAACCATTGATGTGGTGTTTTTTGTGTGTCATGGACAGGATGTTTTTTGTCTCTCAGAGACAGAGGTTGGTTTCCCGGTCTGGGAAGCCAATCTCTGTCAGGACAAATAAACCTTAGACTAATAAACCATGTCTACATTCCACTCATCTCAGACCCCTGTCCAAGGATATGAAGTCAATCTTCCTTATTGTTTCTAAGTTTCTTAAAAGTGACGCACTCTAGTCAAAGGGGCTGGCGCCAGGTGTTTGACACCTTCCAAACCTTGACCTTTCTGGGAGTCTCCTTGGTGCCTTATGGCCTTTGCTGCTGACTCTCGTAGCTTCTGCAGAAAAAGAGAACTTGGTTAGCGCCTACGGGGTAGCACAGATTGCCCAGGAACTGGGGTTAGAGGGAGGAAACCAGGAGTTTTGGCCACTGACTCACTTTCAGGTGTGACTGACCAAGAAGCACCTTCCCACATCACTCAAATCTTACTGGGCATGCCTGTACTGGCCTTGTCTAGTCCTTCCCCCATCAGTCAGCGGGGAATAGACTTGGAGAATGCCAAATGCAGGTTTTTGGCAAAGCTGTATAAATGGCATGCCTATACTATTTGGTCTTCCCTCTCTCCTCTCCTGTTAAATAATAACTAGGTGATTACAATGGCATCACCTGGATACCTGTGGATACATTGGACATTGCTGACATTTCTGTAAAATTCCCTCTTCGTATTCCCATATCATTGTCCTTTTTTTCATAGGACAATTGTTTTGTTTTCTTCAAGGTTTGTTTTTCTTCTTCCTGAAATTTAATTCTGTGCATTATTCCAAGATTTGTTTACTTTTGATATTTCTGTTCATCTCTCTCTAATGACTCCCAGAAAACCCCATCTCTCTACTTGTATTTTCAGAATGGCTCTGGTTAGGCCATCATCTCCATCCAAAAGCAAGTTAGCTTAAAACCCTCTTCTTCTCCTCTGCCACTCAGCTCTTGCTCAATCAGCCCATTTCCAGCATTCTCCACATTCAGCAGTGACACCAGCAGTTGCTGTGTTTGCTAGCACTCCACCTGGGAGGGTTTCATTTGTAATGTTTCACTCTTTTGCCTCTTTGACCTGTAATATCTTCACTGGCCCTTCATTCTAGTCAATTCCACCTCCTTGTTGATGGAAAGATGCTTGCTTCTATTGCCATTCACTCATGCCACCCCCACCCCCACCTGCCCTTTTTCTGCCCCCATCGCCATTGCTGCCACCAAACTGAACCTTCTGTCCCCTTGTCATCCCATCTCTTATTCCTCTGGACATCCTCTGCTACTCCTTCAGCCACACTCTACTTCTCCTGCCACCCCTTCTCCCCCACTCTTCTATGGCACTCCTCCTGCCACCCCTGTCACTCTCACTAACTTTTTTTGGCATTCTCTCACCAGAAAGGGGACCTGGCCCTTGGTGGGTTTGCCTAGGGCCAGCTGGTAGTGGGTGGGTTCTTGACTTCATGCATGAAAAATTTCACAGCACAAGTCCAGATGATTATGAGGGAACATTTATTAAAGCTGAGGATGTAAAAGAAGAAAGAGCTTAGCATAGAAGAAGCAACAGGAGAGCCTAGGATGGGCTGCTCTAGCTCTCTAAGAAGTCAGAGAAAGAAGGGTCTTGGGGTCAGGTTGAGGAAATTAACCTGTGACGAGTTGCCACTGCCCAATGCTCCCCGGGTTGTAAGTCTCGTGGCGTTCCTTAGGTTTAGAAGGTGCATGTCTGTGGGGGAAGAAGAGGGAGAAGAAGAGGGTAAGGGAATAGTGGGGGTTGCTCTCCAGAGGGAAAGCACTCACTGGGTCCTTTGTTTTGAGATTTGATCTCTTCCTCACAGGCGGGAATCTTAGGGGAGGTCTCAGGGAAGGGTTTCAACAGAATATTCAGAGCCCTGGTTGCCACTGATTGGACAGTGTTAGGGCAGAGGGCCATTAGCCATTGCTGCTGGTCCTGCTGTCTACCACCAGATTTTGCTGCTTTTCTGGGTCTGCAGCTGAAATACAACTGGGGCCTAGATAGATGTTATTTCTGGGGACATGGCCTTCAGTATCAGAAGAAAATTGCTCTTCCAGTTTGTTCAGCTCTCTGTCTCAGTTTCCCTACTCCACTTGTCCTGGCTCACTGGCCTATCTCAATTCTACCCCATACATACCTAAAATCCCCTTCACTCAATCCGCATTTCTGTCAAATTCTAGCTCAAAATTCAACTTCCAAAAACTCCCTTAGGTTAGTTCCTCCTCTCCATTCTGTTCATTGTCCTAAACGTGCTCCCACATTGTTTGACTAGCAATCAACACATTGTCTTTTCTGTTCCTTCAATTAAACTGTGAATTACTAAGTCACTGCTTTATTTAAAATGAATAGAGCATTTTTTAGAGTAGTCTATGGACTCAATTTTTATGTGACACACACGCCCCTTTTCAGATTCATATGCTGAAGCCCCAATTCCCAATGTGATAGTATGTGGAGGTGGGGCCTTTGGGAGGTAATGAGGCCATGAGGGTGGAGTCCTCATGAATGGGATTACTGTCCTTATAAACAGAAACGTGGAATTTTTCTCTTGGCCATGTCAGATACAGAGAAAAGATGGTCTTCCAGCCAGAAAGCAGGCTCTCATCAGACACTGAATCTGATGGCAACTTGATCTTCAACGTCCCAGCTTCCAGAACTGTGAGAAATGACTGTTTGGTTTAAGCCACCCAATGTATGGTATCTATAATAATAAAAGCATAATATGCTGAACAGACCAGGCATCCTTCCTTTCTGGCAAAGCTGCGAGGACGGGGGCCCAGGCAGAGGCAGCAGAGGTCCCCAGACTCGGCCACCGTGAGCAGTGGCGGGTGGGGACCAGGGCCAAGGGACTTGCACGGATTTTGTGCATCGGGCTTCTAGTGTTTATTATAATAGCCTGAATTAAGACATGCAGCTTTAGGTTTACAACAAAACTGAGTGGAAAATACAGAGAGTTTCTAAATATCCTCCTGCCTCCCTCCCCTCTTCATAGCCTCCCTTACCATCAACATCTGCACTAGTGTCATACATTTGTTATAATCAATGAACCAAAGTTGATAAATCATTATTAACTGAAGGCCAGAGTTTACATTGGGGTTTATTCTTTGTGTTGTACATTCTGTGGATTTTGACAAACATATAAAGACACATATTCATTATTATTAGCATCAGACAGAATACTTTCACTGCCCTAAAAATCTTCTGTGCTCCCCCAGTGCACCCCTCCCACCACTCTATCCACCACTCCCCTCCCCCACAAGCACTGATCTTTTTACTGACTCCCTAGTTTTGTCTTTCCCAGAATGTCACACATTTGAAATCACACAATATGTAGCCTTTACAGATTTGTTTCTTTTATTTAGTAATATGCATTTCAAGTTTCTTCACATCATTTCATGACTTGATGTCTCTTCTTAGTGCTGAATAATATGCCATTGTATGGCTATACCACAGTTTATTTATCCATTCACTTATTGAAGGACATCTTTATTGCTTGCAAGTTTTGGCAATTATATATAAAGCTGCTATAAACGTTAATGGGCAGGTTTTTCTGTGGACACAAGTTTTCAACTCATTTGGGTAAGTACCTCAGAAAACGGTTCTTGGACTGCATGGTAAGATTATGTGTTCTTTTTAATCCTATTTTTAAAAAATTTCTTTATTGATTAAGGTATTACATATGTGTCCTTATTCTCCCATTACCCCCCACCCCCCAAGATTATGTTTAGTTTTGTAAGAAATTGCCAAAATGTCTTTCATAGTAGCGCAGGATTTTTTTTTCAGAGTAAACAATAATGTCGTTTATTTAAAATGTTTACTCCAAGAAATCTATAATAATAAAAGGGTAATATGCTAACTAGACCGGATGTCTTCTGGACGTCACCCTGGATGTCCTTTCTGACCCAAGGGAAGCTAGCTCAAGTCCCGGGCGGTGGGAGGAGGGTAGACCATGTGACTGAGGCAGATAGGCTACAGCTCAGGAGCTTTGTTCCCAAGCAGAAGGCACTGCAGAGTAAGGACAACGCCCACCCTTCCCCTTCCACCCACTGCCTGCTGGAGATAGAGAAGTGGGGAGGGGTGGTGTGCAGGCGTCTATAGAAGAGGGTATCGGAAGCGGCAACTCTTCCTTTGGGCCCTAGAAGGGTGCTCTAAACCTAGGCCTAGAGGACAAAGTACATTCAATAAAGCTGGAGAAACAACAGCAGCAAAAGCATGAATGGCATGAGATAGCATAGAGGGTGGCTAAGACAGTGGTTCTAGGGTTTGATTTCAGCGTGGATGTGTGAGGACATAGGATAGTGTTGAGTTATTCCCTGCGGGTCTTAGGGATAACCTTTGCTTCTTGGTGAAACCTATAATTATTTTTCATTGGTTCTCTAATACCAGGCTGCCTGTGACGGTTCTGTCCTAACTCTGTAAACACCCAGACCCTCTCAAGAGGGCCCAAGACAGACTCACAGCTCAGCCGAGTCCCTTCTGAACATTCCAGCTCTGGAACCTGTGGCTTAGGTTCTTCCCAATCTGCACGTTGATGCTCTTGGGGTCTGGAGAAAAACCGCTGGATTAGGAAAGGAATCACAAATAGTCATTCCCACATCATAATTTAAATGGCAAAGGTTAAAGACAATTAACTTCCCAGAATATGGTATTCAATAATTTTTTATTGAATTAAGTTGAGTCCAAAGTAATTTTCAACAATAAAGTAATTTTGAAACAATAGGTGCTTTAACAAGCTTTATTGCCAAAACATGGGGGTGATTCCTTTGAAAAATGTTATAAACTATTACATAAATTCCTCTCTTTGGCCAGTGTCTGGTTTTGACGTCAGTCTTTATGCTCCATGAAATTAGGTAGTTTTTAAAGCAATATGTCATCTGCTTTCTGGGCAACACTTCTAGATCTATCCAGAAGATTTCTGTTTCCCCCGCAAATCCTTCCTTCTCTTCCTTTAGTTCTCTCTCAGGGCTCTATTGGGATAGACATATTTAATGTGTGTTTTTGCGTATTACTAATGGAATTAGATGAAAGTGTTATTACTATTCCCAGTGCCCACTGAAGCTTTATAGCCATCTCTTTGCATGCTAATGCTCAGGTTGCCAATTTTGCAGCACTTTTTTAAAGTTGATGTGCTGTCCATACCTTGCTGTTCTTTTAAAACATTGTCTCTATGTATACAAACACACTCCAACATGGAATTAATTCCTGTTTAGTGAGAGATTGCTTCTGAAAACTTCTCTAACACGAGAATCCTAGAAAGGGTAAATCAATTTTCATTTGATCTCCAATGTCATTTTGTAATCCACTTTATAATCCCCATTTCTGATGGAGGTTAGGAACCACTTCCTGTTCATCTTAGCATATATTAGTATATGCTTACAGATCTTTGTTAAATAAAGGAATAAGTATCTGTCTAAAATTTTCAAGGACACCACTAATAGGAGTCCCCATTCCCTTTTAAATATCCAATGAGGTAGATAAAATATATCACAAAGTCTGGTTCTTGGTTGCTGGTTGCCATAGTTGGCATTCCTAACTCTTTGATATTCAAGGTCCTCAACCCAAACCCAATTTTACTACAAACTAAAGAGGACTGATGACAACAGATATAAGAATTAAAAAGGTGAAAAAATGAAAGGAACACAATCCAGTGATAAAATGAGTGCTGTCTTAAATTCCTCTTTGTAATAAAGTGCAAACTAAGAAAACACTTTATATGCTATTATTCATGAAATTTCTCTTTGAACTGCTTTTCCAGAGGCACCTTGGATTGCTGTGGAGAAGTGAATAAGACACTTATTACATTTGTTTTAACTCTTTTCCATCTGACAGTAAATGTAATTTTTTGGAAAGTATATACAAAAATATCCAGATAATATGTGTATTTAATTTTTATTTATTCTTTATTATGGGAACGCTTTTAAAATATTGATATTCATAAACAATTGTAAGATTCTACTGAGAATTTTTTAAAAATATATTTTATTGATTTTTTACAGAGAGGAAGTGTTAGAAACATCAATGAGAGAGAAACATCAATCAGCTGCCTCTTGCACACCCCTTATGCCCGCAACCAAGGTACATGCCCTTCATAGGAATCAAACCTGGGACCCTTGAGTCCACAGGCTGAAGCTCTATCCACTGAGCCAAACCAGTTAGGGCTCTACTGAGAATTTTAAATCCATTTTTAAATCAGTTTTGGCAAAGGCCACATTTAGATCCAATACTTGGATTAAAGCTACAGATCCTCTTCCTGGACAAATACATATAAGCTCAGACACATAAAATTTACATACCAATGAGGCTTATAAATTTTCTGAAGCCCCTCCTCAGATGATTCCCTGGTGATCATGGACCCTTAGGTTAAGATCTTGAACCAGATTGCCTGGCTTTGAATTCCAGCATCTCACAGATTGGAGGGTCTTATGATGTAATGATGTTGTTGATTATGCTTTATCAATAATTATATAGATTTATGTGTGAGATAAAATCAAGGAATTTTTTCCTGAAAGAGACTTGATGACTCTAGAGTTCCATAATAGTTCCAGAACGCAGTCATTTGGTGATGTCCATGATTATACTAGGGAAGAGAATGACAATAGAGAATACTCGGACTTAAGATTGGATATTATGCTCCTTTACTTTTCATGTCATTATTTTCCTGTTGAAACTCTTAGCAAGTAAAAGATCCCCCCAGAAGCCTTCTACCACCTTCCTAAACATATCCTTTAAAGCTTCCTTGACTCGCTCATTGCGCAAAGCATAGATAAATGGATTCAGCAATGGTGTCACAAATGTAGTTACCACTGTCACTGCCCAATTAGTATCCACAGAGCCACTCTGTGATGGCCGCACATAGAGGAAAATGGCACTTCCGCAGAAGAGTGTCACCACCATCACATGAGAGGTACAGGTAGAGAAGGCCTTCTGGCGGCCTGAGGTAGAGGGGATGCACAGGACAGCTAGGACTATGTGGCCATAGGATGCGGCAGTAATCATCAGTGAGGACACAATAACAGGAGAGGCCAGGATAAATCAGCTTCCTCTAGCTTTTCGGTATTGGTACATGCCAGACGGAGCAGGGGGCCACAGTCACAGAAGAAGTGCTGCACCACAGCATCTTGTTCACAGAAAGGAAGCAAGGCCACAGCGACTGTGGGGCCGAGCACAGGGAGGAGTCCCCCCATCCAGCAGGCCAAGGCGACCCGAAAGCACACAGTACCATTCATGAGCAAGGGGAGGTGCAGAGGGTGACAGATGGCCAGGTAGCGGTCCACAGGCATGACAGCCAGCAGCAAGAACTCAGAGGCCCCAAGAAAGAAGTAGAAATAGAATTGGGTAATACATGCAGCAAAGGAAATAGTGTGTTGCCTTGAGAGAAAGTTGCTCAGCATCTTGGGAATTATGACAGAAGTGAGCAGGATCTCTAGGCAGGACAGGTTACCCAGAAAGAAGTACATGGGAGTCTGCAAGCGAGTATCAGCTCCTACCACCCCAACAATCAACACATTGCCTGTTAGAGTCAGCAGATAGATGAGCAGGAAGACAGAAAACAATTCTTTTGTGTTGTTGAGATTTGGGACACCTGCCAGAATGAACTCTGTCACACCACTGCTCTGGTTCCCACCAAGAGCCATGATCTTCCCCACCTGTGCAACAACATGAACATAATCTTGGTGAGGACATGTCTTTCCCAGCACAACCCTGAAACGTATTTTACCATGACATGGCATACGTATCCCCACTTTCTCAAATCATTTCTTCTGTTAAGATTTTGAAGAGCCCTGGTCAATGTTCTCAGTGGTTAGAGCAGTGGCCCATGCACTGGAGGGCTGCAGGTTCGATTTCTGGTCAAGGGCATGGACCTGGGTTACAGGTTTGCTCCAACAAGGGCTGCATGAGAGATGAGGGAGGCAACCAATCGATGTGAGATGTTTCTTTCTTTCTCTCTCTCCCCCTCCTTCTGTTCCTTCCATTCGCTCTAAAAATCAAAGGAAAAATATCCTCCAGTGAGAATTAACAAACAAACAAACAAACAAAAATGAAGAATCTGAGGTCCTTATCTAATTGATTTTAGAGCTGGCAAAGGTTTCCCATAAAGGACACTTCATGCTTAGGTATGAAAATGCCAAGAACCTCCAGCTTCACATCTCCTATTCTCAAATTTTAAGTGGTGATCCTTCATTATTACAAAAATATCATTGAGCATTTGAGTTGAGCAAAAATATCAGAAAACGATTTTGTGAAGAGTATGATTCCCATTCAACCAGCATCTGAAAGTGAACCAAATTGCCTAGCTTTGAATTCCAGCATCTCTACTTACTAGCCAAGTAGCCTTGAAAAAGCTGTAAGTGAAGTAATAGTACAAAAGGCTTAAAAGAGTTTCTAGCACTTAGCTGACAAATGGCAGAGAAAGCCCTGGACTGTAAGTTAGGGCACCAGACTCTCCACTTGACTGGCCACTTTCCTTGTAAGACTAAAAGTGCATCCAGCCCATTTGTCCTTCAACTGCTCAGCCATAGAATAAGTAATAGAAATCTAAGCCATTAGTTCATCTGTTATATAAAATTACCCTTTTCATGGAGAATTACCCCAGAAACCCAAGGGTCTAACTAAATTCAGCTTCTCACAAAGTACTTACCTATGTAAAGCAAGTTATGCCATACTTAAAAGGAATAAGAAGGATAAACTACAATGATTCAGTCAGGTATCCACATCTATTTATTTAGTGTCAACTTCAAGCTAAGTATTCTGGGAAATATTAAGATGAGTTTCTCAAGCTTTTCAGTCCATGATACTAATCCAAAGCCCCTTCACAAACTTGGCTCTATTAGATAAACTTGCCAGAGACAGAATTATGAATCCCTGGTAATTATTAACTGTTGTGGTGTGACCCGCGAATGAAGACCACCAGTCAGCCAAATTGAAATTTAGGAAGCCTTTATTACGAACTCGAGTCTGGGCCTGCGTCTCGACTGACACATCAGGGAGCAGCGTGAGCCCTGAACACTTGGAGCAAGCAAGTTTTATCCCCAACGCAGGGGGATTTGGCAGAATCTGATTGGTTAAACTTGAGTCAAAAGTCAGTTACATTACTTCTGGGAGCAGCCCGCAGGGTCGCTCTCAGCCACATCCTGCTGGACATAGGATTGGAATGTAGACCTATCTTGCGAAAGCAGATTGTACAGAAGCAGAATTGAGCAAAGTTAATAATCTCTAAAAGTTATCTACAGTTTCTACTCCTGGAGCTACTGAGTCAGTGGGAATCAATCTCCTGTAGTTCTGGTCCACAGGCACAGAAAAATTTCCTTTGTGATGTGGGATGGATTTATGTGAGTTTCCAGGTCTCAGTCTGGAAGCTGAGGTAACTACCCTATTGTTTAAGCAAGTAAGTGCGTGCAGAAGTCAGAATAGCAGGGTTAAAATTCAAACAGCAGTTTTTACCCAAGTATAGTTGCTACCATACTTCATAACAAATTCAGAAATGAAGTCCTTACTATTCAATTTGAGTTCTTCTAGTTCTGAAGTCCACAAGTTAAAATGTCACTGGAAACGGACTGGATCCAGAGTGGGTCTCTCTCAGGCTGACCAGTAGTGTGTGAGTTCTTGACTTCATGCAGGAAAGATTTCACGACAGAAGTGCAAGTAATTTTGAGAGTACATTTATTGAAGCTGAGGACAGTGAAACAAAGGAAGGGCTTAGGATAGGAGAAGCAACAGGATAGAGTGTAGCCAGTGTTCCGCTAGGCCCTCTAGAAACGTTACTGAAAAGCAGTGAGCTACACTGGGCTGTTTGGATCACTGAGAAGTAAAAATCAGTGAGCCAAGGTGGGGCTGCTGTTAGCACACTGAAAAGTCGAGAAGAGGGGGCCTTGGAGACAGGTTCAGGGGGTGAACCTGGGACGAGCCGCTGCCGCCCACTTCTGCCCTAGTTGCAAGTCTAGTTAGAACCCTTAGAGCTTAGGAGAAAGAGAAGATGTACACCTGAGAAAGAAAGAGGGAAGAAAGGTGTGGGCATGCTCCAGAGAGCGCTTGCACTGGCATCTATTGTCGTAAGTGTTTTTACCTCGGTTCTTAGGGGAGGTTTCATGGGAGGGTCTCAACAGAATATTCATCAGCTTTCCAGGTGTGTTCTTTAATGTGCTGATGTATCAAAATGAGCGGAAAAAGGGACCAGGGTTCATTTTATGGTCCGCTCTACCACTGTCTTGGATTTGTTTGACTCTGATTGTTTTTCTGTTTGTTAGTTTTTATTCCCCTGACTTCATCCCTTTGTGGATTTGGCTGGCACTAATTGGGTCTCTGTTATCCATCTCCCTGACCAGGGTGATTTAGGCTATTTAGTCTCTAGTTAGGGAGGAGAGGTGTAAACCATTTGCTCTCAAGTGTCCTTGCTGAGGGAAGATAAGATCTTGCTATTTACTAGTGGGCTGTAAATTGCTCAGATTGTTTGGCCCCATTTGTCTAATCATCTGTCTCAGTTTCCTTTTTCCCACTTGTCAAAAATTCTCCTAACATCTAACTATCCTGCCTTAATAAGAACCAATAAATGATATCTGAAACTTAGTTTTAAAAATGCCTCAGTTATTAGGCAAATACTGATCCCTCCAGCCATGCAAAGCATTAGAATTTAGCTTAAGGCCTTGGTTCTTTGTCAACCCTGTTTCTCTAGCACATCCCAGCAGTTTTTGTCCCAGCAAACATTAGGTTCTTTACTTACAATTTCTCACCTGTGGGTCCCACCTGAGTAGAAAAATTTTTGTGCCTTTTGTCTAAGAAAAGTAACTTTATAGTCTTTCTCCCTAGGGACTCCATTCAGAGCCTCATCTCCCTCCAGCTTCTAAAGAAAAACTTACAACTTACTGTCAGTAAAATAATTTCATTTTTGCATATGTATCAGATGCTATATTTGGTGATTCAGAGATAAAGGAGACATTGTTACTACCCTCATATAGTTCACTGCCTGAGAGTGACAAAAAAAAATTAGCATGTGTCACAGGTGGAATATCACAGGTAAACACAGGGTCTAAGGGGTCACACAGAAAAGGAACCATACTGATAGGAAGTATTCTGGAGAAAGGTGATGCCTAAACTAAATTCAAAACAATGAGTATGGATAGTTTCCTTTGCTAAAAAGCTTTTGCACAGCAAAGGAAACCATAACAAAATGAAAAGATAACCCTCTGAATAGGAGAACATATTCACTAATGATTTATCTGATAGGACTTTCATATCCAAAATTTATAAAAAACTTACAAAACTCAACACCAAATACACAAACAATCCAATTAAAAAATGGACAAGTGACCTGAATACACATTTTTCCAAAGAGGACATACAGATGGCCAATAGATATATAAAAAGATGCTCAACATCACTAATCATCAGAAAGATGCAAATTAAAATCACAATGAGATATCATTTCACACCTGTCATCAATAAATCAACAAACAACAAGTGTTGGTGTGCATGTGGAGAAAAGGGAACTGTAGTGCACTGTTGGTGGGAATGCAGACTGGTGCAGCCATTGTGGAAAGCAGTATGGAGTTACCTCAAAAAATTTAAAGTGGAACTGCCTTATGGGAATATATCTAGAGAAACCCAAAACACTAATTCGAAAGAATATATGCACCTCTATGTTCATTGCAGTGTTACTTACAATAGCCAAGATCTGGAAGAAGCCCAAGTGCCTGTCAGTAGGTGAGTGGATAAGAAAGCTGTGGTACATTTAATCAATGGAATATTTCTTGGCCACCAAAAAGAAGGAATTCTTACCTTTTGTGACAGCATGGATGGACCTGGAGAGCATTATGCTAACTATGCTAAGTGAAATAAGCCAGTCAAAGAAAGACAAGTACCACATGATTTCATTTATATGTGGAATCCAATGAACAAAATAAAGTAACAGATTCATAGATATAGAGAACAGACTGACAGCTGTCTGAGGGGAGAGCTTTGGAAGGCTGGGTGTAAAAGGTGATGGGATTAATAAAAAAACAAAAAAGAAACGAAAAAGAAAACTCATAGACAGACAATAGTATGGTGATTTCCAGAGGGAAATGTGGGTGGGGGAGAAGTAGAAGAGGGTAAAGGGGGGGTAGGCAGTGATGGAAGGAGACTTGACTTGGAATGGTGAATGAACAATACAATATACAGATGATGTATTATAGAACTGTACACCTGACACCTATATAATTTTAGTAACAAATGTCACCCCAATAAGTTCAATTAAAAAGAGGGGGGAGCAACTCAGATTAGCCCCCACAGAACAATAAACCCTATTTGCAAGGGAAAACTGTATTATATTAGCAAATGGGTAAAGTTTTAAGATCCTCCCAAGGCTACAGTACAGACCACCAATTTTTAAAAAACAGCCCAGAAAACAAGCTGCTATGTGCAGGAAAACATGTAATATAACAATATCCTATAGTTTGCAACATTACCAAAGCCCTAGCTCTTGGGAAAGCTGGAAAAATAGACAATAGATGATAAAAACAAGTTAGAAACAAAGAATACTCTTATTGCAAAGAGTAAGAAGCAACATAGCTCAACTACTAAGGTGAACTAGCTGTATGACTTGAAAAGATTTAACTTTCCTAGCTTCAGTCATTACGTTCTAACTATAATAAAAATAATTTGTTACATTAAAACGAGTCTGGATTTGATAGAAGAGAAGAGAAGGTTTTTAATGGAAAAGAGCAGCATGTGAACATACTACATTTAGGCAGAAGCCAGAATATAAGGGGCAGAGTGGAATGAGAGAGGACCGATCACCCCAAAGAGGACGACCCTTTCTAACTCTCTGTTGTTCTCTGTGAAAACATTTCCATAAGTGAGAGGAAGATGAGTCTCAACCCTAACTATGGAAGGAATTCCTACTAGCTACCCCTGAATGATCTCGCTGTTTCCATGAGGATGGAGATCAACCTACAAGAATACTCCTTTCCTTTCAATTACTCAATGTCCTTTTCCATCTGGCATCCTTCCCATACTCTGTACTGTGAGACTGACAATAGCCTGATATCCTTGGAGTTCCTAAGGACTGGCAAAGCACTCTGGGAAACAAGCAAATGTTGGGTAATATTCTTCTCTTGTGCTTTCGTCTTGGGTATAATGCCTGAGTATCGTTCTTCTGCCTTGTAAACAAAGGGGCCTTTTGATCCTAAGGAGGCTGCAACATGCTGCCCCTTTTCTGGTCAGCTATCAGGGCCCACCCTTCTCTCTGTAGAAAGAGTGTCTTCTGCACTGTGTGCATTACTTTAGGCTTTAACAGGCATGCTTCCAGTGCAGGACAGTGATCTCACAATCCTCCAAGGTATGCCACTAAAATAACAACACGGGGCTGAAAGGCAAGGGGGTGGATATGGAGGAGTTAAAATATTCATCCATCTATTAAAAAACAATGCACTTACCTACAGTTCCTTCCGTCTCTATTGGTTGAAAAATGTTCCATTTAAAGGCAGATCTTCACTTTTTTGCTAATGAGTTTTATATACAAACTGTTAATTTTCCCGTTTTAGATCCCGACCCAGGCATTAGCCTGAGTGCATGGAAGAAGAAGGCTGAAGAAATATTTTACTTTAACCAATCTCTTAACTGAAGGGCAGGAGGTATAACCTTAGTTTCCAGTGGAGATGCTCCAATATGTGCATTGGTTGATCCAGACATCAGGAGTCCAGCTAGCAGCAGCACCTGCTGGAGAAAATGGTGAGGAGATAAAACTATAAGAGAGTAAGAAAAACAAGGAGAGAAAATAATACTTAAAACACCCAGGGCGGCTTTGCAATTCAAAGGAAATTTCCCAGATTCCAGGCCTGATCATTTGAAAAGGAGGCTGACCCTTATTCATTCAACAAGGGATGACTGGGAATGTTTCTGCCTTCATTTGTCAACTATCCCATGCCAGTCTCCTGTAAAAATTACTGGGGCAATAAAGTGTGAACAAGAGAAAGAATGGAGTTTGACCAGGTGTGGAAGGCACAGTAATCACCCAACTTTCTCCTGCATGGCACTCAAAGGAAATGTTTATATCCCAAGTAACACAGACATGGTGTCTTCTCCCTGAAGACTTAAAATGATATTGGGAATTCCTTCCCTGCCTTCTAGTAATAGGAGCAGGAAAGTAATAGGAGCCCCAAGAGAGTGATAAGATAGGGGAAGATTCTCTGCATCATCTCTGGTTTCTTCTGCTTCTAGTAATAGCATACACCATACACACACCCAAAACTTAGTTTAGAATTATGAACCATTATTCACATTTTTCCATTTGTGTTCACTATATAGCCCTGACTAAAAACTTGACTAAATTCTATTCAAATTCAATTTACTCTGGCGCATATGAGTTCTTTTGAATAGCTTCCTCTGCCCACTTTACAACCTGAACTGTGGCATGCTCTGCTGACCTCAGTCTAAATACTTAATCCACTCTATTATAACTCTGCATTTCCATCCGTGTCCTTTGCCAGACTCTGAACTCCTAGAGCAGGAACTATATTCTGATCACTGTATTTCCAGCACAAAGCACAGTGCTTGGCACACATCAGGTGTTTAATAAATTACTAGTATATGCACTAAAATGCTCTGAACCCTAGACAGTTGCTCTTGTGAGAGAAATACCAGTTGGCATGAGCTGAGAGGAAGAATACACAGGTCCCCCTGGAACTCAGTTTGGCTGAATTCCATCTCTTCTAGACATACTCCTTTTTAAGAAAACAAAGCACCTAAATGGAAGCAAGGACAAGGCACGAGAAGTGTCATTACTTTAGGTTCTGGGAAGGAATGGGGGCAAAGACTAGTAGAATTGGCTGAGCTAAGATGAAAAAAATTAAACTAGAAATCAAACTAGAAGCTCTTATTTGTTGAGTTGTGGAAGGAAGAGTTCTAAACAGAAAGAGAGGTCATGAAGTCTAGGAACTAGTAAATCTCACATGTTTTTATTTTACTTTTTAAAAATATGCTTTTATTGATTTTAGAGAGAGAGGAAGGGAAAGGAACACCAATTAGCTTCCTTGAGCCTACAACCCAGGCATGTGTCCTGACCAGGAATTGAACTGACAACCTTTTGGTGCATGGAACATTGCTTAACCAACTGAGCCACACCAGCCAGGGCAAACATACATGTTTTTAGACTTTAAAGCAAAATGCAGCAAAAGCAGTGCTAAGAGAGAAGTTCATAGAGTTAATACCTATCTCAATAAACAAAAATATATCAAATAAACAACCTAGCTTTAGACTTCAAGGATCTAGAAAATTAATAAATGAAGTGCAAAATTAATAGAAGAAAGGAAGTAACAAATATTATAAGAGCATAAATAAATAGAATAGAGACTAAGAAGACAATAAATATGATCTACACAATGGAATAATACGCTGCAGTAAAAAAGAAGGAATTCTTACGATTTGCAACAGCATGGATGGAACTGGACAGCACTATGCTAAGTGAAATAAGCCAGTCAGAGGAAGATAAATATCACATGATCTCACCTATTTGTGGAATATAATGTACAACATAGAGAGACAACCAAGGTGGCTTGGTTGAACCCCAAACAACATAGAGAGACAACCAAGGTGGCTTGGTTGAATCCCAAACAAAAGGAAAAGGCATAGGTAAACACCTGAACTTGCTGCCACGCATAACCACATCAAAACTACAACTAAAAGACAAAACGAATATCATCCAGAACCACGGGAAGGCTGGCTGAGTAGAAATTCTACAACTAGAAGGAAAGAGAAAAGCACATTGAGTCTGGTAGGAGGTGTGGAGGTGTGGAAGTGTGGAGCTACGGAGGCGCACAAAAGGGGCTGGCAACGGGGTGCGCTCTTGTCTTTTTCAATTGGGAGGGAGATAGATGTTCTGACTGCTCTGAACTTCAGTTCCCGGAGAGACTCTAGGGACCCAGACTCATACGAAGAGAAACTGGACTGTCTGGCATCAGGCCAGAACTCAAGGGTATCTTTCTCTCAGAGATCCTTGTAGCAATCATTGTTCCTGCATGGTGCCGCAGGACACAGAGACCCGCGGGCCTCTTCGGGGCAAGGCTGATGGTCAGCCATTGCTATTTGCTCCACCCTGGTGATTCCCTGAGACCCCATCCCACCCAATTTACAACCCCACTCAAGCTGTGCGCAGAGGCTTTTGCATATGAATGGCCTATCCTTTTGCAATCTAAAATGTAAAGAACTGCAGCTGGGTCAGAGAGCCCCAGAGCTTTCAAAAGAAAGCTCAAGGCTCCACAGCAGCTTGCATTGCTTAACAGCTGGGCCTCATCTGGTCACATCCAAACCCCAAACAAAGAGGAGGAATCTGCAGATCTCTCTGTAGCTCCTGCTGGGTGGCCTCAGGCACTGGCTGACTTTGCACCTTACTGAGATCCAAGAGCAAGTGTACCCAGCGGTGAGAGTGAGACCATCCAGATTACAACTCTTCACATCTATAAGAGACACACTCAAGGGGCACTCAGTGAGTGCCAAAGCCCCACTGAAGCAAGTCCTGCCCCATAAGGTTGTCTCCAGCACAGAAGTTCTCCCATTGTAGACACAACTGGTCCTCAGAGTCAATTGGCCTGGAGGTCAATTCCTCCCAGTGATACTAACAGCAATCAAGGCTTAACTACAACAAGACTGTGCACACAGCCTACCAAGGGGTGCACCAAGAGTGTCCACCTCAGGTAATTAGGAAGGCTGAGCCACTGGGCCCTATAGTACACCTACCACACAAGGCCACTCTATCAACACAGGGAAGCAGCCAAAATGCAGAGACAAAGAAACAGGTCACAAATGAAAGAAATGGAGGAAAGCAAACTACTGGATATAGAGTTCAAAACCACGGTTATAAGGTTACTCAAGAATCTTCTAGAAACCTCCGAGAAATATAGTGAGACCCTCAAGGATATGAAAAAGGACCAATTAGAAATTAAGCATACACTGACTGAAATAAGGAATAATATACAGAGATCCAACAGCAGACTAGAGGATCCCCAGAATTAAGTCAAAGATTTGAAATATGAAGAAGCACAAAACACCCACAGGAAAAGAAAAAAGAAAAAAGAATCCAAAAATATGAAAATAGTGCAAGGAGCCTCTGGGACAACTTCAAAAGTACCAACATCAGAATTATGGGGGTGCCAGAAGAAGAGAGAGAGCAAGATATTGAAAATATATAAGAAATAATGACAGAAAACTTCCTCTACCTGGTGAAAGAAATAGACTTCCAAGTCCAGGAAGCACAGAGAACCCCAAACAAAAGGAATCCAAGGAGAGGACCACACCAAGACACATCATAATTAAAATGCCAAGAGCAAAAGACAAAGAGAGAATATTAAAAGCAGCAAGAGAAAAAACAGTTAGTTACCTACAAGGGAGCACCCATAAGACTGTCAGTTGATTTCTTAACAGAAACTATGCAGGCCAGACAGGAGTGGCAAGAAATATTCAAAGTGATGAATAGCAAGAACCTACAACCAAGATTACTCTACCCAGCAAAGCTATCATTCAGAATTGAAGATCAGATAAAGAGCTTCACAGATAAGAAAAAGCTAAAGGAGTTCATCACCGCCAAACCAGTATTATTTGAAATACTGAAGGGTATTCTTTAAGAAGAGGAAGAAGAAGAAAAAGGTAAAGATAAAAATGATGAACAACAAAGTGACAAACAAATACATATCTATCAACAAGTAAATCTAAAAACCAAGTGAATAAAAAATCTGATGAACAGAATAAACTGGTGAATGGAATAGAATCAGGGGCATAGAAAGGAGTGGACTGACAATTCTCGGGGGTAAGGAGGTGTGGGGGTACGGGAAGAGACTGGACAAAAATCGTGCACCTATGGATGAGGACAGTGGCGGGGGGGGGGGGGTAAGGGAAGGGGATGGGGTGGGAACAGGGTGGAAGGGAGCTATGGGGGGAAAAAGGAGAAACAATTGTAATAATCTGAACAAGAAAAAATGTACAACATAAACTAATGAACAAAAACAGATCCAGAGACAGAGAAGCATCGATCAGACCATTAAACCTCGGAGGGAAGGTAGGGGAGGGTGGGGGTAAGGGGGAGAGATCAACTAAAGGACTGGTATGCATGCATATAAGCCTAACCAGTCGACACAGACACCAGGGGGGTGAGGGCATGAGTGGGGAGGTGGGGGGCAATGGGTGGATAAGGACACATATGTAATACCTTAATCAATAAAGAAGAAAAAAAGATCAGTGAAACTAAGAGTTGGTTCTTTGAAAAGATATATAAAATGACAAACTTTTAGTAAGACTCACCAAAAAAAAAAAGAACCCAGTTAAATAAAATCAGAAATAAAGAAGATGTTACAACTGAAACTACACAAGTACAAAAGATCATAAGAGACTACTATGAACAATTACACTACAACAAATTGAACAACCTAGAAAGAATAAATAAATTTCTAGAAACTTACAACCTACCAAGAGTGACTCATGATGACATAAAAAATCTGAACAGACCAATTACTAGTAAGGAGATCATATCAGTAATTAAAATCCTCCCAACAAACAAAATACCAGGACCAGATGGCTTCACTGGTGAATTCTACCAAATATTCTAATACCAATCCTCCTCAAACTCTCCCAAAAAATTGAAGAGAAGGGAAAGTTTTCAAAGTAATTTACAAGGCTAGCATTCTCTTGATATCAAAACCAGACAAGGCTGCCACAAGGAAGTAAAATTATAGGCAAATATCCCTGATGAACATAGATACAAAAATCCTCAACAAAATATTAGCCAACGAAATTCAACAATACATTTAAAGGATCAAACACCATGATCAAGTGCAATTTGTTCTAGGGATGCAAGGATGGCTCAACATCCTCAAATAAGTCAATGTGAAGCCCTGCCTTAACAAAATAAAGGACAAAAATCATGTGATAATCTCAATAGATGAAAAAAAATCACTTGACAAAATTCAGCATAGAGAGGGAACCTACCTCAACATGAAAAAGGCCTTAAATGGAAAGCCCACAGCTAATGTCATACCCAAAGAGGTTTTAAAAGACCTGTATATTGAAAACTACAAAATACTGTATATATTTAAAAAATTGAAAGCATAAATGAATAAATTGGAATAACTAATATTGTTATAATTCCATACTATCTAAAGCAATATACAGATTCCATGCAATCCCTTCCAAAATTCCAATGAAATTTTTTTACAGAAATAGAATAAACAGTCCTAAAATTCATCTGAAAGCATAAAAGACCTTAAATAGCCAAAGCAATCTTAATAAATAAAAACAAAGCCAGAGACATCACATTCCTGATTTTAAACTATATTACAAAGCTATAGTAATTTAAACAGTATGGTGTTGAAATAAAAACAGACACACAGACCAGTGGTACAGAATTAAGAGCCCATAAATAAATCCAAAAAATACATGGGCAATTAATTAATGACAAATGAACCAAAAATATACAATAGGGAAAGAACAGTATCTTCAACAAATGATGTTAGGAAAGTTAGACAATCACAGGCAAAAGAATAAAATTATCTTACACCATGCACAAAAATTAACTCAAAATTTATTAGATACTTGAAGTAAAACCTAAAACTATATAACTCCTAGAAGAAACATAGGTGGTAAGCTTCTTCATATAAGTCTTGGTGAAATTTTTGAATCTGACCCCAAAACAAAAGCAAAACTCAACTAGTGGGATTATATCAAACCAAAAAGCCTCTCTAGAACAAAGAAAACCACCAGAAATAGAAGGTAATCTACTGAATGGGAGAAAATATTTGCAAGTCATATCATTGGTGAGAGGTTAATATCCAAGATATATAAAGAACTCATACAACTCAATATCAAAAAAGACAAGCCATCTGATTAAAAAACTGGGAAGATGATCTGAAGTAACCTTTTTTTCCAAAGAAAGCATAAAGATGGCAACAGATATATGAAAAGGTGTTCTATATCATTAATCATCTGGGAAATGCAAATGAAAACCAAAATAAGTTATCACTTCATACATGTTAGAATGACTTACAAAAGGACGAGAAATAGCAAGTATTGACAAGGATGTGGAGCAAAAGGAACCTTGTGTACTGTTGGTGGGAATATAAATTGGTGCAGCCACTTTGGAAAACAATATGGTAGTTCCTCAAAAAAGCTAAAAATAGAATTACCATATGGTCCAGCTTTTCCACTTTAGGTTATTTACCTGAAGAAAACAAAAACTAATAGCCAAGATATAGAAACAACCTAAGTGTCCATTGATGGATGAATGGTTAAAGAAAAAAAAATCTATATATATAAAAGCCTAAGTGACCATTATGATCGATTGAATGACCAGTTGCCCGGTTGCTATGATGTGCACTGACCACCTGGGGGCAGATGCTCAATGCAGGAGCTGCCCCTGGTGGTCAGTGCACTCCCACAGCCAACCTCCCATGGCCGGCCAACCTCCCATGGTGCCTCCCCCTGGTTGTCCGGCCTTGATTGACCCAATCGGGACTGGGTGAGACAGCCCCTATCAGCCCTGATTGCCTGCCAGGCGGAGGAACCCCACCCATGCACGAATTCGTGTAATGAGCCTCCAGTACATGTATAACAATGCAGTAATATTTAGCCATAAAAAAAGAATGAAATCTTGCCACTTGCACTTAAGACATGAATGGAAGTTGAGGGAATTATGTTAAGTGAAAAAAGCCAGGCAGAAAAGGACAACTCCTATCTAATAAAAGAGTAATATGCAAATTGACCATACCTCCACTACACCCACAAGCCACACCCACCAGCCAATCAGGAGGGAATATGCAAATAAACCCAACCAAGATGGCTACAGCCACAGAGAGCAGGAGGGAGGCTTGGGTTTCCCTGGCAATGGAGGAAGCCAAGCTTTCTGCCTGCCCTTGCCAGTCCAGGCCTCTACTCAATGCTACAAAGTTTCAATTATAGAAGAGAAAATAAATCACAACAGAAATGGCAGCAGCCACAGAGCTGTAGAGAGCAGGAGGCTAGGGTTGCCTGCAACGATGGAGGAAGCCAAGCTTGTGCAGCCCTGGCCTACTTTGGCCTCTGCTTAAGGCTACAAAGTTTCAGTTATAGAAGATACATAAATCCCAACAGAAATGGCTGCCGCCACAGAGCAAGCAGAAGGCTTGGCTCCACTCCAGGCTACAAAGTTTCAATTGTAGAAGATAAATAAATCCCAGATCCCAGGGCCTCCGCTCGGGTCACTGGGGGGTGTTGCCAGCTTGCAAACCACCACAGGCCCTTGGCCCAGGCCACCCCACACCCCAAGGGAACCCCCACCCTGGTCTGGGATACCCTTCAGGGCAAACCAGCTGGCCCCCACCCATGCACCAGGCCTCTATCCTATCTAATAAAAGAGTAATATGCAGATTAACCATCACTCCAACACACAAGATGGCTGCCCCCATGTGGTCAAAGATCCTGCCCCCATGTGGACACAAGATGGCCAGCAGGGGAGGGCAGTTGGGAGGGACCAGGCCTGCAAGGGAGGGCAGTTGGGGGCGATCAAGCCTGCTGAGGAGGGCAGTTAGGGGCAAACAGGCTGGCGGGGGAGTAGTTAGGGGGTGATCAGCTGGCAGGCAGAAGCAGTTAGGGGCAATCAGGAAGGCAAGCAGGCGAGCAGTTGGGAGCCAGCAGTCCTGGATTGTGAGAGGGATCCAGATTGGAGAGGGTGCAGGCTGGACTGAGACACATTCCCCCCTCCCCCTGTGCACTAATTTCGTGTACCTGGCCTCTAGTATCATATAAGCTCTCTTATATGAAACATCTAAAATAAATAAATAAATAAATAAATAAAGTAATAAATAACAATCTAGTTTATAGATACAGAGAACTGATTGGTGGTTACCAGAGACAAGGGTTAGGGGTGTGTGTGTGGAAGAAATGGGTGACCTGTTTTTGTCTATAGTCAAATAAAATTTTATAAATAAAAAGTGTTCTTAAACATTTTATTTGAACTATAAAGATTAAGGTTACAGCAGAAAGAGATGAGATCAAAGTCTGGTGATTTTTAAAAACTTACATGGCTATTTGTCCAATTGACAATTGTTTGGGTATTCAGCTTATACTTTCCAATGGATTTGATCATAGGAATATCCTAGTTTTTGTATGAAATAAAGTGTGTAAGAAGAAAATATTTTACAAATATAAAACATACATGACTCCAAAATAAAAATAAAGAAGCTATAGATTAAAAAAATCCTCATCCCAAAACCCCATCCATACCACATCTCCTTCTCTAATTAACCATTTCATTATTTTATTATGCATCTTTCCAGTGATTTTTTTGTGTGTATCTATAAACAAATATTAAAATGCTTATTGTACATAAAGAGCATAAGGAAAATGTTTAAACTAAGGAGACTACTAGCTTGACAAATCAGTCGAATGAATGGGTTGTAACATTCTTGAATTATATTTCACCTTTAATTATTGTTTGGTATCTCTTTAACTTCAGTTTTTCTCATCAGTAAAAAATCCCATTTTAAAATTTATCAATTTGTAAGTAAAACAAGTTATAGCAAAATGGGATGATATCTGAAATTTGATACAAAATAGAGTGAGTGCAGGGTATAGATCAAATAAGCTAGGATATGAATTGGTAATTCATCAAACTATGTGTTGATTGTGCTGTGATTCGTTATACTATTCTATTTTTGGTATTTTGAAATTTCCATAATAAAAAAGTATCAGAAATATGTGGTGACAATCAGGTATCTATTTAAAGACCCTAAGTTTAGAAATACATGATTTCTTCATTAAAATGTAATGAGCATCAGAATACTTCCTGAAAGATGGCAACTCTAATTCCACAAAATTAACTAACCTGGCACTGGGGAATGTCAAATACCATGTGGCTACTCAGAGCCAGGAAATGTAAAACTATAATGATCGAGCGACCCCAAGAGGAAAGCAACCACCTGCTTTGTGATTCTAAAGGAGTGGGGGCAAAATAGAAACAGAATCACAGTTTTAAATAAGGAAATGGGATTAAAATAATCCATTGAGAGCAAAAGCCTACCTTTATCATTAAGATAAATTCCTTACAATGAAACTTTTTTTTCTCATCGTTTTCCCCTCTTCATATTTTAAAAGGGTGAGCATATAACAACATAGGAAAACAAGACAGAGTGCCATTACCAAATCTTTATATAAAGGGAACTTCCAGGAAGGAAAAAAAAAGAATTGAATTAAAAAGAACAGAAATTTAGTGATAATCTTTAATTCATATAGGTTTACTGACAAAATTTTTATACACTTTGAAAAAAATTTCTTACTGAATGATGCAATAAGGTTCAAATAGAGTTCTAACAATTACAAAATTACTATACAGTGTTAGTTTTTGCAACACATAATTTTTGAAATTAAAAATTAATAATGAAGTTTACCTTTAACGTGAAACCTGAACTTGAATTTGCTGCATAGATATTCAATTATGGGTCCAACTTGATATAAGCATACATAAACCTCATTTTCAATTGAAATGAGATTGTTTTTGTCCTTGCTATTTATCTTAGATAAGCAGAATACGTTTGTTCACACATGTAAGATATTGTTGGTACTACAAAATATTGATTCATTTCCTTTAAATATGAAAATTCCAGAAGCTTCCTAAGGGCAGATCATAAGTACATCTCATCTTGTGTGTAGGATCAGACAGTGGCTCAAAGTCAAATTCTCAGACTGAACAGAAGATTTAGACAAAGGGTCCCTCATCCAAGCACTTCCTTACAAAGGGAAGACAAATGGTTTATTTTTTCTACTGTTTATGATGTGGTTTCAATAGATAATGATATTCTTACTCAACCTCAAGCCCAAGCAGCAGGGGAAACATTTCAAGATTCCTTTTACACGATTTCCCCAATATTTAGTTTTCTTTTAAATTCAAGAATCTTCTTGTATTAAATAAAAAAATTTTCTCCAGGGCCCTCCAGAGTTGTTTCTGATTCATGGGATAAAAAGTATCTGCTAAGTGGGCTTTTTTTTTTTTTTTTTTTCTCTGCAGTGATCTTCATTGCTTAATCACATGACAAATTCTGACTTAGCATTTTCTGAAAATTGCTATTGAAATTCATCTTTTCAATCAAATGCTAGTAAGTTCAAGCTCTACTAAGCTGCAGGAGTTCACTGTGTAACAGGAGATTCACATACCCTTTGTCCAGGTTTTCACACAATTTAAACATTTTTCTCAAATAGACTTATCTTGGTTTAATACAGTTAACTATTTTCCAGCATTATCCAAAATTTTCTACATTTCTTCTAGAGAGCTTCTGACACTAGAACCTCTCTAGAAGAAAACAGAATATTCTAAAATGTCATTAATTAATTAATTAATTTTTTTTACAAAAGGTCAAGCCTCATGGGGACCATTATTACAGACACCAAGGAATTGATTCCAAATATAAAGACAGAATGCTACTTTTTAATGAATAAAGTTTTCATTTATATTTTGAAGGTCTGATTTTATTGTTCAAAGCAATTTCTTTTCTTTTTGTAGATATAAATTTTCTTTTGAATTAGTTAAGGAAATATGATGACAGAAGGGCATCTTAGGTGATAAAACCTCTCATTCTCTCCTTCTCTGTCTTGTATTGGAGTGTATTATCCCTTTATTTTCTTTCTCTTTTTTTTTGTTTTGTTTAGATAATCCAGTAATTTCATGAAAATGTATAGGAAGTAAATGTTTGAGACCTTGTAATTTTTGTAGTAATCTTTTGTAGTTTTTACCCCTGCCCCTCCCCCCAAAATATGATTTTTGAAACCTTAAGTCTTTCAGACCTATTTGAATGTCTGAAAATGTATTCTACACTACTACTTACCTAACAGTTTGATTGGTTATAGACTTCTGTTAGATAATGTCTTCCTTCAATATCATGAAGCATTTTTTCTTTGTCTTCCAGACTTCTGAGTTGTTATTGAGAAGTCCTAAGCCTCTGTGAAAAGTTTGAAGTCAGTGGAGTCCAAACGGCCTTAGAGATTCTGATTAAACAAGTGCCACTCAAGAGCCTATTCCGGATGATCCAGCAGTGCTTTGGGGTCCAGATTAGGGCTTTCCAGGTACCAGTTTATGATCCTCTTCCCTTCCCTCATCTGTTCCTGTGTCAGGGACCCGCACCTGTTTTGGCCCGAATCCCAGCCTGCCCACTGGCTAAAGGAGACCGCCCTCTCCCACCTGCTCCCTGGGAAGCAGGACCTCAATGCCCAATACCTGAGTCACAATCACTGAATCCTGTGTCACCCCGGCAGCTGTTGGAAGCAGCAGCCCAGTATTGGTGTCCCTTGTTAGGGCGTCATAATGCCAGGGTTCTTTTCCCAGCCTTACAAAGGGTTCAGCATTCTGGAGAAAGGGGCTGCACATAGATGGTTAAAAAGGAGTCCAAAGATGAAAGATGTTTTTGAAAGGCATTGGGGGTCAGAGGAGCTTCAGCCAAAGGGAACTGAAGACTCTCCTCCGTCACTCAGGACCCTGCTTTTATTCAACACAATTTATCCTAAGGCAAGGTGGAAAGAAACACTTCAAAGGGAAAGTATCAAAGGATATACAGAAACATTGTCAGTTTGGGGAATAGCCTACAGCTGTTCAGGTGTTTGGCCAACAGGAGGCAATAAAATGCCCTGAGCTGCCTGGAAGGTAACAATCCTATTCAGGTTTGGGGGACGTGCCATTTAGCCATTTCCAACAGGTACATTACATATGTGGCTCACCCTTGTTGAGCCCCCCAAGTCCCATCTACCTTTTGACGGAACTCTTGTAATTATTACATGCTGGAATCGGTTCTTGGTAGCCCAGGAGCTCAGCAGAGGGGCAGGGCCTGCGAGGAGCTCCCTTTCCTTCAGGGACCTTGGGAGCCCACATAGGCCTTGCTTTCCCACCTCAGCAATCCTTACAAACCCGGCTGCCCTCGGTGCTCTTTATTCTTCCCAGCCACCATCCTAAGGCTGCCTTCTTTCCCTCCTAAATGTCCTCCTGTCCATGTTGAGTGTGTTTGGTATCTGAGCTCCATCTGAAAAGCCCAGGAAGCCTTGGTCTTGATTAGCTTTCTGCCAGAAGCTAGACACCACCCCAGCCTTAACTCAGGACACCCACAGGCTTAGTAGCAGAAGCACAGAGACATGATGGGTGAGGGTTAGCTCAAGAAGTTGTGGACAATTACTCTTTGACCGTAAAGAAGTCATTCTCTGCCAAGGATGGATGCGTTCTGGGGGCTGAGGGGGTGGGCAGAGTGGGAGACCTGGCCTGGGGCTCCAACGCCCCAGGGTTGCAGCTGGCCCAGGTCAGGAGAGACAGCGTGACCCCAATGGTCTGCTGATGCCAGCGCTGTGTGGGAAGACGCAGCTGCCAGCATTGGGTGGACCCAGCGGTCGGGCCCCCAGGCACTTGTGGGACAGAGCTAGTGAGCCCTTGGGCAATTCCCATGATTCTGTCCTTCCATCTCCCACCAACTGCATTTTTACCTGTGGTTGGTTTGGGGTGCGAGTTTCTGGCTTCTCTGATGTAGCTGACCTCATCACAATCTGAATAGATCTAGGCTCCATTTTACTCTCCTTCCCCCAGGTTTTTAATTTATTTTATCCCCCTTTAAGGATTCCCTCACGGCAGGGTATCTTCTTCCCTGATTTGAGGAAAAGACTTCCCTCCTCTCTCACAAACGGGCTTTGCTCCTCCTGCCGCGGAAGTTCAGTATTCTTTCTGCGCCTCGAGATGGAGGGCTGCCCCTCCCCTAGGGACTTAAGGCTTTTTCTTGGCTGGAGAGAAGGGTCTGGGGGGCTCTGTATTTGTCCCCGGCAGCACGGGTTCACCTGGAGCTCACCGGATCCACCAAGGGTGCTCCAGAGTCCTGCCGTACCCGCAATCTTTAGAAACATGGAGAGCCCGGTGGAGGCCATTGGAAATGAACTCATTAGTGAGGGCAAACTCCCCTTGAACCTGGGCCTCCACCTGCTCCCAAATGACATGTCCGCCTGCCCTTGGTCATTCATGATAGAGCTGATTTCTTCTTACTGGTTTTTATGGTAGCCACCTCTCTTTTCTGAGTTCTGCAAAAGATGAAACAGTTTGGGGGTGTATCTCTCTTTGGAGGAATCTGTCCCTCTCTTGACTGAGTTCACTTGGTTCTCTTGAGACCTCACCTTTCTAAAGTCATAATTTTGTAAAATTTTTAATACTTCTTGTTGTTAGGCAAGGGTGATGTTTTTGCCTTTTATACGTAAGCCTCATTTTTAAAAGTTTTAAAAATTATTATTAAATGTAGTCCATGAAATATATCTCTCCCCCTGTGTGGAAGCCTAGGCCATTTGAATCATTTTATATAAGACTCAGGATTAAGGAAAAATGACTATGTATAACAGCACCAAGGGATTTCCCATCAGGTCTGAGCACAGGGTTATGGACTCTAGTTTTCACTGTCAAGCATCATTAAAACGCTGCTCACAAGACTCATGAACAGAGGGAAGAGGGGCATCTTTCATGCTCAGTGATGGATGAGAAATCTTCCTGTAAGAACCAGAAGAGTCTAGGATGTGAACTAGAGATTTCCTGTGCCCACAGTGAGAATCCTGCCCCTGGCCCAAAATGTTTTGTAGAAAAACCTACTTTTATTTATTATTATTTTTATTGGTTTCAGAGAGGAAGGGAGAGGGGGAGAGAGATAGAAACATCAATGATGAGAGAGAATCATTGATCAGCTGTCTCCTGCATGCCCCACACTGGGGATTAAGCCCGCAACCCAGACTGAGAATCAAACTGTGATCTCCTGGTTCAAAGGTCGACGCTCAACCACTGAGCCACGCTGGCCAGGCAAAACCCACTTTTGTTGATTCTCAAATTAACTTTCCTTTCTTCCCTTTCCATCAAGCGTCTTATCTGTTTCTTGAGTGCCGCCATCATCTTACCTGCTCACATGTTGCTGGGACCCCGGCTCCAATGTTCTTACTAGGGCTTCTACTGAACCTTTTGTTTCCTGCTGATAGGTCTGAGCTGACTAGAGAAATCAGACTCAAGCTTCATTCTCCTGGATATGAGACCTGCTTTTGTTGCAGAACTCTGAACAGTGTGGAATTCAAAATATTTGAGGACGTCTGGATGGATGCCCTGGGTTCTCTTCTTCATAGCCAAGCTCCCTCAAAGCCGCCACAGTCCAGTACCTGCAGTAAAATCTCTGAGGAAAGTTCTGGTCAATTTCCAAGGACCCTCAATGCTCAGAGACTCTTTTTGGTCCTTGGAATTTGTGACTGTTGGGACATTTCTCTAATCCTTCCACAGACTTCTGTGCCTCTCCCTTTTCTTTACTGGTTATTTCCCTGGGCTTTGTCTTTTCATTCTCTACATGTTCCTCCTGGAAAAATCTGTCTCTGCTAGGTTCAGATACAACCAATCCTGACTTAAGTTTTCAGATGCCCTGTTGAATTTCAGATTAACAATCAATAAATTTTTAATATAAATAAGTCCCATGAAATATTGGCCTGAAATTCACATTTAACTGGTGTCCTATATCCTTATTTGCTAAATATAGCAACTCTAACCCCATTCACCCCTTCACCCCCACAAGCTGATAACTTTCAAACCTCCATCTCCAGTCCCAATCCCCAACCTGAGTTCCAGGCCCACATAATCAACCTCTGTGGACATCTCACCAGCTGGTTCCTGTCACTGCAAATTCAACTTGTCTCAAGGTGAATGCCCCATCATTCCCACACACCTGCTGCTCTAACACGCCCCTTGTCTTCATGAATGGCAGCCCCTATTCCAGGTCCTCTTTTCAGATTCTCCTCTCTTCCCCTTCTCACCTGGTGGTGTACACATTCTGTTATACTGAGCCAGTCCTCTCCAACTCCAGCCCTAGAGCTTTAGTCACTTCTCGCCTGGTCCACAAGTGCTCTGGGCTTCCAGCCCCAACCCATTTTTTCACACTGTGGGGAACTAGCAAAAATTTGGAAACAGGCTGAGTGGATCCAGTTGTTTTCTGGCTCCAATGAAAAAACACAACTTTGAAGTAGGCCCACATCACAATGTGCTAAGTAACAAATCTGTGCAATATCTTTGGGTGAGAGTGGAACCAGTGACCTAGGCAGTTTTACAGAAACCAAACTACAGTCTCCTGCTGTACCAGCTGAGCTATCAGAGGGTGCATACTGCAGATTTCAGGAAAATGTTTGTTCACCCCCGACAGGAACATTTTTAGAAAAGATGCTTGGAAAGGCCTTCATTTTTCACTCCTAGAGGGCTATAGACGCCGGTGCCCTTTCAATCACCAACCACTTAAGTTGTTGAAAAACAGCATTTTTCAAAGAAACTGTAGCTTTGAAAAGTTCCAACAGTGGCGACAAAGGTCCAGGAGAGGCCGAACTCTGGGACCTCCTGGCCACAGCCACCACTGAATGGATGGTGTCCTCCATAAGGGCCTTCAATTGTAGTAACCGTCCTTTGTCAATAGTCTTCACCTGGTGCTGCTTTCCCTCTGTTTCTTGCTTATTGCTCTGACTTGGTGAAATGACCGAGGAAGTGATTTTCAGCCCTGAAGGAGTAGAAGAGCTGTTTGCACAGCACGGCAGGCTCCCCAGTCACTCAGCATTCCCCCAGAGGTGTCTTCTCCAGAGGGTACAAGTTTAAAGGGCCTCTAATGAATGATTGAGATGGCAACTTGGACTTCAGTGCAGAGAGGATAATGGTGATGGGATTTGTTTATTGGACCCAGAAGGATTTTTGCAAAATGTCCAGGGGTTTAAACCCCCAAGTCTCATGGCATCCGGAACCAGAAAGTACGCATATCAACAATTACTCAACAGAGCTTCTGCACTTACTACTTTTAAGGGCATCCACTGGTCCTGCCAGGGCTGGTTTCTCTGGGAACTCTAGGGCTGCTTTCTCCAGGAGCTCAACCCCAGGCTCTCTGAGCTCCTCCAAGATCCACCAGCCGAAGCACTCTGAGCTCTGAAGATGCTGATACAGGTGTTCCTTCAAGGTTGTGTTTTCTTTCTGCTTTCCTTCAGTCTTAAAACATACTCACCCAGGATTTGATCTTGTCCTAGTCACATCCACTGTGAGCATTATTGACCTTAAACCTACAGGGAGAGAAATCAGCCCGTTCCTTGAAGGAAGCAGCTCTGCCTGAGCGCTCTGTATCCTGCCCTCTATTTTTCCAACTGTTTGGCATTGCTCTCACTTTCACTAGTTGTTCTCACATATACTTTGCTGATTCGGCTGAAGTCTACACCTGATGCACGGTCTCTACAGATCATGCCTAACAGTATCAAGAAGCCTTCAGAATTTGAATAGATCTTCAATGAAAACGTCTCAGTTCCCCTATCCTGTCAACTCTGAGGCAAAGGCAAACTCTTCATTGAACATGTAAACTTTTTCTCTCTTGGCATCAACAATGTTTCTGCCTTCATCTGTCTGCTGACCCAAGCCAGGAAGCTGCAAAAAGTATGTGCAGAGGAAATTACAAAGGGAGTAGAAATGAATGCAGAGGAGGTGGATGTGGGAGTACTCAAACATTGCCAACTTTTCTTCTGCTTGTCACTCTAATAGCATAATATATATATATATATATATATATATATATATATATATATATTAAGTGATAAAGCTATGGTGTCTTCTTTATGAGGACTCACAAGCCTTCTGGAGAAATCTTCCCTTTGCTTCTGGGGTGCACTGCAATTGAAACCTCAGGGATATGATAAGATGGGAGAAAATTGCATGCATAAATCTGTATCTTTGTTTCCTGTTGGTCCTGAACTTGTATGTATGCTGTAGTGCAAGCATGTCAAAATCACGGTCAAATATTTTGCAGCCCAGCCAATATAACGATATGTAAGAAATGTTTTAATAAAAATTTCATAACTTAATTTTTACAATATCCTGTTATACATAACTAGAGGTCCAATGCACAAAATTCGTGCACTGGAGGGGTTCCCTCAGCCTGGCTTGCCCCTTTTCACAGTCTGGGAGCCCTCAGGGGATGTCCTACTGACAGCTTAGGCCCACTTCCTCTGTGGGAGGTGACCCTGCGATCAGGGGAAGGCCACGCTCCCATCACAGCTCTGCTGCTGACACTGCTGGCTGCGAGGCTGCCTGAGCCTCAGCCATCGCAGCCACTGCAGCTTGTCTGAGCCTCACCCAGCCCACATTGCCTGAGCCTCGGGCCCTCACAGTGGCAGCAGCCATCGGCGGCTTGCCATAGCCCCAGGCTGGCCATTGGTGGCTTGCTGAAACCCCAGGCCAGCCCTGGGCAAGCAGCAGCAGCCATTGGGAGTGCTCTCAGCCACTGATGCCTCCATGTGGGGAGTACAGGCTGCCCCCCGCCAGGCCCGCCTCCCCCACCCCTGTCCCCACTGCCGTCATTGCATCCCCAACGTTGCAAGTCTCTGCCCCGTCCCTAACGCTGCTTGTCTCCGCCCAACCATGCCTGCTGCGCACGCAGCCTGCTGATCGGTGGTTACTGTGATGGCATCCCAACCAATTTGCATAATACCCTTTTATTAATATAGATTATTAATAACAAACTACAATGTTCGCTAATGACTGATTACTATAATCGTGTTGCATTCATTTCCCTTATGTGCCTTATGTGAGGTGCACCATTTCCTCCACTAATACTAGCAGTGAATATTTTAGCAGCTGATTACCATGTCAGTAAGTCTTGGACTGACTTGTTTGGTGTGCACAACAGGAAATATTTTGCTTTCAGAGAACAAGAAAAATAGGTTTATTTGCATTATGCTTATTAATTTGTGCAGTTTTTCAGTGCCTGGTAAGTTAATGTTTCAGAAAAATATTAATTTTTATTCAAATGTTCTGTTATTTTATGTTAATGATTACTCATTTATTTCAGCTGTTTGTATTCAGCATGTCTCTATCGAAATAGACCTACGTTTCTATGAAAATTGAAGCTTTTGTGTGTTTTTTTGCGGCCCACATAAACTTAAACCCTGTTTATTTGGCCCGTGTTAGCCTTTGAGTTTGACATGCTTGCTCTAGTGATACCATATACAGTGACACACAAAATCAGCACTCTTGGGTTTCTGTTTATTTTCTAAAGTTGTTCTGTGCCCACTCCACTCACCTGATCACAGATCTACTATGCCTGCTCTAAAACTCAAATGACTCCAGTGTATTGACTCTACCTGAAGGCCTCTCATATTTTCTACCTTGCCCTCTACCCCTGAATTTAAATGTCTCAAGATTGCTTTAGTTTTAGATTTGCGTGAAATGTTCTATTGTCTTTAGTACAGATTTCAACACATTGTATTGTGTCTCCTTCCATCTCTGTGTCCCCTACAGACACAAAAATATTTTATCTCTACACTCCTGGACAAGCACAATACTGAGGCAGATTAGGTGCTTATTATATGGTTTGTGAACAAAACATATTTGAACGCCAATTCTATGGAACAGAAGCTCTTTTTTTTTAATCCTCACCCAAGGATATGTTTATTGGTTTTAGAGAGAGAGGGTAACAATTGGGGGGGGGAGGGGAGAAGCATCGATGTGAGAGAGAAACATGATTGGTGGATTCCAGTATGCACCCTGACCAGGGGATCAAACCCTGCAACCTATGTATGTGCCCTGACTGGGAATCGAACCCTCAACCCTTTGGTGCAAGGGACAACACTACAACCAACTTCACCGCCCAGCCAGGACCAGAAGCTCTTTTGAGTCAACACTATGAGTTCATGAGCTGAGAAAAGGATGCAGAACTTACTAGGCCCTTAATAAGTCATAACACATGACCTCCAATGGAACATGTTTTCATTCTGCAGTGGATAAAGCGAGTGAGATAAGTATCAGAGTTTTTAAAGATGGAGTATGAGAGGTGCAATCTTAGACTATCTCTGCCTCTGTTCATAATTCTAACAGCATATTTCTTAGTGGTTAGGGGAAAAATCTAAACATAGTGGTTGATGTAAAAACCCAGTGCATGAAAAGACAAAATTCTACAATGTTCAAAAAAAGCCTGAGCCCATTATTGGTAGAGGAAAGCAGTGGGTACATAAAAATGGAGAGGAGGAAGGGACTGGCTGGCTGGGTCTGCAGATAAGGTAGGAGAGAAACCAGGACTATTTTTTGCTGGAGGCTTTGTGTGTGTGCCATGAGGGAAGAAGGAGCAGGTGTGTTCCTTGGTGACAGCACACTCATAAGGTGACAGCACAGTTAGGATTTTCCTAGCTTTGTCCTGTGCTACTGAGAATGTGCAAAAGTAGCAGGCACTTTCTTCAAGGGAAGTCGAACTAGCCACCTAAGGATGTGAAGAACCTTTGATGCTATCAAATAAACTATAGAAGGGTGCACAGCAACTGGCCTGATGCATGAATTTTTCTGGAAGTGAGGGAGGTCGAGACACTGGAGTACCCAGGCCCAACATGCCTTGGGGTGGTTGGAGATCTCCCTTAAGGAAAGTCGTACACACAGCTGGCTTCAGGAGTGGCTCCACATTGCAGGGGGGGGGGGTGCAATTTTTAAGATGCCAGTACCAGGTCTGTCACCTGTTGTCTTATTTCCCCTCACCTTGCCCCTTTTCACAGAGGGAGGATAAAGGCCAATGTCTGTGGCCAGAAGGTGGGTAAGAGGGCAAATGGAGGGGGCGTTGGCAAAAGGTTGCTTATGTTGGTTCTGAGAGAGCTTGCACAGGAAAGGCAAGGAGGAGAACCCAGTTGACTGGACTCTGTGGTGCCCACCTGGTGCCCACTTATACCATTTATTCTCAGACAGCTCGATGGTCACCTGATCATCCTAACTGAAAGGGATGGGGGCATGGCATTGAGGAGCCCTCACAGCCTCACCCTGCAGATGAGGGAGAAGAGAAGGTACTTGAAACCATCACTATCTCCATAAAAATCCATCTAACCAACCAAGAGGGACAAAGACCTAGGATTTCACTTATCATCAATCATTGGATCTTATTTACAGAGGTTCTCGTGTCAGAAGCTATAAGGAAGAAATGTAGAATGTTCTGGATAATGTTAAAAAAATTGTCAACCTAATTAAACAAAGATCAGTTCATTTGAGAAAAAAATTTAAGTTGTGTGAAACTCTGGACTAAGAGCATATAAATATCCTGTTATGTAATGAAATCTTGTAGCTTAGTAGAATTTTAAGTGTTTGAAGATGAATTGTGATAGCAATTTCCAGAAAATATTGTCAGAATTCGCTGTGTGATTAGAAAATGAAGATGGCTGCAGAAAGAGAGCCTACTTAGCAGATATTTTTTTTTAATCCCATGAATCAGTTGAAAAACTCTGGGAGCTCTAGAGAAAATATTTTTATTTCATATAATAATCTTGAATTTAAAAGGAAACTGAATTTTTGGAAAAATCATGTTGTAAAGAAACCTTGAAATATTTTCACCTCTGCTTGGACTTAAGATTGAGTAGGAATATCATCATTTATTGAAAACTATCTAGATGAGCTGCAGAAAAAATTAAACAATTTTTCTTCTCTTTGTAATCAAGAGTTTGGATGAGGGACCCTTTCTCTGAATTTTCTGTTCAGTCTGAGAGCTTCAAGTTGATCCACTGTCTGATTGTAAATACAAAATGAGATTTGCTGCTCAGCCACTAGGAAAGCTCTGGATTTTTCATATTTAGAGGAAACTCATGAATATTTTATTTTACTTCTCAGTTTCTTACATGTGTGAGCAAGCTTATTCAACTTTAACAAGGATAAATAGCAAGGACAAAAACCATGTCATTTCAGTTGAAAATGAGATTTATGTATGCTTAACTGAAGTTGGATTCATAATTGTACCTATGCAGCAAACTCAAGTACAGGTTTCACATTAAAATGTAAATTTCATTTCTTTAGGTGGGGCACAGACCCTCACCACCCCAACCCTGAAGGGGCCTGAACCCTCACCCCTTCTGAGGGAGGTCTCCTGCCCCCATGGCTGCTTTGCTTCCCACGCCCATCTCATATTGGGACACAGGTGGCAGACAGAGACTTGGCCCAGCTCAGATTGGGACCCTGGTAACAGACAGAGACTTGGCCGACAGCAGCTGCCCTATATCTAAATCCAGCCTAGCACCAGAAATGCTCAGGGCCTACTCAAGAATGCAAATAATCCTTTCCACTAATATTTACAGGGTAAACTAAGATTGTTGGTAGAGTATTAAATTTGACAGTAAAATAGTAATCAAGTTTTCAGATTAATTTAAATAGGCTAATTGAAATAAGTGAATATTCAAGAAAATTTAATTGTACTGGACAAAAAACTGTTCCTAAAGTAATAACTAAAATTTCTATTGGTAGTTCATCTCATGGTAAAATTCCTGAACATGCAATGAACCTAAAGCAGTCATATTTTTGGGCAAAAAATATTAAAATTTAAAGTTATCAAGACTGCATTATAAAATTTACAAAAGCCTCCATTAATAAAAAAAAAAAGGGGGGGATAGTAGGGCAATATCATGTAAGGAAAAATATCCTATAAGTAAATTATTTTTAGAAAATTTTTACTTTACAAAATTAATTTTCATTTGTAATGCTAACAGCAAGACACCCTCGAAAAACACACATGGTGTCTAAATAAGACAAAGGAAAATAGTTTGAGCAAAAATAAAAAGGATCCCAAATCAATTATATAGAAAAGATTCCTTTATTAACTTTTGGTCGAGAATATATTTGTATATTTTCAGAAAACAACTCCAAGACCATGTGGATTCCTGCAACAGAGAGTAATTGACAGGTCTGCTCCAACCACAAAGACAAGAGGAGAAACAGTCCAGAGATGGAAGACGCTGATGACGCCTTGCCACGCTAGCAGTCAGCAGCTGTGCGTCGCTGCAAGTTGCCTAGGACCAAACCAGAGAGGGTCGGACCTGCATTGCCACCATGTGCCCACCATCCAGATATCATTGCTGACATGTACACATAAGGAACTGTTAGACATTGAAACGGGGACTCAGAACTGTTGGACATTGAAATTGGGACTCAAACATTTTTTGTTATTATATGTTTATTTCTAGTCTGCAGAGGCAAGATTTTTTTAAAGGAAAGAAATGGGGGCAAAAAGATACAGAGGCAAAGAAGCATTGAACAGACTGTCAAACTACAACAGGAAGGCAGGGAGGTTGATGGGGGGGCTGTAAGAGATCAACCGAAGGACTTGTACGCATGCATGTAAGCATAACCAATGGATTCAAGACACTGGGCGGAGGGGTGAGAGGGTGGGCAGGTGAAGGCATGTACTGGGGGGTAGGAGAGGCCGGCGGGGGTGGGGGAGTCAATGGGAAAAAAAAGGAGACGTATGTACTACTATTTGTAATACTTCAAACAATAAAAAATAAAATAAATCATATCTTTATTTTTAATTTCAAAAATTACAAGTTGCAAACACTAGCACATATATAGTAATTGTGTATTTTTTAGCACTGTATTTTAATATAATCATGTCATTAAGCATTTTTTTCAAAGTATACAAAATTATGTCAGTTAAAAATGTATGAGTTAAGGGCTTGAAAAGAGGGACCCTCTGTTTGTATTTAAATTAGCATATTTCTCTGTTGTTTCTAATTAAATTCTATCTGCTATTTTATGGTCCTCAAATTTTTTTTTTTTTAGCTAAATATTTGGTAACGGCACTCTGTTTTGTTTTCCTATGTTGTGAATATATACTTACCCTTCTGTGTGTTTGTATATGTTTCTACATTGCCCCAACTCCTTTTGGATCAGAAAGCAGGTTATTGCTGAGAGGGTTGAATTCCTCTTGGAGTTGGTAGTTCATTATAGTTTTACTTTCCTGACTTTGAGTAGCTCACCTGGTATTTGACATTCCCCAGTGGCTGGATAGTTGATTTTGTGGAATTAGAGTTGCCATCTTTAGGGAAGAATTCTGTTGTTCATTAAATTGTACGGAAGCAATCATGTATTCCTAAAAATAGATACCTGAATGTCACTACATTTTTCTGAAGCTTTTTCATTATGAAAATTTTCAAATATACTAAAAATAGAATAGTGTAATGAATTGGCAATTCACACCCAAGCCAATTTGATCTGTACCCCCACTCACTCTATTTTGAATCAAATTTCAGATATTATCCCATTTTCTATAATTTATTTTACTTTCAAATTGATCATTAAATATTTGATGTGATTTCTACCACAATAGGATTTTTATTGATGGGGAGTACTGATGTTTAAAGAGATATCAAACAATGATTAAAAGTGAAGTATAATTCAAGAAGGTTACAATTCATTCATTCAACTGATTTGCCAAGCTAGTAGTCTCCTTATTTTAAATGTTTTCCTTCTGCTGTCTATTTACAGACAGGGAAAGTTTTCCAGGGTATCCTGAATGGAAGACACAAGGTCCAGAATAGCATAAAAAAAGTCACAGGTAAATAACATTTATTTGACATTTGTTAATATACACACAAAAATCACAAGAAAGATGCATAATAAAATAATGAAAATGGTTAATTAGGCAAGGGGATGTGGTATGGATGGGGTGAGGGGATGAGGACTTTTTAATATTTAACTTGTTTCAAGCCATGCATGTTTTATGCTTTAAAAATAAATAAAATATTTTCTTCTACATGCTCTATTTCATACCCAAATTAGGATATTCCTATGATCAAATCCATTTGAACATTTTATAAGTTGCATACCAAAGCAATTGTCAGTTGGACAAATTGCTATGTAATTTTTACAAATCACCTGACTATGATATCATCTTTTTTGTGCCTACAGCTACTCAGGAAATAGGGCCCCTCTCTGGGAGACCCTGAGATTTATGTTCCAAAGAAAGGTCCCGAAAGCTTCTGGACAGCAGGGACTGATCAAACCTGAAAGTCGCGGGAAATTGGGAGAGGAACACTGCAGAGTTTGTTCTGGGCCAAGAGGACGGAGCCAGGATCGATTGGTGCAGGCTTTGGGTCTAAGGGAGCAAAAGACAACTAGGAGACAAGACTTTCTTGGTTCTTTAACGCACGGCCTACACCTTCTGGAGACTCCAAGACTCTTCTCCCAGCCTCAGAACTGAAAAATATGAAACTCAAGACGTCGCAGAGAAACTTAAGTCGCAGCGAGGTGGCATCAGGGAAAGACAGCTTTGTTCTTCTTTATGGCACCATCATTCCGACCTCCAGGTGTCTAACTCGGATTTCACTGGTCCACTCCTTAAAGAAATAAACATAGGGCGCTTGGTGGGCGCCAGACAGAAGCTGAGGCGACCCCTGCCTTCTGAAAGCTGTTCCGTTCTGCCTCCCCAAGAGCTTTGCTTCTGGGGAGTTTAGTTTGCTTTTGAAGAACTTTCCTGGAGTAAGAGGAGCTTTTCAGGGTGGTTACATGCAGGTTGAGACCTAGTGGAGCACGGAAGGGAGGGAATAGCTTACCATCCTTTGTTGATATTTATAGTCAGGATTTGGAAAGGAAAGGGGGTATCCAGAGCACAATACTTAAAAATGGGGCAGGAAGATATAAATAGTAATTATAACCTAACTTTTCCTGTCAATTTGGTACTGTGGCTGAGAGGTGTCAGATGCAGGATGTAAGCCCCAATTCCTTTGGATGTGAGGGTTCAAATCCCAGCACTGCTAGAGTTTTGTTCCATGCAGGTGCCCTCACTCCAGATATACATTCTGTAAATCCATGCACGGGGTACTCTACTACCTGAATTTTCTGAACACTGAGCTCTGGACCGGGGGAATGAGATCAGTGAATGAATGATTCGCAGCTTCCGGCCAGGGAGTTCACAGTTAAGTCTGATACTCAGATCATCAGAAGACCCACTCCTCCTGATGTCTGTTTGGAAGGGATTTCATAAGGCCTTGCCAAAGGGATGACATTTAAACTGGGGCGCTCAGCGTCGACCTATGAATCAGGAGTTCAGGGTTCAATTCCTGGTCAAGGCACATGCCATAGTTATGGACTCCATCCCTAGTGTGGGACATGCAGGAGTCAGTTGATCAATGATTCTCTCTCATCATTGATGTTTCTATCTCTTTCCCTCTCCCTTCCTCTCTGAAGTAAAATATTTTTAAAAATATTTAATTAACTGGGGCACTCTAGTTGAGAGAGGAGAGGTAGAGAGTCTTGGAACCTTAAAATGCAGGGTGTGTCTTGTAAAGTGGGGCACTGGAGGGGAGCAAGGACTGAAGTCAGCCTTTGTCTCATCATTTGATCCTAAGTGTTAACTCGGGAAAGTTGAGGCACTCACTCACATAACCTAAGAAAAAATTTGGGCAGTTGCACACAGCACTGAAAATGTCCCTATGATCCCTGCTGCTGACTATCTCACAGGCCCTCACTGCATTTCTCACAGGATGTTCTCTATTTCTCCACCTGCCTCCGGACTCCCCATTACAAGGGCACCACTCCCTTCTTCACTCCTCTCTCTTCATCTTTCCTTCCGGGGCCACCATTAGGAGAGTAAAGGAGATGGCTAATCAGGGAGCTAATCATCCAGGGAAACAACTGCTCACCAGCTCAGGGAAGTGAATCAACTTTCAGACTTGAGCCATCCAAGGAAGACCATTCTGAACACCACCCCGCCTACAGAGTCCTAGGATGGGTTCCAAGTCAGAATTTGAACTCTTGAAGGAATATTCTCACTTTCTGATTTCAGGGCAATGCCTGTCCTGCCCCTCAGACATGGTACTCAGACGCTTCATTGGGCTCCACTACACCCAGATTTGCACCTCCCTCAAGGCCTTGTGAAGGAGTCACTGGTTAATTTTAATAGGTGGTGCTTTTAATAGGTGGTTAATTTTAATGGAACCTGATTGGCCCATGGCCTAAAAAGGTAAGAGAAAGCCCTGTAACCAAGGGGTCTTACACTGACCCTCATTCTCCCAGGGGGAGGGGTGTAGTTCTCCCAGTCAGGGGGTGGTGACACACTCATTCAAGGTCTCTCAGGTGTGGCTTGCTGAGCCACTGTGGGTGGGTGAGCCATCTTGCAGTGGCCGGCACACACCAGGTGTGATCTGAAACATTTGCAAAGGATGTGGAGCCAGAATAAGGGGTCCTATTTGGACACCACTGTTCCTATCCCCTTTCCATTTGCCTCCAGTGCCACTCCAGGAAGCCACAGAATTGTGGGCTGCTTCAGGAAGCGTCCATCTCTGCCCAAGGAATCCAAGCAGTTGGGCAGAGGAGGGAAGACAAGCCCCCAACTGCCACAAAAGCTAGAAACCTATGGGTGTGGTCTTGCTGCTTGGCCCAATCTTTTCTTCTCCATCACTTCCCAGTAAGCCTCATTGTGCCTGAAAAGTGAGCCTAGGGCACAATGTGCAGCAGGGCGGGGTGGGAGGTGGTGGGGGCACTTTAGAACCAGAGGAAGAGGGGAGCGAGTCTCTTACATGCAGTGTTTTCTGGGGGGCCTACCTCTTCCCCTATGGTGCCTGCCTGATGCCCATTCGGGTGGGCTCTCCCCTTGCCTTTTCTCTGCAAGGCCTCCAGGATGGGACATACACATCCATTTCTCCAATGCCACCCTCCCCTCCCCCTCATAACCGCTTTCTGGCCACCGATGCTGCCGCTGGCCGCCATCCTCCCTCTGTGAAAAGGGGCACAGGGAGGGGAAATGAGGCAACAGGTGAGAGCCTGAGCCCAGGCATCTTGAAAGTCACTGACCTGGGCGGGACACTGGGCTACCCCCAAGCCCTGGGGTATGCAGAACTTCCTTCAAGGGAGGCTTCCATCATCCAAGGCATGTTGGGACTAGAGTACTCCAGTGTCTCTACCTCTGTCACTTGCAGAAAAAGTCATGCCCCACGATTCAAGTGTGGACTTTTAGATAACTTCGTTGATAGCATTAAGGATTCTTGACTTCCTTGGGTTGCTAGTTTGATTCCCATCGAAGGAACTGCCTGCTGCTTTGCACATCCTCAGTAGCACAGGTGAAAGCCAAGGAAGCCCTACATGTGTGTGGTCAACCTATGAGTGGGTTGGTGCCAGAGAACACACCTGCTTCTCCTTCTTGCAGCCACACACACATAGCTTTTGGCTGCTTTACCACCTAACCCACAGATCCAACCAGCTAGCGCCAGCATCCTCTTCAAGTTTATTCACCCACAGCTCAGCTCCAGAGAGCTGGCTGTCACCACTACCACTTTGCTTGCCATGGGCAGATCCCTGCCGAACAGGTGAGCAAGCAGGAGCCCTGAGCAGGGAGTCTTGGAGGCCCACAAGCATATAGGCCATCACATGCGTCAGGAACAATCATGGCATCTTTCTTGTACACGTTTAAATCTGTCATTCTCTGTATCTGTCAGCACCCTTCTCTTTTTCTGTTTTTGTGTTATTCTGAATCTGATTCTGAAGCCATATTTGACCTGAAGAGACAGGATATGCTCAACTGGCCTGCTTAGCACAGTGTTTGTACAACATTGTCCTTTGAGCCTTTTAAGTAATTGGAAATTTTCTATTGCACTTTGGTTCACATTTTTAGGATGTAAATGTAGCTGTCTTATAACTATAGTTTGAGGAACGATTATATCTACTTAAGAGAAAAGCAAATTACTTCAGGAATCTTAAACTACTGCTGTCTGAAAACTTGAAATTACAAAACTCACATTTTTTAATAATCATGGGCCAAAGGCATTCAGATTTCACACATTAAAAAACGATGCTGTATGCCTTGGCTGGTGTGGCTCAGTGGTAAGAGTGTTGGCCTACACACTGAAGGGTTCAGGGTTCAATTCCCAGTCAAGGGCATGTACTTGGGTTGCAGGCTCTTTCCCTGGCCCTGTTGGGGCACGTGTGGGAAACAACCAATCCATGAGTCTCCCTCATCTCTCTCTCTCTCTTTCTCTCCCTCTCCCTCTCTTTCTCTCTCTCTCTCCCCCACTCTCTCTTTCTTCTCCCCTCCTCCCGCTCTCCCTTTCACTCTCTCTAAAAATCAATGGAAAGAATATCTTAGGTGAGGATTAAAAAAACAACACTGCAGCTTTCAATGGTTCAAAAAATCAATAGCACATCAATACTACTTCTAGAAAGTCAAAAATCAGAAGGAATTGCATGGTTTGCCACATAATTTCAGTTATATAAGGTCATTGAGTATCCATACATAATTCAAGTATGATACCATATCAAAAAGTACCCCTTTTTAATCCTCATGCACTTTTGGTGGGAATTCAGAATGGTGCAGCCACTTATGGACAACAGTATGAAGGTTTCTAAAAAAAAAATTAAAAATGGAACTGCCTTATGACCCAGTGGTTCCATTTCTTTAAATATATATGAAGAATTCCAAAACACTAACTTGAAAGAATATATGCATCCCTGTGTTCATTACAGCATTATTTACAATAGTCAAACTATGGAAGCAACCCAAATGCCCACCAATAGACGAGCAGATAAAAAAGTTGTGGTATGTATATACAATGAAATATTACTCAGCTGTGAAAAAGAACAAAATCTTACCATTTGCAAAAGCATGGATGGACCTAGAGGGTGTTATGCAAAGTGAAATAAGTCAGTCAGAGAAAGACAAAAACCATGAGATTTCCCTTATATGTAGAATCTAAAGGACAATATAAATGAACAGACAAAACAGACTGATAGATATAGAGAACAGACAGATGGTTGCCAGAGGGAAGGGAGGTTGGGGGACTGGGTGAAAAAGGTGAAGGGATTGAGAAGTACAGATTGGTAGTGGCAAAAGTGTCATAAAAATGTAAAGTACAGAATAGAAAATATAGTCAATAATCTCTACTAATAAAAGGATAATATGCTAATTAGACCGAAGTCTTCCAGATGTCGCTCAGGACAAAGCCACAGTGGCGGGGGTGAGGCAGAGGTGGTTAGGGGTGATCAGGCTGGCAGGCAGGTGAACGGTTAGGAGCCAATGGTCCCAGAATGCGAGATGTATGTCTGACTGCTGCTTTAGTGGCGGAGGCGAGGCAGAGGTGATTAGGGGTGACCAGGCCGGCAGCAGGGGAGCAGTTAGGGGCATCAGGCTGTCAGGCAGAGGTGGTTAGGGGCGATTAGGCCAGCAGGCGGAGGCAGGGAATTGGGCCTAAACCTGCAGTTGGACATCCCCTGAGGGGTCCTGGATTGAAGAGGGTGCAGGCCAGGCTGAGGGACATCTCCCCCCATGCACAAATTTCATGCACTGGACCTCTAGTCTATAATAATAAAAGCATAATATGCTAATTAGACCTGATGTCCTTCCAGACAACCTTCCGGACAAAGCTGGGGCTGCAGCCATGGGATCGAGGAAGCCACTGTGGATCCAGGCAACCACTGTGGCTGCGAAGGCCTACTCTTGCACGAGTTTCATGCGTCAGGCCTCTAGTATTATATTAACTCTGTATGATGCCAGTTGGGTAATAGAAATATCAGGGAAACACTTTGTAAAGTTTATGATTGTCTAACCACTATGCTGTACACCTGACTATTGCTGTTGTAGAAGTACAAAACAGACCGCCCAACATGTGCCACTTTGAATTATTTTGAGCAGATGGCAATCCAGACCCTGCAAGTTCATGGGAAACGTGTATCATTCTCTTAATCTAAATTAGAGGCCTTGCCCATAATAACAGTTTTTACAAGAAAGAACTTTTTATGACCCACCTAGGGTCATAAAGTTCTAATTACTGAACTGCTGCTCTACTTATCATCCTGCAGAGAATGACCTTCCTGTTCTCTGAAATCCCAAGGTGCTAAGTTTATCCCATCCTTTCCTCAGAATGCCAAACATACCTCATTTCCTCCCCCCCCCTCTTTCTCTCTCTCTTTCCCTCCCTTCCTCCCTCCCTCTCATAGGTAAGGTCTCTGAGTCTCTCATATACATATGTGGGGTTCCCATACCTAGGTAATCACAGTTGGTTACTTTCTCTTGTTAATCTGTCTCATGTCAAATTGATTATTAGACCACCTGATAGAACCTTTGAAGGGTAGAGAAAATTTCTTCTCCCCCAACACCATGAGACTGGCAACTTTCAGGAAGAACCTATTGCCCTGTGACCATGAAGAGTCTCCTGCCTTAAATATCACCATATGAGGCGACCAGTGGAAATGAACCAAAGATAGAACCTTAGACCTTCCTTGGATTCACCACCTGATGAGATACAGAAGCTCAACTTCTTGGCGATCTAACTTTGGTTCTATGGGAGAAGAAAGAGACATACTCAGTGAAGGAAAATCTCTTTGGTGCGGCTTGCCATGCCTTTGTGGGTGGGTGAGCCACCTTAAAGTGGCAAGCACACACCAGGTCAGATCTCACACTTTTGTAAAGGACCGGGAGCCAGGGTAAGAGGTCCCATTCGAACACCAGTTGCCTCTGCCTTTCTCTATTTGTTTCTGTTGCCTTTCCAGGAAACTACAGAACCTTGGGCTACTTCAGAGAGCTGTGGCCTCTGTCCAAGGAATGTATCTTGAAAAGTTGTCATCTTATAGGTCTGGGATTCCCAGAGGTGACTCCTAGTGTCATGTGGGGGTTTTGCCTGGCAGGCTTGGACTTCTTTCAGACCTAGTTGTCTCATTGAGCTCTAAATCTGGAGTTGCAAATGTTTGCACATAATGGACAAGTCACCAAGTTGGATCTATTTTAATAACGTGAACTTTTCAATTTAGAATCTCTTCCGGGTGGTTCTGGTAGTGAGGCTGTGAGCCCAGGGGTTAGTGGCCTACAAATCATGGACCACACGTTTAAATTTCAAGGGGCTAAGTTATGCATAAATTGCCTGGTGTTTTCAACTTCATCACCTTCTCCTGCTCTGGATCTGAAACAGTGGGGTAAACTTCTTATTCAAGGAGATTTTGCAACTTAAGGTTTTGGCTAGAAAAAATAGTTCTAGTGTTCTCTCCTTGCCAAATTAGGCAGGTTGATTGTGGTTGGTGATGTGAGAGATCCCTGGCTCACAACTATATTTTCAACAATGTTTAAGGTATAGGGAGTCAGGGTCATCAGTGCAAATGTAAACAAAATTATGTTTTTTACCTTAGGAGGAATACGTGAAATGGTGGAAACTTAATGACAAAATTTAATTACAAGTTTAAGTACAGCTCTGACAAGTGTTTCCCAGTGGTTAGAACACTGAAGGGTCACAGGTTTGATTCCTGTTCTTTGTGGATTTATATAATTTTCATTTTACACCATCATTTTCTCATTTTTATTTCTTCTAATGGAAATATCCAGTATAACAGTGGTTAGGAGATAGCATGCATCCTAATAGTATTGAATTTAAAAGGAAAATGAATCTTTGGAAAAATCATGCTGTACAGAACATTTTTAAATGTTTCCACTGCTCCTTGGGCTTACCACTGAGTAAGAATAATCTATTTTTATTTCTTTTCTGAACAAGTGTTTGGATGAAGGAACCTTTCTCTGAATTTTCTATTCATTCTGAGAATTTGACACGGAGTCACTGTCCTATCATACACACAAGCTGAGATTTATTGATGTGCCGCTAAGAAAGTTCTGGATTTTTCATATTTAGAGGAAATTCATCAATATTTTGTTGTACTTACCATTTTCTTACATGTGTGAACAAGCTTATTCTGCTTTAACAAGTATAAATAGCAAGGACAAAACCCATCTCATTTCAGTTAAAAATGAGATTTATGTATGCTTATCTTAAGTTTGACTCGTAATTGAGTATTTATGTAGCAAACTCAAGTATAGGTTTCACATTAAAAGATAAATTTTATTTTACTTTTAATTTCATTAATTACATGTTTCAAAAATGAACATGTTTGGTAATTTTATAATTGTTACATATGTATTTGAACCTTATTGTGTCCTTCAGTAAATATTTTTTTCATATTTATGTCAACTAAAATGTATGAATTAAGGACTATGGAGTACATAACTCTTATTTGTATTTTATATTTTCACTGTATTTCTCTGTTCTTTTAAATTCAATTCTATCTGTTTTTTCCCCCCTCCTGGAAGTTCCTTTTATATAAAGATTTGGTAATGGCACTCTGTCTTGTTTTCTTATATCCTTACTCTTTTAAAAAATATGAAAAGGGGGGAAAGATTCATTTCATTTTAAGGAATTTGTTATAATGAAAAAGATAGGTTTTTGTTTTCAATGTATTATTTTATTTATTTTATTTTTAAAAATAAACCTTTATTCAGATTATTACAATTGTTTCTCATTTTTCCCCCCCATAGCTCCCCCCACCCAGTTCCCACCCCACCTTCTGCCCTTACCTCCCCACCACTGTCCTCATCCATAGGTGTACGATTTTTGTCCAGTTTCTTCCTGCACCCCCCCATACCCTTTCCCCCCTGAGAATTATCAGTCCACTCCCTTTCTATGCCCCTGATTCTATTATATTCACTAGTTTATTCTGTTCATCAGGTTTTTAATTCACTTGATTTTTAGGTTCACTTGTTGATAGATATGTATTTGTTGTTCATAATTTTTATCTTTACTTTTTTCTTCTTCTTCCTCTTCTTAAAGAATACCTTTCAGCATTTCATATAATACTGGTTTGGTGGTAATGAACTCCTTTAGCTTTTTCTTGTCTGTGAAGCTCTTTATCTGCCCTTCAATTCTTTTTTTTTTATAAAGTATTTTTTTTTATTTTTAAATAAATCTTTATTGTTCAGATTATTACAGGTGTTCCTCTTTTATTTTTCCCCATAGCTCCCCTCCACCTGATTCCCCACCCCACCCTATGCCCTTACCCCCCGCCACTGTCTTCATCCATAGGAGTAAGATTTTTGTCCAATCTCTTCCCGCACCTCTCACACCTGCTTCCCCTGAGAATCGTCAGTCCACTCCCTTTCTATGTCCCTGATTCTATTATATTCACCAGTCCATTCTGTTCTTCAGATTTTTCATTCACTTGATTTTTAGATTCACTTGTTGGTAGGTATGTATTTGATGTCAGTTTGTTGTTCATAATTTTTATCTTTACCTTTTTCTTCTTCTTCTTCTTCCTCTTCTTAAAGGATACCCTTCAGCATTTCGTGTAATCCTGGTTTGGTGGTGATGAACTCCTTTAGCTTTTTCTTGTCTGTGAAGCTCTTTATCTGACCTTCAACTCTGAATGATAGCTTTGCTGGGTAGAGTAATCTCGGTTGCAGGTTCTTGCTGTTCATCACTTTGAATATTTCTTGCCACTCCCTTCTGGCCTGCATAGTTTCTGTTGAGAAATCAGCTGACAGTCGTATGGGTACTCCCTTGTAGGTAATTAACTGTTTTTCTCTTGCTGCTTTTAATATTCTCTCTTTGTCTTTTGCCCTTGGCATTTTAATTATGATGTTTTGGTGTGGTCCTCTTTGGATTCCTCTTGTATGGGGTTCTGTGCGCTTCCTGAACTTGTAAGTCTATTTCTTTCACCAGGTAGGGAAAGTTTTCTGTCATTATTTCTTCTAATAGGTTTTCAATATTTTGCTCTCTCCCTTCTTCTGGCACCCCAAAAATTTGGATGTTGGTTTGCTTAAAGTTGTCCCAGAGGCTCCTTACACTATCTTCATATTTTTGGATTCTTTTTTTCTTTTTGTTTTTCTGGTTGGATGTTTTTTGTTTCCACATATTTCAGATCTTTGGTTTGATTCTTGGGGTACGTTGATCTACAATTGAGTTTCTGTATATTCTTTATTTTAGATAGTGTATGCTTCATTTCTGACTGGTCCTTTTCCATTTTTTTGGCATTCTCATTAAGGTCCTTGAAGGTCTCACTAAGCTCCTCAGAAGTGTCATCAAGTTTCTCGGCGGTTTTTAGAAGATTCTTGAGTAACCTTATACATGTGGTTCTGAACTCTATGTCATCCAGTAGTTTGCTTTCCTCCGTTTCTTTCATTTGTGACATGTTTCTTTGTTTTTGCATTTTGGCTGCTTCCCTGTGTTGATGGAGTGACTTTGTGTGGTAGGTGACCTATAGGGGGCAGTAGCTCAGCTTCCCCAATCACCTGATGTGGACGCTCTTGGTACACCCCTTTGTAGGCTGAGTGCAAAGTCTTGGTGTAGTTAAGCCTTAATTGCTATTGGTACACTGGGAGGAATTGACCTCCAGGCCAATTAGCTGTGAGCACTCGCTGTGTCTATAATGGAAGAACTGCTGCGCTGAAGACATGCTTATGGGGCAGGACTTGTTTCAGTGGGGCTTTGGTGCTCACTGAGTCTGCCTCTTGAATGTGTCACTTATGGATGTGAGGAGTTGAAATCTGGTTTCTCACAATGACCACTAGGTACACTGGCTTCTGGATCTCCAATGGGGTGCAGGTCAGCTACTGTCTGAGGCCACTCAGCAGGAGCTACAGTGAGAGCTGTAGTTTTCTCCTCTTTGCTTGGGATTTGGAGGTTTTGGAGCTGTCTGACCCAGGCTGCAAGTTTGCTAGGTTAAGCTGCGATAGGGCGGGGCTTTCTTCTGCTAACTCTGCTGCTTGGAGCTTGGGTGGGTTTGTAGGTTGTGCAGGGCGGGGCCTCAAGGTGTCACTAGGTTTAGGCGTGGCAAACAGCAATGGCTGCTAGTTAGCCGGCTCTGCGTCCCCAACGGCATCCGCGAGTCCCGTGCCCCAGTGCAGTAAACAATTATTCCTGCGCGCAGCTCTGCAAGCAAGCCACCCTCACTGGCAGACAGTCCAGCTTCTCCCCATAGGAGTTTGGGTCCCCTGCGTCTCCCCAGAGACTGGATTTCAGAGTAATCGGGGGCTTGTCTCCATTTGGGTTGAAAAAAGCAACGCACCCAGTCGCCCGCAGCCAGCCCGGATCATGCGCCTCCGTACCTCAGCTTTTCAGCACTTGTGCACATCTCAATGCTCTTTTCTCTTTCCTTCTAGTTGTAGAACTTCCACTCAGCCAGCTTTCCCGTAGTTCTGGGTGACAGACTTTTTGTCTTTTAGTTTTAGTTTTGAAATTGTTGTGGGAGGCAGCAGTTTAGGTATTTACCTACGCCGCCATCTTGGATTCTTGCCCTTCAATTCTGAATGATAGCTTTGCTGGGTAGAGTAATCTTGGTTGTAGGTTCTTGTTATTCATCACTTTGTAGATTTCTTGCCACTCCCGTCTGGCCTGCATAGTTTCTGTTGAGAAATCAGCTGACAGTCGTATGGGTGCTCCCTTGTAAGTAATTAACTGTTTTTCTCTTGCTGCTTTTAATATTCTCTCTTTGTCTTTTGCTCTTGGCATTTTAATTATGATGTGTCTTGGTGTGGTCCTCTTTGGATTCCTTTTGTTTGGGGTTCTGTGCGCGTCCTGGACTTGTAAGTCTATTTCTTTCACCAGATGGGGGAAGTTTTCTGTCATTATTTCTTCAAATAGGTTTTCAGTATCTTGTTCTCTCTCTTCTTCTGGAACCCCCATAATTCTGATGTTGGTACGCTTGAAGTTGTCCCAGAGGCTTCTTACACTATCTTCAAATTTTTGGATTTTTTTTTCTTTTTGCTTTTCCGGTTGAGTGTTTTTTGCTTCTTTGAATTTCAATTTTTTGACTTGATTCTTGCATTCCTCTAGTCTGTTGTTGGGTCTGTATATAATATTTTTTATTTCAGTCAGTGTATGTTTAATTTCTAGTTGGTCCTTTTTCATATCTTCGAGGGTCTCGTTATATTTATCTGCCTTTTCTAGGATATTCTTGAAAAGCCTTATAACCGTGGTTTTGAATTCTATATCCAGTCATTTGTTTTCCTCCATTTCTTTTGTTTGTGATCTGTTTCTTTGTCGCCGCATTTTCACTGCCTCCCTGAGTTGGTAGGGTAGCTTTGTGTGCTAGGTTTCCTATATGGCCCAGTGGGTCAGCCTCCCAGTTACCTGAGGTGGACACTGTTGGTGCACCCCTTTGTGGACTGTGTGTACAGCCTTGTTGTAGTTAAGTCTTGATTGTTGTTGGTATCACTGGGAGGAATTGACCTCCAGGCCAGTTAGCTGTGAGGATCAGCTGTGTCTACGCTGGGAGAATTTCGGTGCTGGAGGCAGCCTTATAGGATTAGACTCACCAAATTGCAAAAGCCTCTGTGTTCAGCTTGGATGGGGTGAAGTCTCAGGGCGGAGCAGACAGTCTTGGCTTCCCATCAGCCCTGCCCTTGCGTGTGCCCAAGAGTCCAGATTCCCCCTGCAAGAGTGTGGGTCCCCAGGGGCTTGCCTGGAACTGGGGTTCAGTGCATTTAGAACTGGGGTTTGGTGCAGTCAGGAGCTTCCGACTCCCTTCCGCTAGGGAAAGCCTGTGGCAACTTCTGCAGTCTTTGTGCGCACTGGCGCGTGCCTCTCCAGACCCCCTCCCATAGGTCTCCCCCTGGTCTCCAAGTCTCCGTGTGCCTTTCTCTCTACCTGACAGTCCAGACTCCCCCTGTATGAACCTGGGTCCACGGGGTTTCGCCCGGAACTGGGGTTCAGTGCAGTTGGAACTGGGGTTCAGTGCAGTCAGGGGCTTCCTTCCCCCTCCCGCCAGAGAAAGTCAGCCAGGCTCTCAGCCACCCTTCCTCTCTGCATGCACAAAGACCCTTTGCCGTACCTCAACCCTTTGCCATTCCTCCAATTCTCTGTGAGCTTTTCTCTTTCCTTCTAGTTGTAGAATTTCCACTCAGCTTTCCACTGAAAGCTTTCCTGTGGTTCTGGATGGTGTCCGTTCTGTCTTTTAGTTGTAGTTTTGAAATTGTTGTGCGAGGCAGTGGTATAGGTGCTTACCTATGCTGCCATCTTGGTTTCTCCCTCAATGTATTATTGAGTTGTAGTTTTGAAATTGTGCGAGGCAGTGGTATAGGTGCTTACCTATGCCGCCATCTTGGTTTCTCCCTCAATGTATTATTTTAATTGCATTTCCTTATTTTGAACTGTGATTCTGTTTCTATGTATTTCTATATTGACTCGACTCCTTCAGAATCAGAAAGTAGGTTGTTGCTCGAGGGCTGAGTTCCTCTTGGAGTTAGTAGTTCATTATTTTACAGTTCCTGGCTTTGAGTAGCCCACATGGTGTTCAACATTCCCCAGTGGCTGGATAGTTAATTTTGTGGAATTACAGTTGCCAATCTTAGAGAAGTATTCTGACATTCATTAAATTTTAATGAAGAAATCATATACTTAGAGTCTTTTAAAAAATACTTTTAAAAATTTATTTCAGAGAGGAAGGGAGGAAGGAAAGAGATAGAAACATTAATGATGAGAGAGAATCATCGATAGGTTGCCTCCTGCAGGCTCCACACTAGGCAACCCAGGCACCTCCTAGTTCATAGGTCACTGTTCAACCACTGAGCCATACCAGTCAGGCTAAAAAGGTAGTCTTTAAATAGATATCTGATTGTGACCACATATTTCTAAGGCTTTTTCATTAGAAAAGATTATGAACATACTAAAAATAAAATAGTACACTGAATCACAGAATAATTGATGCATAGTTTGATGAATTACCAATTTCTACCCAAGCTAATTTGATCTATACCTCCACTTACTGTATTTTGAAGCAACTCCCAGACATCATACCACTTCCTATAACTTGTTTTAATTACGGATTGATCGTTAAGTATTTGATGTGATTTCTACCACAATTGAATTTTTATTGATGAGGATTTCTGAAGTTAAAAAGATATCAAAGGTGAAGTATAATTCAAGAATGTTACTATCCATTCATTAAACAGATTTGTCAAGCTAATAGTCTCCTTGCTTGAAATATTTTCCTTCTGCTCCCTATGTACAGAAAAGGAAAGTTTTATAGGGTATCCTGAAAGCAAGAAACAAGGTGCAGAATAGCATAATAAAGTCATAGGTTAATAAGTAAGCATTTTGACACTTACCTACACACACACACACACACACACACACACACACACACACAAAATCACTGGAAAGCTACACAGTAAAATATCCTATATAATGAAGAAGTAATACGCAAATTGACCCTCACACCTTCACACAAGATCACAAGATGGCCACCCCATGTGGTCAAAGATGGCTGCCACAAGATGGCTGGCAGGGGAGGGCAGTTAGGGGTGACCAGGCCTACAGGGGAGGGCAGTTGGGAGTGACCAGGCTGGCAAGGGATGGCAGTTGGGGGGGGGGGGGAGGGACCAGGCCTGCAGGGGAGAGCAGTTGGGGGGGACCAGACCTGCAGGGTAGGGCAGTTGGCAGTGACCAGGCCTGCAGGGGAGGGCAGTTAGGGGCGATAAGCTGGGAGGGGAGGGTAGTTGGGGGCAATTGGGCTAGCAGGGGAGCAATTAGGTGTTCATCAGGCTGGCATGGGAGTGATTAGGGGGTGATCAGGCTGGCAGGCAGGCCAGTGGTTGGGAGCCAGCAGTCCTGGATTGTGAGAGGGATGTCCAACTGCTGGTTTAGGCTCTATCCCACAAGTCATCTTTGGTGGCCATCTTTGGTGACCATCTTTGATCACATGGGGGTTGCCATCTTGTGTGAGGATTTGAGGGTCAATTTGCATATTACCTCTTCATTATATAAGATATTTTACTGTGTAGCTTTCCAGTTCCTGAGGGGTCCCAGATTGGAGAGGATGCAGGCTGGGCTGAGGAACACCACCCCCTTTTCCCCCCAGTGCACGAATTTTGTGCACTGGGCCTCTAGTAATGAAAATAATTAGGGAAGGGAATGTGGTATGGATAGGAATAGGGGACGAGGACTTTTTAATCTATAACTTCTTATATTTTTATTTTTGAGTCATGCATGCCTTTATATTTTGAAAATAAATAAAATATTTTCTTCTAACATGCTCTATTTTATGCAAAACCTAGGATATTTCTATGATCAAATCTATTAGAATGTGTTATAAGTTGATACCTAAAAATATGTCAGTTGGACAAATAACTATGTAATTTTAAAAAATCACCTGACTTTGAGCTCATCCCTTTCTGCTGTAGCCTCAATCCTTATAGTTCAATTAAAAATTTTACAAATAATTTTTATTTTAAAATATGTCTTTGTGTTATAGACAAAAACACTTCACCCATTTTTCCCACACACCCCTCCAACCAAAGCCTCTGGTAACCACCAATCTGTTCTCTGTATCTATGAGCTAGGTTCTTTAGTTATTTTTTTTTTACATGTAAGAAATAATATATGGTATTTGTCCCTCTCTTTCTGACTTATTTCACTTAATATAACACTCTTAAGTTTCATCCTTATTGTCACAAATGGAAAGATTTGTGGCTGAATAATATTCCATTGTATATACCACATTACATATATACCACATCTTCATGCATTCATTCATCAGTGGATCTGTACATTGCTTCTATATCTTGGCCAATTTAAATAATGCTGGAATAAAAAAAGGGTGCGTACATATTTTTTTATTAGGTTTTCATTTTCTTTGGGTAAATAGCCAGAAGTATAATCGCTGGATCATATGGTAGTTCTATTTTAAACATGTCAAGAATGGCTACCTCAGCTTACACTCCCACCAACAGTGCACAGGGTTTTCTTTTCTCTACCTCCTCACCTACACTTTTCAGTTCTTGTTTTATTGATAACACTCATTCTATGAGGTGATATCTCATTTTGGTTTTCATTTGCATTTCTCAGATGGTTACTGATATAGAGCATCTTTTCTTTTTCTACTGTTTAAGAAATTTTTATTAAAGCAAGAATTTTATAATCCAAATTGTTTCCTTACTCCGTTATCAATTCTGTTATTTAAAACAGAAATGACATTCTGAGCTATTCCACAGTAAAGAATTATAAAATTAAAGAAATGAATGCTTTAAATTTTTATACTTTGCTGAAAATTCTTTTTCCCAGGGTCTATAAAACATTAATTTGTTTTTATATATTACTATTTTTTGTGTTTTTTGTTTGTTTTTAAATCAGTACGTAATCTAGGACTAGCATTATGTTTGCTAGACCTGGCATTTAGAGCACCTTTTCATGTACATGTTAGCCATCTATATATCTTCTTCTGAAAAATGTTTCCTCAGATCTTTTTCCCATTTTTAATCAGATGGTTGTCTTTTTGCTATTGATTGTATGAGTTCTTTATTTATTTTGGATATTAGGCTCTTATCAGCTTCTCTCAATTTCAGAGACTTGGAATAGACCTCTCTATGGCTCTGTGTGCAGAGATTCTGCAACTGTGCTCAGTATTCAGAGAATACCAAGCAAATTATAAACACTCTTTATATTTACAGTCTGTTTTACTTGATCTTCTAAGTCCAAGTGTGTTTTTTTATCTTCATCTGAGGACATTTTTATTGATTTTTAGAGAGAGGGGAAGAAGGGAAATGAGAGAGAGAGAGAGAGATCTGAGCCCAGGATCAAATCTGCAACCTAGTGCCCCAACCAGGAAATAAACCCAAAACCCTTCAGTGTAAGGGACAAGTGAACCACAGCAGCCAGGGCAGTCCAAGCGTATTTTTTATCATGTCCATTTTATGGGTTTAGACAAAGTGGAGTCCATATCCTTGACAGTAAGTAGGATGCAAAAGACCTATATTTTCCTTTGAGCCTTAATCAGAGACCTAAGATTGTCTACTAGGATATGCATCCTACTGTCCTCTGTCAACTGAGCTATGGAAAGTTGCATAATAAACTCTATGCAAATAGAGTTTATTATGCAATTTCTTTTTTTATAAATCTATCCAGTTATCTCTCAATACCAGAGATTGGATACTGTGTTAGTAAAATCTTCTCTGTTTTTACTGATATTTTGTCTACTTGTTTAACACTTACTGAGAGAGGATTTTTCAAATATCCAATGATGATTGTGTATTTCTCTTCTTAGTTCTGTCAACTTTCACTTCTTAAATTTTGAAGTTACATTATTAGATACTTAGAAATTCAGAAATAGTATAGCATTTTAAAATATAATTTATTTTTAGAGCAATTTTAGGTTCACAACAAAATTGAGTCGCAAATACAGTTCCCATATACCTCCTGCTCCCACTTATGGACAGCCTCCTCCACTATCAACATCCCACACCAGAGTTGATACATTATTATCACCTCAAATCATAATTTACATTCAGGTTCACTCTTGGTGTTACACATTCTATGGGTTTTGACAAATGTATAATGACACTATCAAATAGACTAGTTTTACTCTTCTATTCATCCCTCCCTCCCCCTTAACTTTCGGCAACTACTGATCTTTTACTGTGTCCATAGTTTTTTATTTGTCCAGAATGTCATATAGTTGGAATCATACATATGTATATAGGTTTTTCAAATTATCTTCTCTTAGTAATATGCATTTAAGTTTCCTGTCTTGGTCAGATGGGCTGCCATACAAAATACCATAGAGTGGGTGACTTAAACAACAAAAAATTATTTTCTCACCATACTGAAGGCTGGAAGTCCAACATCAGGATGCCAGCATGGTGGGGTTCTGGTGAAAGCTCTCTTCCTGGCTTGCAGACAGCCACTTTCTCACTGTGTCCTCACAGGCAGAGAGAGAGAAAGAGAAAGCAAGCTCTCTGGTGTCTCTTTTTATGGTGCTAATCCCACCTGGAGGGCACCTTCCTCAACTGTCATTTGATAAATGCTGATTTGAATATTAGAAGATAAAAGCAGTAATGTAGAGAGGAACATAAGAGACTACCTTCCGTTTTATTTGAATTTTTAAGTTGAAAGTAAATTTTGCTAAAATAAAAAGGGAGAATTTCTGTAAGGACTCAAGAAAATCTTAGAGATTCCAAGAGTAGAATACAATGAGGCCTCTGGAATGGGCCATACATAGGGACTTGGAAGGTATCCAGGCTCCCTTTCTCATGATCACTTCTCTTTTATGTGCTTGGGCATTCTGTCACTTGTGCTCTTTCTTATAATGCTTCTTCTGCTTCTTGGTCCATGCAGTAGAATATTATTGATGATATCTACACTAATAAAAGAGAAACATGCAAATTGACCATACCTCTGTTATGCCCACAAGCCACTCCCACCAGCCAATCAGGAGCAAGTATGCAAATCAACCCAACCAAGATGGCAGCTGGCCATGGAGCAAGCAGGAGGCTTGGGTTTCCCCAGCAATGGAGGAAGCCAAGCTTTCTGCCCGCTCTGGCCTGCCCTGGCCTCCGCTCAAGGCTACAAAGTTTCAATTATAGAAGATAAATAAATCCCAGATACCAGGGCCTCTGCTTGGGTCACCAGAGGGCGTGGCCAGCCTGCAAACCACCACAGGCCCCTCGCCTAGGCCACCCCACACCCCAAGGGAACTCCCACCCTGACCCGGGACACCCTTCAGGGCAAACCAGCAGGCCCTCACCCATGCACCAGGCCTCTATCCTATCTAATAAAAGAGTAATATGCAGATTGACCATCACTCCAACACACCAGATGGCTGCCCCTATGTGGACACAAGATGGCCACCACAAGATGGCCAGCAGGGGAGGGCAGTTGGGAGGAACCAAGCCTGCAAGGGAGGGCAGTTGTGGGCGATCAGGCCAGCAGGGGAGGGCAGTTGGGAGGGACCAGGCCTGCAAGGGAGGGCAGTTGGGGGTGATCAAGCCTGAAGGGGAGGGCAGTTAGGGGTGACCAGGATGACATGGAGTAAAGTTGGGGGTGACTGGGCCTGTAGGGAAGGGCAGTTTGGGGGGACCCAGGCCTGCAGGGGAGGGCAGTTGGGGGGGGACCAAGCCTGCAGGGGAGGGCAGTTAGGGGCAATCAGGCTGGCAGGCGAGCAGTTAGGCATCAATCAGGATGGCAGGGGAGTGGTTAGGGGTGATCAGGCTGGCAGGCAGAAGCAGTTAGGGGCAATCAGGAAGGCAGGCAGGCGAGAGGTTGGGAGCCAGCAGTCCTGGATTGTGAGAGAGATGTCTGACTGCCCGTTTAGGCCCGATCCCAGTAGGACACCCTAAACGGGCAGTTGGACATCCCTCGAGGGGTCCCAGATTGGAGAGGGTGCAGGCTGGGCTGAGAGGCACACCCCCATGCATGAATTTCATGCACCGGGCCTCTAGTAGCTACTATAATGCCAATTTCCTTTCTAGTAATTGTGGGCTAATTGATTTGGACCAACCTCCTTGAGGAAACATGATAAAAATATTGGATAATATTTTACCAAATCTCCTTAAAAGTATTGAAGTACTAATATGGTAGTAAACAATCGATAGGCTATAATCTAAGAGGAATGTGGAATGCAAGAGGTAAGGGAAGCATAGACCTTTATAGCTCTGAGGACATTTGCTAATTACTGAAAACTTGGGCTATAGATTTGGCTGCCTCTTTGGGTGGGAGAAACAAGAGGGACAGATGTCACCACCCAGCAACTGGCAATGGTACAAAGTCTAGTAAGACACTCTCCCAAATATTAAGTTTCTACTGCAAAGAGCTATTCCCATAAGGTAAGGATGAACAAAAGGTAAACCTACCTTTATCCTTCCATTTCCAGTAATTGTTGTGAAGCTCAGCAGAAATCAGCTGAGTTTAGCAAGAGAAAATAGAAAAGATAAGCTTTCAACTTTTCCTGAGAAACTGTAACCACAGTCTGCATTCTCCCCAGGGACTATGTGACCATGAACTTTTTTAAGGCTCTTTTTGAGTTGATTGTGCTCTAGGTGCCTATGAGAAACTATACTTATACGTGTGTGTGTGTGTGTGTGTGTGTGTGTGTGTGTGTGTATTTCAGTAAGACAGCTTCATTTTGACCTCAAAAATTCACTGCATATAATTTTGCAAAGACATTGAGCACTACACATTCAAAGATGACCAATTACATAAGGAAACAAAATGACATGAGTAAGAATCAACTGAAACAATAGATAAAATAATATTGAGATTATCAGTTATAGATATTAAAACAACTAGAATTACAATGTTTAAAGAAATAAAAGATAAGCTGGCACATATTTCCAGGAAATAGGAAAATACAAGATTTAGCCTGTTGATGGGACAGCAAACTGGTACAGCCACTATGGAAAACAGTGTGAAGGATCCTCAAAATCTTAAAAATATTAAAAACAGAAATACCATATGATATAGCAATTCTACTTCTGGGAATTGAAATGAAATAAAAACAAAGGAAATGAAAACATGAACTCAAAAAAGATTATCTGCACTCCCATGTTCATAAGCGGCATTATTGACAGTAGCCAAAACATAAAACTAAGTGTCCATCAACAAATAAATGGATGTATAATGGACTATTATTCACCATAAAAAAGAGGAAATACTGCCATTTGCAACAACATAAATGGACCTTGATGGGCATCATTCTAAGTGAAATAAGCCAGATAGACAAAGACAAATACTGTATGATATCACTTATATGTGGAATTTAAAACAAAACAAAACCCAACCTCACAGAAAAAGGGATCAAGCAGAAAAATCTCAGACATCTCTCGTAGCAATATATTTATGGATACATCTCCTAGGGCCGTGGTCAGCAAACTGCGGCTCGCGAGCCACATGCAGCTCTTTGGCCCCTTGAGTGTGGCTCTTCCACAAAACACCATGGCCTGGGTGAGTCTATTTTGAAGAAGTGGCGTTAGAAGAAGTTTAAGTTTAAAAAATTTGGCTCTCAAAAGAAATTTCAATCGTTGTACTGTTGATATTTGGCTCTGTTGACTAATGAGTTTGCCGACCACTGTCCTAGAGCAAAGGAAACTACAGAGAAAATAAACACATGGGACTACATCAAAATAAAAAGCTTCTGCACAGCAAAAGAAACCATCAACAAAATGAAAAGGGAGCCCACTGTATGGGAGAACATATTTGGCAATGTTACATTTGATAAAGGGTTAATATCCAAAATATATAAGGAACTCATACAACTTAACAAAAGGAGGACAAACAACAATTTAAAAATGGGCAAAGGACCTAAATAGACACTTCTCCAAAGTGGACATAGAGATGGCCAAGGAACATATGAAAAATGCTCAAAGTCACTGATCATCAGAGAGATGGCAAATTAAAACAACAATGAGGTATCACCTCTCACCTGTCAGAATGGCTACCAGCAACAAATCAACAAATGACAAGTGCTGGGGAGGATGTGGAGAAAAGGGAACCCTAGTGCACTGCTGATGGGAATGTAGACTGGTGCAGGCACTGTGGAAAGCAGTATGGGGTTTCCTCAAAAAATTAACTATGGTACTGTCATTTGACCCAGTGATCCCACTTATAGGAATATACCCTAAGAAACCCGAAACACTAATAAGAAAGAATGTATGTATCCCTATGTCCACAATATTACAATTTATAATAGCTAAGATCTGGAAACAGCCAGGTGCCCATCAGTAGATGAATGGATAAAAAAGTTGTGGTACAGCCCTAGTCAGTTTGGCTTAGTGGATAAAAAAGCTGTGGTACATTAATATCATGGAATACTATGCAGAAGTAAAAAAGAAGAATCTCCTACCCTTTGAAACAGCATGGAGGGACCTGGAGAGTATCATGCTAAGTGAAATAAGTCAGTCAGAAAAAGACAAGTATCACATGATCTCACTCATATGTGGAATTGAAGTAACAAAATAAACTGGTGAATGGAATGGATCCGGAGACATGGAATCATGGAACACAGTGTGGAATCTCAGAGGGAAGGTAGGTGGATGGGAGGTAATCAACCAAAGACCTTGTATATGAGGAACGGCGGTAGGCTGGAGGGAATCGATGGGGGAAAATGGGGAACATATGTAATACTTTCAACAATAAAGATTTAAAAGAAAAGAAAAAGAAAAGGGATCAGATTTGTGGTTATTAAAGGTAAGGGGGAAGGGGAATAGGAGAAAAAGGGTCAAAAGATACAAACTTCCACTTAAAAAAAATAAGTTCTTCAGCCCTGTAATGTACAGTGTGATGACTATGAATATAGTTAACACTACTGCATGATATATAGACATTGTTAAGAGGACAAATCCAAAGAGTTTTTATCGCAAGGAAGAAAGATTTTTTTTTTTTTGCTTTCTCTTTTTATTGTATCTACTAGAGGCCCAGTGCATGAATTTGTGCACCAGTGGCCTGCCTGCAGGATTGGGCCGAAACCAGCTCTCTGACATCCCCTGAGGGGTCCCGTATTGCGAGAGGGCACAGGCCTGGCCGAGGGACCTCACGGGTGCACAATTGGGGCCAGGGAGGGGCGCAGGAGGGCTCCAGGGTGTGTCCGTCTTGTCTCACTCAGTCCTGATTGGCCAGACCCCAGCAGCAAGCTAACCTACTGGTCGGAGCATCTGCCCACTGGTGGTCAGTGCACGTCATAGAGTGGTTGAGTGGCCTTAGCATATCAGCATATTATGCTTTGATTGGTTAAACAGATGACTAGATGACCAGACACTTAGCATATTAGGCTTTTATTATATAGGATATGAGATAATGGATGCTAGCTAAACCTGCAGTGGTAATCATTTCACAATGTATGTAAGTCAAACCATTATGCTGTATACTTTAAACTTATAAGGTGATGTATGTCAATAACATCTTGATAAAACTGGGGGAAATTGGCTTTGTAATTTTGAAAAGGAATCAAGTTGAACCTCTAGAATTAAAAATTATAATTTATAATAACAATTGACTCAGTGAGTAGATTTAAAAGCTGATTAAACACAGATGTAGAGAGAATTAGTAGATTATAAGTAAGAACATATAAAACAGAATGTAACATGGAAAGACAAAAAGAAAGAAAATATAGAAGAAAGGTTAAAAGTAGAGAACATGTTGTGAAGGTCTAATGTGTTTAATTTCAGTTTCATAAACAATAGAGCAAAAACAATATTTGAAAAGATAATGGTTGAGAATTTTCCAGAACTGGAGAAAGACAACAATCTACAGATTTAAGAAATCCCATGGCCAAGAATCTAACATCTTAACTATTAGAAAAACATGGTACTAATATTTCCTTAGGATCATTTAGTCCTTTTTTGCATTTCTAAATTGAAATCTTCCCTGGATGCATCTGATTGGTGGAACCTAGGTCACATGCCCACTCCCAGCTGCCAGTTGGGAAAACAAATTTTCTAGGACAGACTTATATGTGAAATTACCAAATGTAAAGAGAATGTTTAAAAAAATGTTAGACACCCACACATATGACCAATGCATGAAGCAAGTCTATTCAGAATGTTCCTATTCAGGCCTCTGCTGTTTTCTCTTTGTACATTCTTCCTTCAAGAACACGACTCTTAGCTCCAACTCAATGGATGATCTACACTGAGTGGCCAGATTATTATGATCTCTGAATGCATAATAATCTGGTCTCTCTCTCTCTCTCTCTCTCTCTCTCTCTCTATATATATATATATATATATATATATATGTATATGTGTGTGTGTGTGTGTGTGTGTGTGTATATATATATATATATATATATTACAGGCCCGGTGCATGACTTCGTGCATGGGTGGGGTCTGGCCAGCCTGGCCAGGGGGAGGGGACATGGGAGGTTGGCCAGCCTGCCTGCTGGTCAAACTCCTGGTGGAGGGGGCAATTTGCATATTAGCCTTTTATTATATAGGATATACACTGAGTGGCCAGATTATTATGCGTTCAGAGATCATAATAATTTGGCCACTCAGTGTATGTCAGTGATTTTCAAACCGATGTGCCGCTAGAGTTTTAAAAACATGCAAACCTATTTAGTTAGGGACACTGACTGCTTTTCCTCTAGATTCTTAAAAAAAAAAAAAAAAAAAAAAGACAACGGCAAACACAACAGCTGTCTGGTGTGAATGGGTCAAAGTCATACCTATTTTTTTTTGTCAGGTTGGGAAAAACATGTTAATATATTTTTTGGTGTGCCGCAGGATTTTAGTAATTTGTTTATGTGTGCTATGAGATGAAAAAAGTTGAAAATCACTAATCTATATATTTTGAGCTAACCTTGACCTATCAATTTATATAACTCTAGACACAAGAGGATTCTAGCTATTGTACAATTCCCATAAATTCCTCCATCCTCATCTCAAATTCAGCCCACCTAAATCCTAGCACACCTCTGCCCTCCCTAGATACCCATCTCTCTAGACTTTTTTTCCTCAGCAACTATCATCTTGCTTCTTCAAGGTGTATTTGAGAGTTCTCCCTGACTCTCTCCTTTTTATTGTCTTTTATAACCTCTTTATTCACATCTTACTTCAGCAGAATCTGTCTTCCCTGTTTCTCTTTCACTCATTTTCCCCCCTTTCCAGTCCATAACTGTTACTTTCTTGCAGCTTTATGTTTGAGCATCTGCACCTGGCCAAACTCTGGTGTTTCCTTGGCTCTAGTTTCTCTTTCCTTCCCTTTAATTCATTCTGCCTATCCATGCCTGCCTGGGTTTCCATTTTTAATTTTTCAAAGCGTATAACTTCATTCCACAAATATGTCTCCTACTAACCTTTCTTCTCACCCTTCCTTACTTTCAGGAGGGTGGGCCTCTGCCCCAGATGATACTGTTGTAATTAGCCAGGAAAGGAGCAGAGGAAAGGCCAGACTTACAGGCATGTTCTCTGTAAAACACTGGGGGAAGGATCCAACCAAAGGAAGATAAACCCATGCCCACTAGAGTTGGAGTGACATAGGGAAGGTGCTTGTCTGTCAGTCACACCTAGGAAGAGAAATCATTGGCCAGAATGGGCGTGGCCACTATAAGCACCTAATGATGGCTCACACTTGGCTTCCTGGCATTCTCCCATGTGGCCCATGGCCATGCAGACCCCTTCCTCCACGCCCCCCTCCGCCCACACACACACAATGGATTAATGGACTGCAGCTAGCCTAATGCTGAACTGGACTTGGCTCCACATGGAAAGGAAACTCTGGGCAGTGGCTCTGATTTTAGTCCTAGTGAAACCCCAGCTACACTTCTATGATTGGACTAAGGGAAAGCCAGAGGTGTAATTCTAGGAAATAAAGCTTTCTACCATATCTCATCCTCTCGTGGGGTCTTCCAGAAATGGTTATCCCAGCGGTACCCCCAAGAACTCCACTCACACTAGCAATGGGGAGGGGGGCGGGGGCAGAGAAGGCATGTTTTCACCTCAGGCTTTCTCTCAGACTTTTCTCCTAACCTTTCTTTTACCAGAGATCACCCTGACCCCAAGTTTGTGTCTTAATCTCCCTACAAAGTGTTGCTCAAGTCCACCCCTCCAGTGGGCCTGCATTTGTGATGGCTCACTGTGTAAATTTGTGAACCTTGGCTGTCTCAACTGCCCCCTCACACTAGGCACAGCTTCATTAAAAAAAAAAAAATCTATATCTATATCTATATCTATATCTATCTTTATTGTTGAAAGTATTACATATGCCCCCCCTTCTTTCCCCATTGAACACCTCCACCCCTACACCCATCCTAGGCACAGCTACTTTTTATTGTTCTCTTTTATAAAAATAAAAATTATTTTATTCCACAAAACTATGACAGTGTCTTCAAGGCAAAGAACATATGTGGATGCCTTGTTCCTAGGGCGAGCCTAGCACAAAATCGGAATTCATTGTTTGTTGAATAAAGGGATGAATTAAATAGCGAGTTAATGAATGCCTGCTCTGGCGCTGAGACTTGAGCTGTGAGAAAGGTCCCTACGTCTAAGGAACTTAAGGCAGGCGGTTGCAGGTCGGTGGATGTCCTGAGTCAAGTAGAAAACCGAATGCAGATGTCCCAGTTTCAGCCGAGACAACTGTGGTAGGCAGGCAACTTTTCCTCTATGCAGGGTTTTCATTCTTAATCTTGACAATCTGCAGCTGAGGGGGTGGGGAGAAAAAGTATTTCACTGTATTGGATTGGGCATATTTTTCTAGCGGTCTCTGTCACTGACTCTCATGTTGTGCAATCCCCAGGAAGAGCCCGCAGACTGAATTCCTGTACGAAGTTGGGAAACAAATCGAAGCAACATTCGGGTTTTGTTTACTTCCAACCCTGATACTCTAACAAACACGTAGCATAAATATCTTCCTTTATTAGCAAGAACAGGAACGCTTAGCTGCAGGGCCCTATAGCTCAGGGGTTAGAGCACTGGTCTTGTAAACCAGGGGTCGCGAGTTCAAATCTCGCTGGGGCCTAGCGGGTGCACACTTATCCTTTTTAATTCTTCTCACCACTCTTCCTCATGTTCCGATAACCTTGACCCCACCACAAATTCGGCCACAATCCAGATCTCCGGCATTAACATCGCCCAGCCGAACGGCTTCCTCTCAGGCCCCCGTGCCAGTGCGTAAATGCTGCTTTTGCTACCGAGGTTGTCGCGGAATCCATTTTAAGCTGCGGGAAGGGGTGCGGGCCACGGACCCGCGCGGGGAGAGCTGGGAGGGTGGCCTAAGACCAGGAGGGCGCGGTAGAGAAGAGAATAGGATCGAACCTCGGCACTCGCCCTTGGCAGGCTTGGGTCCCGGAACCAGGACCTCGGGCCGGCACCAGCCTTCCCAGGTGGGCAGTCCCGCAAGGTTTCATGTTTCAGTGGCTTTTCCAACACTTCCGTGTCCCCAGCGGGGGAGATGCAGGTGGAGACCTGGACGCCCAAATTTGATTAAAAGAAATTGTGGCTTTCTCTTTAGAAAACCTCAAAATATTTTCATCAAAAGTCAGTTCTCACAGAAACACTGGGCTTAGATTCTCTCTTCCACACCCACTGGGTCCCCGAGTCTGCGGACGTGTGAGCGGACAACAGATTCAGCTGGCCGGTGCCCACGCGCGTGGGGATGCGGGGAGCACAGGAAGTGAGGAAATGAACAGGCTCGACCCTCCCCCCGGCTCGGAATGGCGCGGTAAGAATTATGTGTCCCACGGTCTCAGGCCCTAGTTCTCTGATGCCCGGATGGCTGCTCCCAGGCTAGACACATATCGAACGAGGGAGATTCGGGGCCCGCGCACTACGTGAAAACAACGTCCACCCCCACTCCCAACTCGGGGGAGTGGTCCCCGTTCCGCCCGAGGCCTCAGCATGCACCGGAACTAGCGGCGCCTGTGAAAATCACGGGTTGGCCCTGTTTCTAAAGCAGAGAATTCAGCTCTAGAAGGGTGGTCTCCAAAACTGTGGATGTAGGGACGTTCTCACAAGATGCTTACTACGTGGTGTCCACTTGCTAGCAATCAGAATCCATTTCACACCCACTATGTTTATCTCTATCTTGAATAGGGAATTCTAGAACGCCAACTCACGTGCTCCCTTCGATAGCTCAGCTGGTAGAGCGGAGGACTGTAGTCACTTCCTGTCTAGCTATCCTTAGGTCGCTGGTTCGATTCCGGCTCGAAGGAGAGGTTGACATTTTGGGCTAGCTTCCTATTCCCGGCGTATCACAATCCACAAATCTTGTCGGATAGGTTTGTTAAACAGTGAGAAATAGGATTTAGCACCAGTTCAACTAACCAACTAGAAAAGTTCCTAGTTACTGTATTAAGATGTGCTACTTTTTTTGGCTCTAGGTTATTCCTAGGTTGCTCCCTGAGGTCCAAATATCGGTGACATTTGTTGGTACAGAGTATTGTATAAAAGTACGTTTGTGCTCTGCGGCCTTCGCGACATTAATTTGAGGAACAAACCCCTTAACTCTAACCTTCAGCTCGAGTGTCTGACCCCATTCTATACACACATCCATGCAGAAAGAGGGCCTTTTAATTTATTTAGCTTTATATATATATTTTTTTACAATTCCATTAAAAGATTTTTGAGCCGTAGCAAGAAGGGGAAATAGGATTTGACGTGCACCGGGATGAGACTGGGAGAGAGAATTTCAAAGCGAGAAAACAATTTATGCAAAGATGGGGAAAACTTGACTCTCATTTCGGAAAACTGCAAGGGTTAGGAATAGGCCAACACGCGCCAGACTGGCTCACCACCAACCAGCTCCGGCTCCCGATACTTTGATGCCCACCAGTCTCATCCCTAGATTTTGTGCTCCCGCGGGGTGGTAGCAACGCGATAGATACACTTCCCGCGCGTCTGTCCTGTGGCTGGGGACCCTACAGCCTTGCAACCCAGTGCGGCTTGGACCCTCGGTCTCCAACCTGTTTCCCTTTAGACTCGAGCTCGCGGTGAGACCCATCCCGGCGGGACTCGGTGGAACTCGGAAATGTGGCCTGAAGTCTGCAAGGCTGCCTCTCCTCGCCCCACTTGGCGTCTGGAAGTGTCCAGGACGTGGTTTGGGGAGAATAATCGATTCTAGGTCCAGAGTCAGATATGAGACTTCACAAAGATGGAGGGAAAAATTAAGCCGGGCAAAAAGTATCAAACACGAAGAACAAAACTGAGCAGCCTGGTAGAAAAGTGAAATTCAGAGGAAACACAGCAAAGCCACAGGTATTGAGGCTCGTTGGTCTAGGGGTATGATTCTCGCTTTGGGTGCGAGAGGTCCCGGGTTCAAATCCCGGACGAGCCCACGTTTTTCAAACTTTGCTTTTCACTCCTTTAGGAGCTAACACATAAAGTTCTGTTCTGTGCCAACTTTTGCTGTTCCATGGTCTGCAAACCAGAGAGAGGTGCACTAAACTAACGCGAAGCCAATGCGGGCTGATGACCTGTATTAGAGACCACACTGCTTGGCTTCTTGGACACTAGGGAACCCATTGCTCCTGGGAGCAGCAGCCCGTGTCCTGTGGGGCTTCTGCAGCAAGGTGGGTGTCCCGAGTTCTGCTTTCGCTGACCGCGTGTCTCCGACGCAGATCTCCAGAGTTTGCTCGAGGGCCGGGCTGGGACTCTCCCGCTGTGCCTGGGGCTGGGGCTGGGGCTGGGGCTGCACAGCGGGTTCCGCTCCAGCGGCCACACCCTGAGGCGGTCGCTGCCAAAACACAGCACAGAAAGCCACATAAGGCAGAAGAGAATGAAAGAAGTAGATAATCTTGAAAGTATAAAAGAAAAATGGGTTTGTGAAACAGGATCTGACACCAACCTCTTAGTGATAATCGACAAACTTGCGAATATTTTGTCGACAGTCTTTTTGAGGAAGGGCAGAAGGTTGGTGCCAAATGCTCGTCTCCCACTGAACAGAAGAAACAGGTAGATATAAATACAAAATTATGGAAAAATGGACTCATGGTTAATGATGATTTCAGAAGTTATTCAGGTGGTGCAAGTCGGCAGTTTCTGAACTTCATCAAAAAAGGGGACTTGCCTTTGGGATTACAGGGAACACTTGATAAGGAAGAGGTGGATTTAAGAAACACGAAATATGTGTGGCAACGAAACCTGTGTTTCAGCCATTCTCAGGACAGGAGGTGCCACACCAAAAATTATTTCTAAAACAAAAAATATTGAAGTTGAGAAGAAAAATAATGTGTCTACTGTCCCACTAAACAACCTGGAACCCATCACTAATATGCAGATCTGGTTAGCCAGTGGGAAAAGGATTGTTCAGAAATTTAGTATGTCTCATAGGATAAACCACATCAAAGACTTCATTGAAAAATACCAAGGATCTCAAAGAAGTCCTCCCTTTTCCCTGGCCACAGCTCTTCCTTACCCCAGGTTGCTAGATGGAGTACTAAGGCTGGAAGAAGCAGACTTACGGAATGCTGTCATCATTCAGAGACTCCACAAAACCATGGAACCTTTTCGAGAACTTTCATAACATTGATCTTTGACACACTAAGTGGAAAGTTTGCAGAGAAGTGATGGTTTATAAGTGAACATGCAAACCAAAATGGGGGAGGGGAGGTCAGGTTCGCTGAACTTTTGGTTCAAGACCTATTTAACTCCCTCCGGATGGGAAGACTTTTAAGTAAGTACAAGTTGGAGAGGAAACTATGACTGGAAACTATATTCAGTGCAGTCTTCCAAAGGCTACTCAGAAAAATATGCTTCTTTTCAAATACCAATGATACATTATAAGATATATTACAGGACTATATAATTTAGTATCTTAATGTGGTATTGAGAGAAGTTAGCTTGAAACGCAGGCAGAGAGGGCAGGGGTCCAGTGGAAAACAAAGGCAGGTGAAACATAGGCAGGGGCAGACGCTGCAGTTTTAGCAGCCTAACCACAGGAACCAACCAAGCAGAAATAATAAAATGTTTCTGGACTCAAAATGGAGGCATGGGAAAACAAGGGAGGGCCTGTAGCAACAAGATATACGAATGCATAGAAACAGAAAAAGTTCAGCATAGGGACAGAAAAAGAACATAGAAACAGGGAAGGTTTAGTTCTGTTGCTGGGCAAGAACAATTGAGGGAATTAATCAGGTGACAACACAGTAGACATAGAGCAGGCTTGTAGCAAATATATGCCCCTGGACTACAAGGCTTTAATGGGCAGCTCATTAATGAGTCCCCCTCCCCTTGCAGGGAGTCTGAATGTGCTTATAATAAAATTTCCACACTTTTGCTTAAACCTTCTGGTCCGCGTAGCTCATTCTTCGGCATTGCGAAACACAACCTCAGGAAACCATCTCGGCTCACCGTTTCCAGTTATCAGTATAAATTAGCAAATATGTTCACAGCATCATTCATTTAAACATCATTCCCAAACAGCAGTGATTTATTTAAATGTTAGCTTGGCTCAGAATTTTAAAATAGCAATACATTAAAAATATACATGGCAGGTTCAAAGCATCTGTGTCCTTATTTTATACCTGAGATACAATAAAAAATGCTAGAAGGAACGGCTTCTACCATGGCTATGCCTCACCCTCTAAGTGTTCTCATCTGCATTCTCTAATGGCAAGGTACACTCAGATATTAAGTTGGCAATAGTATCTAGAATTTTCATGTAAGAATAAAATTCTGTAGCTTAGTATAATGTCAGCATTAATCTGTCTACTTGCATTTCTACATTTTTGAGAAGTATCATTTTTTAAAAATATTTTTTATAGATTTCAGAGAAGAAAAGAGAGACAGAAATATCAATGCAATGATGAGAGAGAATCATTGATTGGCTGCCTCTTGCCTACTGGGGATCAAGCCTGCAACTCAGGCATGTGCCCTGACCATGAATTGAACTGTGACCTCCTGGTTCACAGATTGATGCTCAACCACTAAGCCAGGCCAGAAGTATAATTTTTTTTTTAAAAAAACTATGTTCTCTCCGGGAACCTCAATTAACACCTATTTTCTTTTCTTCCAAAAATTAGGGACTTATTCTTAGCTAACATTTGCAGTAAGTCATTCATTTGAGACTGCTTACTTAGAATCTAATGTTGTGTTGTCACATTGCTAATTAATATTTTTAAAATGCCTTATGTAATGTATGGTTTTCTATTCCATACATTAGAGTCAACCTGTGTATACATTTAAAGGTTATTTATTATATTCTGATGTCACCAAGGAAGACTTGCTTTGTTTCTTAGACTTTAAAACCAGTTGGACTTTAATATTCACTGTCTGATTGCATCCCCTTGCCCAAAAATAAGTTTAGGAAGCCTTTTTGAAAACGATCTGTTGAATCATATTTAAAGTGAAATATACACTGAATGTGCCAAGGAACTAAGTAGCCATGCTCATCAGCAGTAATGTTCACAGGGCACTGGACGACTGCTGGAGGGAACAGGTCTTAAACTGTTTGGTCTCAAGACCTTTTGTTTATGTGGGTTATAAATATGTTAAAAGTCACACATATTTATTCTTATAAATAAAAAACATGTAAATATTTAAAAAAAAGAAGAAAAGAAAAGGAAGGTACTCCAGTCATGAGGAGGAAAACTATCATTTGGCAAAGAGGATAGGAAAAGCCATTCCAGGGAAAGAGGAAGGGCTCTGGCTTTTATCAAAAGTGCAGATGTCAGGTTATAAGCAGGCAGAGGTAAGAGGCTGGTCAAGTGATTGTTGGGAGCTTTTACCAGTGTGATTCACAAATGAAAGTAGATGGCTAAGAAAGTGGACCAAAGCAGGCTGGCTAAACCCCTCTTTAGGAGTTTCCTTTATACTGTATTTGAGCGAAAAGCAATCTCTGTAAATAGTTATTCTCAGAAGAACACCTTGAAACATTTGGGAAAGAGAGAATGGGCATAAAGCCCAGAGTCTGTTGAAAAGTGAGTGATTAATTATTTTCTGTTTGGAAATAGAGCCATGTCAGCAGGCCTGTGTCCCATTCTCCCTCTATCAGAACTGTCTCCCCTTCCTGGAAGTGGAGGCATGATCCTTCTTTTCACGTGAGCTTCATCCTCTTTAACCATTACTTCTCTTCTTAAGTAAGTTTCATGTCTATAGACCAAACTATGTGAGAGTTATAAAGAAATGTAGAGGTTAAACTCTTGCCTCCATCACACAATTTTACTATTAGTCTCAAGGACAGAATTAAACATATGTACTCTGTATAAAGGGGGAAAGTACACCAGCACTAGAGTCCTTAGAAGGAGAACCCAATCTTCCCCTGTCCATGCAGGGAAAATATTGCCTTGAAGAAAAGACATAGAAAAACATTTCAGAAAAAGGAGAATAACTTTCAAGTTCAAGCTGTCAAAACATTTTAAAAATATGTGAATATACTAGAGGCCTGGTGCACAAAATTTGTGCATTGGTGAGGGTGGGGGAGGAGTTGGGGTGGGTGGAGAGGTTGCGGGGGTGTCCCTCAGCCTGGCCTGCACCCTCTCTAATCTGGAACCCCTTAAAGGATGTCCTACTGCTGGTTTACAGGGATCTGGCCTAAACTGGCAGTTGGGTATCCCTCTTGCAATCCAGTACTGCTGGCTCCTAACCACTCACCTGCCTGCCTGCCTGTCTGATTGCCCCTAACCACTCTGCCTGCTGGCTTGCTCACCCCTAAATGCTCCCCCCCCCACCAGCCTGATCACCCCCAACTGCCCCTCCCCCCCTGCTGGCCTGCTCGCCTCCACCTTCCCTCCCCACTGGCCTGCTCACCCCCAACTGGCCCTCCTGCTGGTCTGCTTACCCCCAATGGCCCCGCCCCCCCACCAGCCTGATCACCCACAACTGCCCTCCCCTTTTGGCCTCTAACCGCCTCTACCTCGGGCCCGCCACCATGGCTTTGTCCAGAAGAATATCCGGAAGGTCTCCCAGTCTAATTAGCATATTACCCTTTTATTGGTATAGATAGAGGCCTGGTGCACAGGTGGGGGCAAGCTGGTGTGCCGGATCAGGAAAGGTGTTCCGCATCAGGGTGGGGGTTCCCTTGGGGCATGGGGCAGCTTGGGAGAGGGGCCTGTGGTGGTTTGCAGGCTGGCCAAGCCCCCCAGTGGGGACCCTCACCCCATGGGAGTGTGGCCAGCCTGGGTGAGGAGCTGAGGGCTATTTTCAGGCTGGCCATGCCTCCCGGCCCTCCTTTTTTTCTTTTATTTTCTTTTTTCAGTGCCTCCTTGAGCAGAGGCCAGGGCAGGTTGGAAGCAGGTATCTGGGATTTATTTATGTTCTATAATTGAAACTTTGTAGCCTTGAGCAGAGGCCAGGACCGGCCAGGGCAGGTGGGAAGCTTGGCTTCCTCCATTGCCAGGGGGCAACTCAAGCCTCCTGATTTCTCCAGCTTTGTGGCCACCACCATCTTTGTTAGGCTCATTTGCATACTCACTCCTGATTGGCTGGTGGGTGTAGTGGAGTGATAGTCAATTTGCATGTTTCTCTTTTATTAGTGTAGATTATTCAATTGGCAATTATTTCACATCGATTACAATCACTGGCAAAGATACAGTGTTTATTAATCAGAGACTATAATTTCCTGTTATATTTTGAAACACAAATGGATAAACACTTAGATGCACTTTAATAAAATTGTAAAACTTTTTTCTCAAAAACCTAATTTTCTGTTTCCTCATAACCTCATGTGCCAAGCTGAAAATAAAACAATTAGAATGAAAGCAACCATTCACCATTCACCTGACTCTGCACTGTCAACCGTGTAGGCAGGTTGTGGATTTCCCCAAGGGTGCTCAGTGAAATCTTCGAGGCAGAGAAGGGATGTGGCTGTGTTCAGAGGCTGGAGGCTGCTCCCCGCCATCACTGCCAAACTAAACCCAGAGGCTGGGCTGGACTGGCGTTTCAGGCCATGGGACTGTTTGTGTGTGAATGTGACATGGGGTGGAGTCCCTTGTCTCTGTTGTTAGGCGATTCATCAGAGAAGGGTTGTGTTGATCAAGTCATCTTGTCCCCAAAGGCTGTGGGAGGTGGCTGCTGCCTCAGTCTCCTGGGACTGCTGAGGCACTCAGGGTGTTGGAATGGGCCTGGCAGCCACCTTCCCTAACAAGTGACTGGTTGATAACTTTTTAGAACTCACTTCTCAGTGTCTCTTGAAAAGGCGATATGTGATTAATTTAATATAGGTCCTACTCTCAAAGGGCTTGTCTGCCCACAAAAGGACAGTAAGGATTTGGGCACTCTGCTAGGTGCCAGTACAGGCCCCACTCTAAGGACCCCATATCCTGTTACCTCTCTTTGCTCCTAAAAGACATTGAGCTTTGGTGTTTGGCAGAACAAATGTTCTGGTCAGAGACATGCCTGTCCCTTCCTCTCCAGAGGCTTCAGTAACCCTGAGGCACCAAGTACTGAGGGAGAGCGTTTATGGCAGTTTGCTTGGTCCTCTTCTCACTACCTTCAACTTTTTTTCCTTTTAGCTTAGGATTTGGTTGGGAATGCAGGCAAGCAGGGTGAGGACAGGGGGAAAGTGAAGCTCAGGCAGGACTGTGTCCCAACACAACTGAAAAGCAGGGGTAGTTTGCCCTTTTTGGGTTCTCCATGCTGCCCATGTCACCAGAAAGGGACAGGACTGGGCCGGCAGGACTGGGATGTGTGGATTTTTTACTTCTGCAGCAAAGAATTCAAGTCATAAGCCCAGCTGATTTTTAGAGTATGTTTATTAAAAGTTGGGACAGTGACTCAAAGGAAGAGCTTTGGGTAGAAGAAGCAAGATCACAGTAACAGAAGGGACCCTAAAATGGGCTGCATAAACTCAGAAAAGGAAGACACAGCAACAGATGTGAGCCTAGGCTGGGGTGCTAGAGCACTGAAAAGTATAAGTCTGAGAGACAAAAGTGAGTCAAGTGTGGATTGATTTTGGCTCATTAAAAAGTTGGACAAGAGGAGGACCCTGGGAATTTAGGAGAAAGAAAGTAAAATGACACACTTGAGAAAAGGGTGGCATTGGTGTGCTCAAGGAAGAGCATGTCTTGAGGATTTATCTGTTTTCTGTAGAAGGGAATTTTAGGGGAGGTCTCCATCAGAATACTCATCAGCTTATTAGGCTGCCTCATCTACTTCTCTTCCTCCTTAAGTCCTCAAGCCCTTCCAGTTACCAAAACTGTTCCTAAGATAGGCTCTAGAGCACCTGCCCAAGCATGTGTAACCCACTGACAGCTGTTTAAAGAGTTAATCTGTGCTAGGAGAGAGTGCTTTGGAACAGGGACCAACACCTCCAAAGTGAAGGCATATCCATGGGTTTTTAGGATTTATCAGTAAGCTAGAAGCAGAGCTTTCCTGGGACTCTTGGAAGCCTTTCTACTCTACCTGCCTTGTTTGGTAACCACTACCAAACCCAGCTGTGCTGGTGAGCCCTGAGAGAAGCCAGGAGAATTTGCATGGTAGGGGTCCCCAAAGTGAGATCAGAGAATGCATTTTTAGACCATGAAGATAATAAAAAGACCTTGGGGCCTAGGTGTCAGCCACTGTTGTAGAAACTAAGACTGTAGAGATGATAAGACAATTATTCTTCATTAAAGGGGTTCTATGCAATGGAGAGACAATGAGTTCAATTAACCATCTCAGGAGTGATGCTTATCAGTGGAGGTAATCAGTTTTGCAGCTGTGCTACAAGGATCAGAATATTTGGGGCTCCTGGTTAGTCTCTTGTGAACAGCTGAGGATGAAGTAAGGAGAAGCCCAGGAAATATGGCAAGGATAGTTCTGAGGCTTAGTAACTGGGAGGTTGAGGTCAAGTAAGTGGGTACTAACAGCTGTCACATAACCTTCTCTACAAGTGCTTTCCTGGTTCTGTGAAATCTATGAATACCTACTTATTGGCATGGCATCCTTTAAAAAAACCAAATTATGTGGGTAATAGATAGTGTAGGGGAACAGCATTCTGCTGGGAGACCACATTTACTCTATGGGGTTCTTCCAAGGCAGTTCTTAGAGTTGGCCCATAGATCAGAAAAAGCGTCATCTGGATCCAGATCATGTATGTGAACAATGAAACCTTGGTCCTGTCATGGGCAAGAGTAAGAACCACAAACATTAGAAAAAGGGCAGCTTTGGGACAAAGGGCCTTGCTTACCAACATCAAAAATCGCCTCTCGGAACAAGTCTTTAATCCACTCCAGAGGGTAAATATTTGATCTAGTCATTCCTAAGAAAAAGGTGAATTTCCTTGTTTGCCAAGGGCAGGGTCCTTGGTTTCTTTATCTCTACCAGGATTAGGGTTCTTTGGAACTAGTGTCCCCACCCAGTTCATTTGATGGCTATATAATGAGAACCAGAGGGATCCAGTGCACACAGCTGGAACCCATCTCCAGGAACAAAGAGCTGGAAACCATCTTCAGTTGGAGCCACTCCTCCAGATTTTTGTAAGATTCTTACCCCTGGGTAATCTACCGCTGTATTTTTTAAATATATACATACTATTTCTAGCCATTTAGCTATTTCAATGAAACAATTTTCCCCCCTTTAAAGCCTATGGGCCCAACTTATGAACTAAGAAAAAATGAACCAGATTCTAAAGTTTAAAATGAAAGGAGATTTCTTTTGGGATTCTCTATAGATGTGTGTGTAAAGGGAGATTAGTGAGACTGGGAGCAAGTGAAGGTTTAGGAGGGATTCCTGAATTGTGATAAAATCCCCAAAGTGCTGGGGAAGCCATTTGCTGAAGGGCATCTGGATGCCCCAGGGAACAGGCATCAAATGTGGCAGAGCGAGGAAAGAAACCAAAAGGGTGCTTTTAGCCCTTTTCTTCTAATCTTCTCTACTAATTTTTGTTTACTTAAAAAAAGTTTTGTTTGCTCTTTAAGAGCCAAGTGGAACACATCTAAGATCAAAAGAAGGTACACTGGCAGGTTGAAGGGAAGAAGAAGGAAAAGAGATAAAGGAGGAGTATGCATTGGTTGTTATGCTTTCACTTTGTGGGATATTGCCCTAGAATATATAAAATTGTGAAGCCGTATGTATGGAAATTATAACCGTAGTTACTCATCATAGACTGTAAGTTAAGTCCCTGTGTGTAAAGTTGCACAAATCTCTTGAATACAAAACTTTGCCTGTGGAGAGAGGAAGAGAATATTAATTCTTGTGAAGACTAAAGAATTGCTTTGAGACAGATGATAAAGTTAGTCTGAAGAACAGTGGGGACATATTTCACTGAGAAAAAGCTAACAGTTATGTGCTTGAATATGGAAGGTTATGTGTGAGTGAGTTTGACCCCAGATGTGAGGCTCTAAACCCTTGGCCTAGGCAGATTCACTTTCACACCACAAATAGTGTCTCATACTTGTTTTCTCCCAAATTCATTTGACCTCTTTTGGTGTAATTTAAGGTTGAATATATGAGTGAGTAAGTTGTGAGTAGGGGAGCAGATATTAGAAACTGGTGGTCATGGTGTGTACCGGTTGGGCTTCGGTTTCTGGATGTCTTAGGGATTTAAGATTACAATAAACCTGAGAAAAATTTAGCTAAGTTCTTACAGAATTAATGTGCAAGTTCTGCAAGTTCGAAGCAAAGATTTTCCTTTAACTCTCCAGACTGGGATGAGAGACCTTCAATCTCCACCAGCCAGTGGCTTTGTAGGATGTGAAGCCCCTGTGTGGCATCAGTCCAGGCCCTTAATTAGAGGTGGTCTATGAGTTTTCCTTATATGCTAAACCATAAGAAATGATACATCTCAGTGAGATTGGGTCACAGGTCTTTTATCATCTATTTCTTTCACAAGGTGCCTTCTGCTATCAACTAAACTTATACAAATTTGTCTCTGTAATTCCACTAGACTTTTGCTAGTAAAACAGGAAAATATTCTCTTATGCTTAAAGAGAACCATGGAATTTCATATTTGAGAGTTGAGAACTCTCTCATTCTATAGATGAACAAACTTAAGTCTGGAGAGGAAAATGAAGTCAATCACTAAAAATTTTTTTAAAAAATTGAGGGTCTGCCGTGAGGCAAGCACTGTGATTCAAGGTGAATAACATGGGCTCTGCCCTCCTGTAGAGTGTACACCAGTAGGAAACACTGACAAGGAGACAGGTGATTGGATAACAGCTTAGAAATGGCACCTGTGGAAATTTGCAATAGGTTTATCTTTACTTTGTGATATCCTTGCGAGCAGATCCTGAGCTTTGTGACTTTTGCTTTGAAACTTGTATCTAATGGGGTGTCCTTGGTCTCAATAACTAAGCACAGAGTGTTTGGACAGACTCTAGACAGGCCCAGCAGCTCACACTACCTTCTTTGAACAAAGATATCCCCACAACCTGTAGATCACTGGCACATCTTACAAGGACCCATGGTCTCCACTACCCCATGGGAGACATTGGCAACATTTCTATCCACCACTGCCACCTAGTGACTCCTTTGGCTACTACAGCTCTGGCTCTACTTCCTGATTTTGAACTCTGGGTTTCTGGCCCCAGGCAGAAAGGTGTTGACTTGGTGACCCTAATGTTCTGTTCTATCTTGAGAAACTTAGAAGGCAGTATTTGTCTATTGAAGAACAAGAGACCTAAATGAATCCAAATAAATAAAACTTTGATGAGGTCTTCCACAAAGCTAGAAAAGGAAAACACACCCAGAAGACTAAAAAGCACAATGTAAATGTAAATAGCTTGGCAAATGGGGAGTATGGCAGGCACCTCTGAGAGAAAGCCACCCTCGAGTCCTGCCTGCTGCCACACAGTCCAGTTTCTCCCCGAATGAGTGTGGGTCCCCAGAGTATCGCCCGGAACTGGAGTTCAGTGCAGTCAGGAGTTTTTGTCTCCCTCCTGCTTGAGAAAGCCAGCCGCACACTCAGTTGCCAGTCCTCTCTGCGTGCATGTCTCAGTACCTCTGCCTCTTACAGCTCCTTTGAGTCTCAGTTGCTTTTCTCTTTAATTCTAGTTGTAGAATTTCCACTCAGCCAGCCTTCCTGTGGTTCTGGATGATGTCCGTTTTATCTTTTAGTTGTAGTTTTCAAATTGTTGTGTGAGGCAGCAGTTTAGGTATTTATCTATGCTGCCATCTTGGTTTCTCCTGTTTGTGTTGTTTTTAAACTCTATTAAACATATGTTTATTTTCCACTGCCAAAAGTAACAACAAAAGGATTCTGCAAATAGAGACTAAAGAAAACTAGCAACACCAATTGACAAGACTGACACAGCATCAAGGATACATGCAGGATGATGGAATATATCATCAGGGTCTAGTTTTTGGTTGTGCATAGCAGCAAAGAAAAAAGACAGTCTAATTCCTCTTTTGTGGCAATTGTGTTGTTGAGATTTATTTTTAAAATTTCTTTTGTCAGTCAATTCCACAAGCCATTTTTTTCATTCATTCACTAGTTCCCTGGTTTTGTTTCTTAGTTCACTCAACCAATATTTATTATCTTCAGAGCACTTTGGCTGGATACTCTGTTTTTTTGTACTTTGTGTGTTGTTTTTTTTAATAGGATTAGCAAGATTTCCAAAAAGACTTGATTTTAATACCATTAAAAGAATGCCAACTGGGTGAAAAAGGTGAAGGAATTAAGAAGTACAAATGGCCAGTTTTAAAAATAGCCATGGGGATGCCAAGTCTGCATAGGAAATACAGTCAATAATGTTGTAATAATGATGTATGGTGTCAGATGGGTGCTAGATTTATGTGGTGACCACTTCTTAAGCTATATAAATCAGTATGTAGTATACCTGTAGTACAGTATGTCAACTGTAATTGAATTTTTTTTTTAATTTGAAAAAAGAATAGACACATGAGAGGAAAGGCTAACCCTAAAGGTTACTCTATCCTTTTTCCCACACCATCCTCAATTCCAAGATTTCAGGAATTAAAATCAGTTCACAAACTCTCATTGGCATATCCTGTCTATCCAAACCTTTGGGAATCAGAGTCTCCAGGGAACCGAACACTCTCCAAAGATCACATGACTAGAGAATTTCCTCAAGAGACAGACAACTCCAGTGTCATTTAGATCTGCCTTTTCTCCCTTTTCACACCCTGGCCATACAGGACACACACATCTGGGCTTCCACCTGTTCAGTCTCTGCCCTGAGTCATTGTACTGGCTACAGCACCATCTCTCTATAAGAGAAAAGCTCTTGCTTTCAGAGAAGATCCTGTTTGCAAACTTTTTACTCTTTTGGGAAGCAGTGATGAGAAAAGTTGTGAGCAGAGAAGTGGGAGGAAGAGTGGACTATAGAGTTGAGGAAATAATCAACTTGCCATTCTCAACACCTCTCTCTGGTGCCCATTTGTTACCTTCCTTTCTCCTACCTCTTGGTTTCTCTCCAGGCACCTCCAAGGTAATGATGGCTCTCCAGAAGACCCTTTCATTGCTTCTGCTCTTGCTGCTGACCCTGCTGGGGCTGGGGCTGGTGCAGCCCTCCTATGGCCAGTTCATGTACCAACGATTCCAGCAGCAACATGTGGACTCTACAGGGAGAGGTGGCACCAGCTTGTACTGCAACACGATGATGCAAACACGGGGGATGACTAGGCCTAGGTGCAAGCAATTCAACACCTTCATCCATGCAAACATCGGAACCATTAATAACATCTGCAGGACCCCAACTATCCCCTGCAAGAATGGCAGGATGAACTGCCATGCAAATGTAATGAGAGTCACAGACTGCAGGCTTACAGCAAGTTCCCGGCTAAACTGCAGATATCAGGGCAGGGCCAGCTCTAGGCGTGTGGTCATTGCCTGTGATGGTAACCCCCTGGTGCCTGTGCACCTTGATGGATAAATGCTACCCGGAATGCATTTGAGCTATCTCAGGCTCTGTCTCCTCTGCTTATGCCTACTTCTTTTTCTCTATATAATCCATTCTGTTAAATGCATTAAAGAGAAATGGAGACATAAACGTATAATACGACTGGGCTTTCTGTAATAAAATTTTCTATAAACTCTTCTGTTTACTTTTATAATACTGGTCAGCTTAGCTCTCTCAAATCCTATCCTCTGGAATTTCATCATTATATGTATGATATAGCATTTCACGTATTTTAAGGTTTCTATCTCAGTTATCTCATTTTAATACCACATACCCCTGTGATGCTCATGTTGCTACAAAAGGGGCCTAAAGTTAAAGGATTTGCTGAAGAACTTGAAGATACTGGAAAAGCTGATGCAAAAAAAATCCATTTCAACTGGCTATTAATCCAGGCCTTTTCCTACTTCATCACAGGGAGTGCTTTAAAAGTAACTGCTTTTTGATATTCTCAAAAGTCAGCTGTTGGGAGAAGCATTAAACATTTAGAAAGATGAACAGGTAAAATGAGAGCTCTGTATAATTTGGCAACCTTGTTATGTTTGTATCTAATAAGATTAAGACATTATACAGGAACTTCCTTTTTCTCTTCACAAACTTTTGAATCATAGTAGTAAGTCAGAGTATTAACAATGTACTAGATCATTAAGACTCATTCTCTCTTCCTGACTGGAAAGATTTTTCATGTTTTCTTTGTAATAAAGACCTCAAACTACAGATATCTGTGAAGATGGTGCTATGGTTCTTGTGTGGGATTTCTTTTCTTTTATCCTCTTTTAATTCTTTTCTAGTTTATAAACATGCACCTTAACACCTTAACACCCTCATAAACTGGTCCATGATTAAAACCTATTGGATCAATGACCATGACACAGAAACATTTGTGTCATTTACTAAAGATAATTCTCAAACCCTTTCCTTTCCCCTTTGATTATTTTGAAACAAATTGGAGAACAGAGATGTATGAAGACACTAGTGTAAGGTTTGCGACGAAGCAGGATACAACACACAGAGTCCAGGTGATTAGAAAGGGGGGGTTTAATCTTGCACTCCCGGGCGAAATTCGCTGGTCCGAGTGTGGGCCAGGAAGTTCGCGCCAAAAAGGGGCGCAGGCACTTCTTTTATACAGCTGTTTAGTGAGGGGAGGGTGGAGGGCATCAGAAGTGTGGAATTCCGCCTCGGGCCAGGGGTCTAGGAAGTTGCCAGTTATCTCCGCCACCATCTACCTTGCATATGCATGCATAGGCTCTGGACTTCCCCCCCTGCCTCAACCTAACATCCTGGCCTTTTGGTGATAGGGGGCGCCGAAATCATCCTGGCTACTTCCTGCTGACCAGGGGCGAAGAGGGTGGGGGATGTTAAAGGCCAGGGTTAGGCAGAGGCAGGTCGAAGGGCAGCTGAGTGTAGGGGTGGAGCAGGAGCTGGTTTACAGTCACCCGAGACATTTCCACAATCCGGGAGCGGATGAATTTGAGGAGGCAGGGAGCTAGGGAAAAAAAGACACAGATGAGAATTAGGGGCCCTATCAGGGGCAGGATCCAGGTCGCTAAAGGGCTTTGGAGCCAGCTGAAAAGAGAGTTGTCCCGGGAGTGTCTTGCACGTAATTCTTACTCAGCTTAGTCAGGGTCTGCACATTCTGTTCCACCACTCCGGATTCGTTGATGTAGTAGCAGCATTCTTCTTGAAGGAACATGCAGGTTCCTCCTTTTTCCGCAGTAAGAAGGTCTAGGGCCTGTTGGTTCTGCAGGGCTATTTGGGTTACCAATGTTACTTGCCGCTGCAGGGAGGCTAAGGAGGCAGTAGTAGACTCCTAGGCTATCTGGAGTTTGTCACTGAAATCCTGAGCAGAGATTATGCTGTTCCCGAGGGCCCCCCCAGCTTGGCCTATGGAGGCAGCGATACTTACCCCCAACATGACAGGGAGGAAGGCGGCCTGGCGGGCCTGGGGGTGGGATGAAGGGAGCAACCAGGCAAGCTCCGACTCTCCATACAAGATTAGTTGGGGAACTACTGTGACCACGAAGCAAGGCCCGGGGTCAGAGGAGTTTATGCAGTTGCTTAAGGTGCCGTTGCTCCAAAAGAAGGTACCCGGGCTGGCCTTGGTGGGACTGGCTGCAGTGTGGTTTTGGGTACAGTTCCAGGTGACCCGTCCCACAGTTACCGGGTTGCTGGTCTGGTAGCATATCCGCGGGGGCAAGGTGGGTTCTGGAGTTTCGGGTTCCCAGCGGGGAAGGCCAGCCAGGGGAGGCTGACATTCACCATGTCCTTGGGTTCCTGGAGGAGTCATGAGTGGGACGGCAACCAGCAAAGGTCTCATTGTAGGCATCATGGATGACACAGCCTGACCACCGGCAACCCCCATAGGTGTTGACGTCTCGACTACACCTGTCTGGGTTCCGTTGGTCATAAGCAAAACAAGCATATGGTCAGCCACTGTTGGACACTGACTGGAGGTCAACAGCAATCAGGATCTCCGCCTGGCATCCGACCAGAGGGCAGTCCTGAGATCTCACCTGCCGGGTGACTTGTGTACTGTCCTGGTCATTGGTTTCACGGACCTTGAACCTCTACACATAAGCAGGTGGGGGTGGGTGTAAGTTGCCCAGGGCCGGGAGGAGAAGGAGGAAGGGGAGGGCGGCTAAGGCGGACGTTAGTGGGGCCCAACATCTCACATTTATAGAAGTCATGCTGCTCCGGGGTCCTCTTGAGTCTGGAGAGGTGGTGCCACGATGGATCGCCAAGTAGTTTGGCCGCGGTGGGGGTTGTGAGGAGTACTGTGTGAGGTCCCGTCCACCTGGGCTCCAAGGCCTTGGGATGTAGATTCTTAAGGAGGACTGAGTCCCCCGGCTGGAGGGCTGGTCCTCGGGAGCCTTGGTTCGCTGGTTCTGGCCTGGGCAAAAACCTGTCAGCGTGTTCCCAGAGTAGCTGCCTGAGCCTTGGGAAGGGTGATCTTGTTATTTATGAAGATCCATCCCTCAGGACCAGAAGAGCCTCCCCGTTGTAGGAGTTTATTTTTTTCTTCTTCTGTATACTGAGGGGTAATGGAGGGAAGGGAAAGGAACAGGACCGGGGCTGGGGACCCTTCACCCTGAGTTAAGCCTCTGGCCACCGTGTCTGCTCGGGCGTTTCCCCGCATAACCATCGAGGAGTCAGTCTGATGGCCTCGGCAGTGCACGATGGCTACCTGGGAGGGAAGCTGTAAGGCATCAAGTAAGCAGGTTATGAGTCTAGCGTTGATAATAGGTGAGCCTTTAGTGGAGAGAAAGCCCCTCTCCCTCCAAATGACCGCGTGGCAATGGGCTATAACAAAGGAATATTTGGAGTCTGTATATATGTTTACCCTCCTCCCTTTGGCCAGATGCAGGGCCCTGGTCAGCGCAATGAGCTCAGCCTTTTGAGAGGTGGTACCCTCTGGGAGCCGGGCCGCCTCCAGGGTCCACTCAAGTGTTACTACTGCATAGGAGGCTTTCCGATGTCCCTGGGGGTCTAGGCAAGAGCTTCCATCCACAAACAGAGTTAAGTAAGGATTAGAGAGAGGAAGATCTGAGAGTCCCGCCCGAGGTTGAGTGAGGGCCTCGACGACCTCGGGGCAGGAGTGCGTTGCCACAGGTTGGGTGGAGGCAGCAGGAAGGATAGTGGCCGGGTTCAGGGCTGGGGACTGAGTTAGGGAGATGTCAGGACTCTCGAGGAACAGGAGATGGAGTTCCTGCATGCGAGAGGGGGCAAGGAGAGATAAGGATCGGTGGGACAGAAGATCCTGTAGCCTATGGGTGGAGAAGACCTGTAAGGGTTGCTGTAGGCAGATCTTCTGGGCCTCCTTGGTGAGAGCAGCGGCTGCAGCCAGAGCCCGGAGGCAGGGCTGCCATCCCCGAACCGTGGGATCAAGCTGTCTGGACAGGTAGGCTACGGGGGTGAAGGCTGGCCCTAGGGGCTGGGTGAGGACCCCCATAGCTATTCCCTGTTTCTCATCAGTAAATAGTTGGAAAGGCTTAGAGATGTCCGGGAGAGGGGAAGAGAGAGAGAGAGAGATGCCAGAAGGGTATCCCAGAGCTTAGAAAAAAACCCACAAAAACAAAACAAAAACAAAAACCTGGCGAACGAGGGAGGGTGAGGAGAGGGGGCCTGGTATAGTGGATCTTTCTACAGTTCTTGTCAACAGTTAACTTTAGAACTTCTTTCTTTCAACATACCTTCCATTAAATATTTCTAAACATGTCTAGCAATTAAAATTTTTAGAAAAGGCAGGGGGAGGAGGGAACAGGCCTCTAACTGCTTGAATTCAAAACTGAGTTTCTGATAAGCCTGTGCCAGCAAGAAAGTTGTTCTCTAGGGAGAGTGGAGTCAGGGAGAGGGCGGGGTGAGAAGGTGCTGAGGCCAGAGCAGTTTTCAGAGCATTAAAAGGTGATTTGCCATCAGTACCCATGACTGAGATCGTGGAAGGGAAGAGTGGCCCAGAAAAAGGAGGACAGGACAGAGAAGGTAGCCCTGTGTCCACCAGAAAGGAGACCTGCTTACCCGCTACCTTGAACATTACCCTGGGCTCGGCGAGGGTGATGGGGGTCGTTGAGTCCTGGCACCTCCAGTCTTCAGCCAGTTCCAGCATGGCCAGCGGCAGGTCATTACCTGGAAGGGCAGCCTCTCTACGCTGAGACGCAGAGGGCTGTCACTTTTCCAGGGGCAGTTTCAACCGCACGCCAGGCAGGGCTTGGTTGGAACCCAGGGCTGGGGGCACTGCTTTGCCCAGTGGTCCTCATTCCCGCACTTGAAGCATCTTCCAGGCGGTGTTCATCCTTTCGTTGCACCCCCACCACGCACAGTCCACTTTGGACCATGCGTGGCTGCCGTCGGCCTCACGGTAGCAAGGCTTGGGTTTGCAGACTCACTTCCTGTTGAAGGCGGGCTTACTTTGCCTGCTCCTCACAGGGCATTAAAAACCTTAAATGCCATATTCACTAGATCCCGGACAGGAGTCTGAGGGCCATCCTCCACCTTTTTTAATTTCTTTCGAATATCTAGGGCCGACTGCGAAATGAAGTGAGTGGCTAAAACTGTCGCTCCGGCCAGGGACCCAGGGTCCAGACAAGTATATAAGGTCAGAGCCTCAGTCAGCCTGTTAAGGAAGACTGCAGGGTTCTCATCTGGTCCCTGAGTAATTTCCCTCAGCTTGTCAAAATTAACTACCTTGTGGGAGACGGCCTGTAGGCCGGCTATCAGGCATTGGAGCATCTGGTCGCGACATCGGCGCCCATCTCGCCCTTTGTGGGTATCTAGTTGGTACTCCCAGCCTGGTTCCTGACGAGGAACGGCCTGGGCCCCCACCAGGATAGAGGCATCTGTAAGGTGGATCTGATCTGCGTGGTGGAAGAAAGAATGACATGGATGTCATGCCAGGTGAGGACATAGGCCTGAGAAAGGTATCGAAATTCCATGACGAATGCGGTGGGGTTGGCAGAAAAGGACCCCAGCCGCTTCTCAATCTGGGAGAGATCCGACAGAGAGAAGGGAACATGGACCCTGATCACTCCCTCAGCCGCTGCAACTTCCCGGAGTGGGCAGAGGAGAGGAGGAGCCCGGGAGCGGGTGTGCCTGCTGACTGGGGAAGCAGGCAGGGGTGGGGGAAGGGACAGGTCAGCAGGTAAGGGAGAAGACCCTGGGGGAGGGGATGGTGGATGGAGGTTGGGGAGTGAGGATGGGGGAAGGGTGGGAACTGGAGGAACGGCAGAAGAAGCTGTGGAGTAAGGAGGTGGACGAGTCAGAGGGAAGGAAAGATTCTCAGGGGGTTCAGAGAAGGAGGAAAGTGGAGGGGTGTCAGTAGGCAGAGGGGGGTTTCTTGTGAGCTAGGAGAACCTGGGCTGTGGAACAGGAGGAGCAGAGGGAGGGACGGGAGCGCAGATAGAAAAAGAAAAAGGCCTGGACATGTGGAACCTCATGCCACTTCCCAGCTTGTTGGCAGTAATTACTGAGGTCAGTTAGTCCCGCTTTCAGAGTCATCTGGACCCACTGAGGCCATGCCACGTTACAGAAGTAGCCAGATTGGTGAGGACACCCTAGAGGTGTCTTTGGTGAGTGCCCATTCCAATTCCTGGGGTCGGGTAGCAAAAGGTCAAGGACCAGCGTCCCAATCCCTGAGCCAATGCTACGACGGGGAACCCAAGGGACAGTAGAGGACGTCTCCTCTACTTCCTGGGGTCTGGAGTGAGGCCAGAGGCCGGGAACCGAGGGGGGCAGGAACGTCTTCACTGCCTCCCCAGGTTCGGAACCTCTCCTGGAGAGGCCCGGAGGGCTATGCCCGGAAGGCAATCTCTGACACGGGCCGCGATTTACGGACAGAGATGCCGGAAAAACCGCCAGGAATTAGCATGGGTTGGGACTTACCGCTGACGTTGCCTAGCCAAGGGAAGAAGGCTGAGTATCCTGAGCCAGAAAGAAAGAAGAACGGGGGGAGTGAGGGGGCCCCCGGACCATTAAAGGTCAAACAGGGAGCTCGCCTCCACCCGGGTCTGGCACCAAATGTAAGGTTTGTGACGAAGCAGGATACAACACACAGAGTCCAGGTGATTAGAAAGGGGGGGGTTAATCTTGCGCTCCCGGGCGAAATTCGCTGGTCTGAGTGTGGGCCAGGAAGTTCGCGCCAAAAAGGGGCGCAGGCACTTCTTTTATACAGCTGTTTAGTGAGGGGAGGGTGGAGGGCACCAGAGGTGTGGAATTCCGCCTCGGGCCAGGGGTTTAGGAAGTTGCCAGTTATCTCCGCCACCATCTACCTTGCATATGCATGCATAGGCTCTGGACTTCCCCCCCTGCCTCAACCTAACAACTAGCAGCTAAAAATGGAAGTATGCATATGAGTGTGTGTGTGTGTGTGTGTGTGTGTGTGTGTGCACGTGAAAGGACTAAACTGAAAATATTTGAAATAAAGCAAATATACATTGTTTATGTTTAAGGTGTGCACCCTCATTCAGTATACAGATTCATTGTGAAAGAATCACTACAATCAAGGTAATTCACATATCTGTTACTTCACATGATTACCAAAAGTGACCCCATTTTGGGACTGCTTTCTATTCAATTCTTTTCAACACTACTGAACATTATAGCTTAGCCCACCAGTTTCTCCTGACTACATATTGCTTTCACAACATTGTAAAGTTAAAAAATCCTAGGAATGAAAATCCTACATAATAAAAGAGTAGTATGCAAATTGTCCCCTCGACAGGAAGTTCGACCAGAGGGTGGGGCCAGCTGGGGCTAGGGAAGGAGGCCCTGGCCTGCAGCAGCAGGCAACTGGGGGAAGGGAGAGAGTACCTGGTAGGTAACTGGCAGCCGGCAGCCGATAACGACCCTACCAGTGCATGGATTTCGTGTTCATAAATAAAGTGTGGATCATTTTTGCTAATCCATGTCACCAAACTAAAACTTAACAACTAACCAAATTTCAGCCTCTTCCACAGGTGAAATTTTAAACCAGTCAATTTAGAATTACCTGATCAGCACTGGTGAGGTAATCTGGCTGATATGACCCTCTGCCTTCCCCTGAATGAAGGCGCCCTTGCTTAAAATAATCCAGTCTTTTAACTACATAGTCCCACCATCTTTCTGCCTGTAAAAACCCTCCATTTTGTACAACTCACCAAAGCACCTTTCTGGTTGCTAGATGGCATGCTGCCCAATTCCTGAATTGCTTAATAAAGCCAATTAGATCTTCAAACTTACTTGGCTGTATTTTGTTCTTCTACTACATAAAACCAATTCAAAAAATCTGGGTGGCATAGCAGTTTGATCTAATACATGGAAGCAATTACAAAGCAATAGCAAAAATGGGGAGACAAAGAAACACCTCCAAATGAAAGAAAAGGAGGAATCAACAGAAAAGGAGTGAAATGCAATGGAGGCAAGCAATTTGTCAAAGAAAGAATTCAGAGTAATGGTTATAAAGATGCTCAAATGTCTGGATCAGAAATTCACCAAGATGTGTAAGAATTAAGTTGAGAGAATGACATAGCAGTAATAAAGAACACAATGGAAAGTTTCAACAGTAAACTAGTTAGAAGACAAGGTAGAAGAAACACCAAAGCAGAACAAATGGGGAAAGAATTAAAAAGCAGGAGGAGAGTCTAAGGGAGCTCTGGGACAACATGAATCAAAACAACATCCACATAATAGACATGCCAGAAGGGGAAGAAGCTGAGCAAGAAATAGAAAACTTGCTTGAAGAAATAATAACAGAAAACTTCCATGACTTTGGGAAGAAAGAAGTCACACACATCCAAGAAGCACAGAGAGAGGAGAATCCAAGATGGCGGCGTAGGTAAACACCTAAACTGCTGCCTCGCACAACAATTTCAAAAATTCAACTAAAAGAAAAAACGTCTATCACCCAGAACCACAGGAAAGCTGGCTGAGTGGAAGTTCTACAACTAGAGGGAAAGAGAAAAGAGCATCGAGACGTGCACGAGCGCTGAAAAGCTGAGGTACGGAGGCGCGTGATACGGGCTGGCGGCGGGCGTTGCTTTTTTCAACCCAAAATGAGACAAGCCCCCGACTACTCTGAAATCCAGTTTCTGGGGAGACGCGGGGCACCCAAACTCCTACAGGGAAAAGCTGGACTGTCTGCCAGTGAGTGTGGCTTACTTGCAGAGCTGCGCGCAGGAATAATTGTTTACGGCACTGGGGCACGGGACTCCGGGACGCCCTTGGGGACACAGAGCCGGCTAACTAGCAGCCATTGCTGTTTGCCACGCCCTAGCCTAGTGACACCCTGAGACCCCGCCCTGCACAACCTACAAACCCACCCAAGCTCCAAGCAGCAGCTTTTGCATAAGAAAGCCCTGCCCTATCGCAGCTTAACCTAGCAAACTTGCAGCCCGGGTCAGACAGCTCCAAAACCTCCAAACCCCAAGCAAAGAGGAGAAAACTGTAGCTCTCACTGTAGCTCCTGCTGGGTGGCCTCAGACAGTAGCTGACCTGCACCCAATTGGAGATCCAGAAGCCAGTGTACCTAGTGGTCAGAGTGAGACACCAGATTTCAACTCCTCACATCCATAAGTGACACATTCAAAGGCAGACTCAGTGAGCACCAAAGCCCCACTGAAACAAGTCCTGCCCCATAAGTGTGTCTTCAGCGCAGCAGTTCTTCCATTATAGACACAGGGAGTGCTCACAGCTAATTGGCCTGGAGGTCAATTCCTCCCAGTATACCAACAGCAATTAAGGCTTTAACTGCACCAAGTCTTTGCACTCAGTCCACAAAGGGGTGTACCAAGAGTGTCCACATCAGGTGATTGGGGAGGCTGAGCTACTGCCCCCTATAGGTCACCTACCACACAAAGCTACTCCATCAACACAGGGAAGCAGCCAAAATGAGGAGACAAAGAAACATGTCACGAATGAAAGAAACGGAGGAAAGCAAACTACTGGATGACATAGAGTTCAGAACCACATTTATAAGGTTACTCAAGAATCTTCTTAAAACTGCTAAGAAACTTGACGAGACCTTCAAGGAGCTTAATGAGAATGCCAAAAAAAATGGAAAAGGATCAGTCAGAAATGAAGCATACACTGTCTGAAATAAATAATATACAGAAACTCAACTGTAGATCAACGTACCCCAAGAATCAAACCAAAGATCTGAAATATGTGGAAACAAAAAACATCCAACCAGAAAAACAAAAAGAAAAAAGAATCCAAAAATATGAAGATAGTGTAAGGAGCCTCTGGGACAACTTTAAGCGAACCAACATCTGAATTTTTGGGGTGCCAGAAGAAGGGAGAGAGCAAAATATTGAAAACCTATTAGAAGAAATAATGACAGAAAACTTTCCCTGCCTGGTGAAAGAAATAGATGTACAAGTCCAGGAAGCACACAGAACCCCATACAAGAGGAACCCAAAGAGGACCACACCAAGACACATCATAATTAAAATGCCAAGGGCAAAAGACAAAGAGAGAATATTAAAAGCAGCAAGAGAAAAACAGTTAATTACCTACAAGGGAGTACCCATACGACTGTCAGCTGATTTCTCAACAGAAACTATGCAGGCCAGAAGGGAGTGGCAAGAAATATTCAAAGTGATGAACAGCAAGAACCTACAGCCAAGATTACTCTACCCAGCAAAGCTATCATTCAGAGTTGAAGGTCAGATAAAGAGCTTCACAGACAAGAAAAAGCTAAAGGAGTTCATCGCCACCAAACCAGGATTACATGAAATGCTGAAGGGTATTCTTTAAGGAGAGGAAGAAGAAGAAAAAGGTAAAGATAAAAATTATGAACAACAAAATGACATCAAATACATACCTACCAACAAGTGAATCTAAAAATCAAGTGAATAAAAAATCTGAAGAACAGAATGGACTGGTGAATATAATAGAATCAGTGACATAGAAAGGGAGTGAACTGACGATTCTCAGGGGAAGCAGGTGTGAGGGGTGCGGGAAGAGATTGGACAAAAATCTTACTCCTATGGATGAAGACAGTGGCGGCGGGTAAGGGCATGGGGTGGGGTGGGGAATCAGGTGGAGGGGAGCTATGGGGGAAAAAATAGAGGAACACCTGTAATAATCTGAACAATAAAGATTTATTAAAAAAAAAAAAGAAGTACAGAGAGTTCCAAAAAAGATGTACCCAAAAAGACACACACCAAGACATATCCAAGCACAGAGAGTTCCAAAAAAGATGTACCCCAAAAGACACACACCAAGACAAAGTAAGAATATTAAAGTCTGTCAGAGAGAGACAGAGAGTTACCTACCAGGGATCTCCCATAAGACTATCAACTGATTTCTCAACAGAAACACATTAGGCCAGAAAGTAATATAAAGAAGTATACAAAGTGATGAAAAGCAAGGGACTGGATCCTAGAATACTCTGTCCAGCAAGGCTATCATTAAAAAATGCAGGTGAAATCAGGAGCTTTGCAGACAAAAAAAGACTAATGCACTTTATTACCACCAAGCCAGCAGTGCCAGAAATGCTAACAGGACTGTTGTAAAAAGAAGAAATAGAAAAGGAGAAAGGAACACAAGCATAAAGAGTAAAAATGGATACAAACAAGAACCTATCAATAATAACCTTAAATGTAAATAGATTAAATGCTCCAATCAAAAGACATAGGGTAGCCAAATGAATAAGAAAACATGACCCCTGTATATGCTATCTATAAGACATCCACCTCAGAACAAAGGACTCACACAGATTGAAAGTGAAGAAATGGAAAAATATTATTTCAAGCATATGGAAATGAAGAAAAAGCTGGGGTAGCAATACTTATATTTGATAAACTTGACCTCAAAGTGAAGGCCATAATAAGAGATAAGGAAGGCCACTTCATAATATGAAAAGCATCAATTCAACATGAGGCTATAATTCTGATAAACATATATGTAACCAATACATAAAAAAACTTCTAGAAGATATTAAGGGAGAGATCGACAGCAACACAATCATTGTACAGGACTTTAATACCCCGTTGACATCACTGGATAAATATTCTAGACAAAAAAAAAAATCAATAAAGAAACAGCAATCCTAAACAACTCATTAGATCAGATGGAACTAATTGACATTTTCAGAACATGCACTCCAAAGTTACGGGGTATACATTCTTCTCAAGTGCACATAGGATATTTTCAAAGATAGAACACATATTAGGACACAGTCTCAGTGTCTACAAATGCAAGAAGGTTGAAATCATATCAAGCATCTTCTCAGAATACAGTGGCATAAAATTAGAAATCAACAACAATAAAAACAATCAAACACATGGAGGGTAAATAGCATGCTATTAAACAATGAATGGGTTACCAAAGAGATGAAAGAAGAAATAAAAAATAACCTGGAAACAAATGAAAATAAAAACACAACAATCCAAAATCTATGAGACACAATGAAAGCAGTCCAGAGAGGCACTACAGGCCTACCTAAAAAACAAACAAACAAAACAACACAAGAAAAACTGGTAATAAGATATCTAACCCTACAACTTAAAGAACTAGAAAGAGAGCAAGAAGAAAAGCCCAGAGTAAGTTGAAGGAAGGAAATAAAGAAGATCAGAGAGAGAATAAATGATATTGAGACCATAAAAACAATACAAATGATCAATGAAATCAAGAGCTGGTCTTTTGAAAGGATAAATAAGAATGATGAACCTCTAGCATGGCTCACCAAGAAACAAAGAGAGGAGACCCAAATAAACAAAATCAGAAATGAAACCAATGAAGTAACAACCAATCCCACAGAAATACAACTGATTGTAAAAAAAAAAACAAAAAACACTATGAACAACTCTATTCCAACAAACTGGACAACCTTGACCACATGGACATTTTCCTAGAAAAATATAGTATTCCAAAACTCAATCAGGATGAATCAGAAAACCTGAATAGGCCAATAACTACTGATGAAATTGAAGTAGTAATAAAAAACTTTCAGCAAACTAAAGCTCTGGTCTGGACAGCTTCACACAGGAATTTTACCAACATTCAAAGAAGAACTAATTCTGATCTTTCTTAGACTATTCCAAAAAATTTAAGAGGAAGAAACACTTCCAAGCTCCTTCTATGAAGCCAGCATTACCCTAATCCCAAAACCAGATAAAGACACTACAAAGAAAGAGAATTACAGGCCAATATTCCTGATGAACCAATATGCTACAATCATCAACACAATATTAGCAAATTGCATCCAGCAATACATTAAAAAGATCATACATCATGACTAAGTGGAATTTTTTCTGGGGATGCAAAGCTGACACAATATCCGCAAATCAATAAACTGATACATCACAAAAACAAATTGAAAGACAAAAACCACATGATCACATCAATTGATGCAGGAAAAGCATTTGATAAAATCTAACACCCCCTTTTTTGAAATTTAATAAATCTTTATTGTTCAGATTATTACAATTGTTCCTCTTTTTTCCCCCATAGCTTCCCTCCACCCGGTTCCTACCCCACCCTCTGCCCTTACTGCTCCCCACTGTCCTCATTCATAGGTGTACGATTTTTGTCTAGTCTCTTCCCACACCCCCCACACCCCTTTCCCCCTGAGAATTGTCAGTCCACTCCATTTCTATGCCCCTGATTCTATTATATTCACCAGTTTATTCTGTTCATCAGATTTTTTTATTCACTTGATTTTTAGATTCACTTGTTGATAGATATGTATTTGTTATTCATAATTTTTATCTTTACTTTTTTCTTCTTCCTCCTCTTCTTAAAGAATACCTTTCAGCATTTCATATAATACTGGTTTGGCAGTGATGAACTCCTTTAGCTTTTTCTTATCTGTGAAGTTCTTTATCTGACCTTCAATTATAAATGATAGCTTTGCTGGGCAGAGTAATCTTGGTTGTAGGTTCTTGCAATTCATCATTTTGAATATATCTTGCCACTCCTATCTGGCCTGCATAGTTTCTGTTGGGAAATCAGCTGACAATCCCTTGTAGGTAACTAACTGTTTTTCTCTTGCTGCTTTTAATATTCTCTCTTTGTCTTTTGCTCTTGGCATTTTAATTATGATGTGTCTTGGTGTGGTCCTCTTTGGATTCCTTTTGTTTGGGGTTCTCTGTGCTTCCTGGACTTGTAGGTCTATTTCTTTCACCAGGTGGGGGAAGTTTTTGGTCATTATTTCTTCAAATAGGTTTTCAGTATCTTGCTCTCTTCTTCTGGCACCCCCATATTTCTGATGTTGTTACGCTTGAAGTTGTCCCAGAGACTCTTTACACTATCTTCATATTTTTGGATTCTTTTTTCTTTTTGCTTTTCCAGTTGAGTGTTTTTTGCTTCATTGTATTTCAAATCTTTGACTTGATTCTTGTGATACTCTAGTGTGCTGTTAGATCTCTGTATAACATTTTTTATTTCAGTCAGTGTGTGCTTAATTTCTAGTTGATCCTTTTTCATATCCTCAAGGATCTTGCTAAATTTAACGGCCTTTTCTAGAAAATTCTTGAAAAACCTTATAACCATGGTTTTGAACTCTATATCCAGTCATTTGCTTTCCTCCATTTCTTTCATTTTTGATCTGTTTCGTTGTCTCTGCATTTTGGCTGCTTCCCTGAGTTGATAGAGTGGCTTTGTGAGCTAGGTGTCCCATAGGGCCCAGTGGCTCAGCCTCCCCAGTTACCTGAGGTGGACACTCTTGGTGCAGCCCTTTGTGGGCTGTGTGCACAGTCTTGTTGTAGTTAAGTCTTGATTGTTGTTGGTATCACTGGGAGAAATTGACCGCCAGGCCAATTGGCTGTGAGGATCAGCTGTGTCTACACTGGGAGAACTTCTGTGCTGGAGACACCCTTATGGGAGATGACTTGCAAAAGCCTCTGTGCTCACCTTGGATGGGGCGGAGTCTCAGGGCGGAGCAGACAGTCTTGGTTTCCCATCAGCCCTGCCCTTATAGGCTCCTGTGTCTCGGTGTCCTGTGGTAATCGCTGCAAGCACCTCTGAGAGAAAGCGGCCCTCGAGTTTCGCCTGCTGCCAGGCAGTCCAGTTTCTCCCCGAATGAGTCTGGGTCCCCGGAGTCTTGCCCGGGACTGGAGTTCAGTGGAGTCTGGAGCTGTTGTCTCCCTCCTGCTTGAGAAAGCCAGCCACATACTCTGTTGCCCAACCTCTCCACGTGCGAGCCTCGGGACCTCTGCCTTCCGCAGTTCCTCTGAGTCTCAGTGTGCTTTTCTCTTTCCTGACAGTCCAGTTTCACCCCGTATGAGTCTGGGTCCCTAGAGTCTCACCCGAATTGGAGTTCAGCGCAATCAGTAGCTTTTGTCTCCCTCCTGCTTGAGAAAGCCAGCTGCGCACTCAGTTGTCAGTCCCCTCCATGTGCGCATCTCAGCACATCTCCCTCCTGCAGCTCCTCTGAGTCTCAGTGTGTTTTTCTCTTTTCTTCTAGTTGTAGAATTTCCACTCAGCCAGCCTTCTTGTGGTTCTGGGTGATGTCTGTTTTGTCTTTTAGTTGTAGTTTTGAAATTGTTGTGCAAGGCAGCAGTTTAGGTGTTTATATATGCTGCCATCTTGGTTTCTCCCTAACACTCCTTTTTGATAAAAACTCTCAGCAAAGTGGAAATAGAGGGATCATACCTCAACATAATAAAATGTTTATCTGACAAATCAACAGCCAACATCACACTCAATGGGCAAGTTCTAAAACCATTTCCCCTATGGACAGGAAAAAAATATGGATGCCCACTTTCACCATTTCTGTTTGACATGGTATTGGAAGTGCTTACCATAACAATCAGACAAGAAGAAGAAATAAAAGGTATACAAATGCAAGGGCTGAGGCAAGCCACTGCAGCTGTGAGGGCCGAGCCCCTTGCATGAATTTCGTGCATTGGGCCTCTAGTATACTATATAAGCATTGGACATTTCCTGACATTCTTGGAGAACGTAATCTGGTAAAGACTGATTTTCCTTTAATCAAACAATTCAATTAGATTCTTGTTACTTATACACTAAAAGGATTGAAGAAATATGTACTATAGAAGTTTTGAATTGTTAAAAAATTAAAGAACATAAAATATTACTTTAAAATAGCAAAATTAAGTGTGAGATATACATTTTATTTCATCTTTTTCTGTGTCCTTAAAAATCACTGCAAATATTTTTCCCAGAAATTAAAGACAAAAATATGAGTGCCATCTTTTAGACACTTCAGCAATACCTAATCTTCTTCTCTCCTCTCCAACTTCTCCCTCCTCCAAGAGTTGTAGTGATTTTTTGTTTCTGATAAGGGAACGAGTAAGAATGAGGATAACTGAGTCTATCTTTCATGCCAAACTCTTAGAAGGTGTTAGTTTTAGAAAAAATGGACTAGACTGCGATGGAGACTCTCCCAGATTTGTTTTCTTTTCTTCATGCAATTATGTATTGTGGGAGAGTCAAGATAATTGACTAAATTAGAAGTTCATTTAGCTGTATCCATAAATCAGATTAAATAAACTGACATACATTATAGAATAATCCCAAAAGTAGGCAAAGCTTAGGAACAAATTCAGCAAATGTTCCAGCAGCTCTCACCTCTGGTTTCATATTAAATTCACCTGGGGCTTTTAGAAAAATATCAATGACTAGATCCCTGTGAGATAAATTTATATATTGGTTTCTTCCCTCATCCCCATTTCTGTCACAAGGCTCCTAAAAGCCTTAAAAAGTCCTAAGTGACAAGAGCACCCTTTTGTTTATCACCTTTACTTCAAATTAGGCTAGTGTGAACATCCTAAGATCTCCTTCCTGAAGTAGCTTTCTCTGCCTGAATGTCTTGGGTTTGATTGCTGATCAGGGCACATACCCAGGTTTTGGGTTCAATCCCTGGTTGGGGCATGTATGGTAGGCAACTGATCAATGTTTCTCTTGCTCTCCCTCCCCTTCTCTCTCTAGACTCAATGAAAAAAAAATCCTTAGATGAGGATGGAACCCAGTACCCTTCATTCCATGGGCTGACACTATATCCATTAAGCCAAACCGGCCAGAGCTATTATTATTATTTTTAATCCTCCCTTAAATAATCAAACCCAAGACCCTTCAATGCATGGGACAACACACTAACCAACTGAGCCACACCAGCCAGGGCTAGAACACTATTTTTACATAAGTATATATTATTACTAAGACATTTTACCTAAAATATTTTTATTTTATTTATATCTACTTATTAGTTCTTAACAACCCTATGTGATTTCAAATTAATTATCACCCAAGCTATTTTCTTGACAAATTGTGTAACAAATATGAACTTATTTTTGTAAACCCAGGTAAAACAAAATACCTTATACAATATTAATAACTAAAATATGTATCTGTTTAATTAAACCAACCTTAAATTAGCTTTAATATCAAATATTTATTTTTAGATTACAGGATTCTAAAAAATACATGGGATGGCTTCTATTTCTTTTTTCTTTTTTGTTGTTGTTATTCCTCTCCCCAGGATATTTTTCCATTGATTTCTTTTCAAAATTTTTTATTGATTAAGGTACTACATGTGACAATATCTCCCCATTGCCCCCCCCACCCCACTCCCATACATGCCCTCACCCCCCAGTGTCTTGCATCCATTGGTTATGTTATATGCATGCATACAAGTTCTTCGGTTGATCTCTTACCTCCTCTCCCCCTCCCCAACCTTCCTGCTGTAATTTGACAGTCTGTTTGATACTTCTCTGCCTCTGTATCTATCTTTTTGTTCATCAGATTATAATGTTCTTTATTATCCATAAATGAGAGAGATCTTGTGGTATTTTTCTTTCACTGACTGGCTTATTTCACTTAGCATAATGCTCTCCAGTTCCATCCAAGCTGCTGCAAATGGTAAGAATTCCTTCTTTTTTATAGTAGCGTAGTATTCCATTGAGTAGACGTACCACAGTTTTTTAATCCACTCATCTGCTGATGGGCACTTAGGCTGTTTCCAAATCTTAGTTATGGTGAATTGTGCCGCTATGAACATAGGGGTGCATATATCCTTTCTGATTGGTGTTTCTAGTTTCTTGGGATATATTCTTAGAAGTGGGATCACTGAGTCAAATGGGAGTCCCATTTTTAGTTTTTTGAGGAAACTCCATACTGTTCTCCACAGTGGTTGCACCAGTCTGCATTCCCACCAGCAGAGCAGGAGGGTTCCTTTTTCTCCATTGATTTTTATAAATAGTGAGACGGTGGAGGAGTGACAATGAGAAAGAAACATCCGTGTGAGAGAAACACATCCATTGGTTACCTCCCCCAGATGCCCAGACTGGGGCCTGGGATTGAGCCTGCAACCAAGGTACATGCCCAAGATTGGAATGGAACCTGGGACCTTCAGTCCATGGGCCTAACCTCTATCCACAGAGACAAACCCAGCAGGGCACTTCTATTTCTTAATTTAAGTAAGTATTCAATTCCTTTAAGCCAATAAATTATTACAACCTAATAATATCATCTAGAGAAAGAAACTACACCATATATAAACACAAATATCACCAACAGATCATACACATAAACAGAATTATGAATAATTGTAAGAAGACAAGATTTCTCATTTGCCCTCGATAAGTTTTAGAGAACCTGGACATGGGAGGTGGGAGTATCAGGTATGGTAACTTTAGCCACTTGTGTTTACTTTTTATCTTTCTTAAATTTATTGAGGTGACCTTGGTCAGCATGAACATGTAGGTTTCAGATGTGAGTTTCTATGTTACAAGATCTTTATATTGCACCGTGTCAAATGCCACTTGTTTTTAAAAGTGCCCGTTTTCTCCCCCCACCCTCCCACCCCCTTTGGTTACCTCAGCCTCAGGCCCTAGTGAGCTGTGTTCACATTTCTGATTACCCAGCAGAAAGACCTGTTGAAACTTTCAAAATATTCCTATTAGTCTTTGAAAAATTAGCTTCCAACTTTGTTAAGTTTCTGGTCAGTTATTGAATCCTTTAAAACCTGTTCACTATTTTCTCATAACCTTTTTATCTCAATAACCTTTTAAAAATTTCCACCTTATTGGGCAGTCTCTAACTTTTCCTTCTATATTTGAAAAAAAAATGATCTTGTTAATTAACCTAATTAGCACCTGTAACGCCCAAAAAGCTAAATAGCTAATTCAAAAGTCTCAAGTTATATTTCTGTGTATCAATCTTTTTTCTTCTAAAGTGCTAGGCAATTGTGCTTCCAGTGACCTAATTTTTACAGTAACTACAGATTTCTGGAAGTAATTAGGAAGGGGTCTGAGTGGACTTTGAATTTTATTCTAATTTCTGTCCTTCCATCTTATTAAGGGTCTCTTAATGGCTAGTTATTACACCAATATGAGAGCTCTCTAAAATTTTTCATTTAAAAGTTCTTCAATTCAAAACGTCAACATCTACTCAATGACAGTAGGATTTTAATAGCAATAAGTCTTTTACAGCTTAACCAAAGAAGCAGAAAGGCTTACCCAAAGAGAGTACAAAAGATGCAGCTCTCATAGACCTAAATAAACAAATATAGATATAAAATGGGCTTAATAAAATTCCTGGTACATCATAAAGTTAGTTCCATGTCCCTTTAATGATTATACACTTTGAGGGGAGTTATTTTATTCTTCTAAAACAAGACATTCTCAAATAGCCCACTTTCTAGCCAGCTCCCAACTTCCTGTCTTTCACCCTGGGACAGTGACTTGCGACAGCAGTCCTTCGGTAGATTGTGTTAAATGTTAATGTTGCAAACATTGCTTAACACCCCTCTAAAGGGATCAGAGAGCAGTGAGAGCCCTGGCGCTGGCCTGGAGCCAGTGTGCTTTGTGGCATGCGGGCAGTGCCACAGCCATTGCTGCACTGTATTCAGACTGAGAGTTGAAGTATGACAAGACTGGATTCTGGTGTGGCAGGCAAGGAGCCTGAGTGAGGAGCCAGCCAAAATCACCTGGAAGGAGGGAAGTGGAGAGACTCAGGGTTTTCCCTATAGACTCTGTCCCAAAGGGATTGAGCGAGTTTGCTTTTACAAAAACTGCTGTGGTAACCAAGGGTGTTTAATAAGTTCCTCTAAGTAATTTTTTTTCTCTTGGTTTTCTCTTATTTATTACCAGCCTAGTCTTGCATTCAGGGCAACTATTAAAAGTCTAGATATGCACAGAGGAAACTATCTTTTACTTGGTGGAGGAGGGGATGGGATGGTGGTATTGAAAGCACATTTTACAAATAGTTTTTTTGAGTATAATTCCATATTTTACAACATACATATTTAAATTGAGCAACCTGATAAGTTTTGACATATATATATGTTAACATAAAGACATCCAAACCTATAAAGAATTTTTGTGAGTTTATTTGAGCCAAACTGTCAACATATGGCAGGAAGCAGAATGGCTGGTTACATCTATATCTATACACTAGTGGCCTGGTGCAGATTCGTGCACATTGAAAGGAAATTAATTAAAAGAAATCTTTTAATATCACTATTTGCCCTTTCTCTATAATAGAAGTGTCAACCAAATTCACAATTGACAATGATAACTGCTTTTAGTTAAAGTTTAATTTCACATAATCCTTTGTGGTAACTTTAGGACTCTGAGTTTGCAAGACCACCATGCAGGCCTTCCCTGACCTTGTCAGGTTAGCATGTGGCCCTTTCATCCACATATATAAACACTCATAAAAACAATCACCACAATAAAAATATTGAACAATAATCTACCCAGTCACATAGTCAGGGAATGCAGAAGAGGAAGGAAATTGCCCTTCAGAGTCACTTTGCCCAGACATATAACAAGAAGAAACTAGAGAATAACCATAGAAGTAATGAGCTTTAAAGAGCAGTCACCACACTCACTTGTAAAACATGCCTAGTGATGAGACAGTATAGGGGGCACATCTAGGCTCCATCTTGGCTGAAAGGACTCCCACTGAGAGGCCAGACTGTAACTCCTTGCTTTCAGTAAAATTCCACAGTTGAAATTAATCTAACCACATCCTTACCAAGTAACAGAATGAAATGCTACTTCTTTCTGATGGTCTGCAGGTGGATAGCTCCCTCTATAGATATCTCATTTGATTAGAGGAATTCTGCTTGAGGCTTAAGCAGCCAGCCCCTTTGTCAGTAGAGGTGAGGAAATATGCACAAAGTAATGACTGTTTTTCAGAGATTCACAGGAGTATCCATAACTAGACTCAGATCAGTGGGTCGCGGAGAGACCAGGAACAAAGGGATTGAGAAATTTCACACTCTTCCTAGAATCCTTTTAGATGCCTACCAGTCTAAGACCAGCACCCACCCTTGTGTCATCCTTCCTTCCTTACCTTGACAGTAAAAGCTGCCTGGATTTCAGACTCTCTTAAGATGGATTCGAGAATAAATTCTGGAGATAGGCCTTCTTGATCAATAAATCTTTCCTTACTCCAAACTCTGAAGTCTTGAATATTGGCTTTTCTTTTGAAGCATCAAGCACATGAACCTTGGGTCTATAACAAAAAGAAAGAATGTACAAAAACTATACATCCTTTTCAAATGTCATGTTCTACAAAATTAAATGGTAATAAGATAGAGTTTGTGGCAAAACAACTATAATCAATAAAAGCTACAGGAACTGTCAAAAAGATAGTAAGACCACCTCCCATCAGATTTATGGCTTAAACCCAGCAGAGAACAGTGTATTCCAACTGTTGTGGGAGAAATGAGTAAGGTTTTCCCAACACTAGTGGGGATGGGGTGGCTCTTACTACAACTTCAGAAAATGAATTTCCTAAGACTCCCACAGGAGGATGAACTGTTTTTATTGTAATTATGTTTCTCAAGTTGCAAAGTCCCATGAAAGTACTTAACACAGTCTTGAAAGAAGTGCAGCTGGGGGTCCAGCAAAACCAAAAGCAGGCCAGTGTCCAGAGCCTCTGTTCCATGCTGCAGCCAGGCACAGTTCAGGATCAAGCAGATTCAGTCTATCAATCTAATGTGTGGAGTCCACCTGGCCTTGGGCCACATGGGGGAAATGCAGGAGAATGCACCCTGTGCAACAGGAGTCCCAAGAAAGCTAGAGTGCCAAGGGCCAAGGACCAAGGGCCAAGAGAGAGGGACAGTCACCACTCCTTTGTCCAGGAGTTTAAATATTCAGGTTTCTCAAATTTGCAGTGGCCATACCTATTCTGGCCACTAACTTGTTCCCAGGTGTGACTGACAGATAAGCACCTTCCCATGTCACTCAGACTTTACTGGGCGTGTGTCCAAACTGCCTTTGTCCAGTCCCTTTCCCTATTGATCTATTGGGAACAGACTTGGAGAATGTTAAATTACAGCTATCTAGTAAGGCTGTATAAAGAGCATGCCTACATTATCTGGTCTTCCTTTTACTCCTTTTCTGTTACATAATAACCAGATTATGACAAGGGTATCACAACATGGTGATTAGTTTCACCTAAGGGTAATCCCTACACTCATAATGCAATCATTTTAATACATTAGCATACTTGTCCTAACTGGTTTGGCTCAATGGATAGAGCATCAGCCTGAGGACTGAAAGGTCCTAGGTTCATTTCCGGTCAAGGACAGGTACCTTGGTTGTGGGCACATCTCCAGTAGGAGATGTGCAGGAGGCAGTTGATCGATGTTTCTCTCTTATTGATGTTTCTAGCTCTCTATCCCTCTCCCTTCCTCTCTGTAAAAAATCAATAAAATATATTAAAAAACACACATTAGCATACTAAATAACACACCTGAGCTGCCCTGATCATTCCATAAAAGAACACAAAATGTCTGACAGAGCTCCTCTGAGAAATCTCCAACCCTTTCCCTGGAAGATCCTGAATATTCCCTCTCTTACTGAATACCCAATTCCCTGATTAAATGAACCTCAATACAGGAAGCAATTCTTCTAAAGGGGGCTGTTCTGTCTGTGGAGTACTCATTCTGTCTCTAGACTTCACCAGTAGACTCACTTATACTTTAAAATCTGTGCTGGCTTGTATTTGAATTCTTTCTTGTGTGAAGTCAAGAACCCACAGTGGGTCTCAGACTCTCAGGTCCTTGGACCTGAAACCTGCATCAGTAACTAGAATATTTGTGCAAACATTATTTTACAGGCCCTCCAAGTGACCACTGACCATGGAAAACTTATTGTGGTTCCTGGGATCAACTACTACCAAGTGACTATTGATCATGGGATAACTGATCTCATCCTCATTCCCAAGTACTACATCCACACCAAGGCCCCTATATAAGCCATCAGAGAACCCCTCAGAGAGCTCACTTCTCTTTACTAGTCCCTCCCTTGTGTACAAGCTGCCTGCAAAAAATCGGTATGCCTGATCTTGTACAAAGTACAGTGCTTATTTCTATGACATGGAGACTCAAGAACCTGGTGTTTAAGGTATGATCATTCAGATGAATGATGCCTTATTTGTTGCTAATTGTTAATTAAGAAGACCTTAAGAGAATGAGAAAGAAGATAAGCATGGAGGGGGGAAGGTGAAAAAACACCTTACCACCTACACTTACTGCAAACCAGCAAACCACAAAGAAACCCGAAGTACATGTGAATTCACTGAATTTTTTGCACACCTTCTGGGATTTGTCTCCCAAGAAGTGTACCCCAGGAAGTGGCTCCTAGGAAACAGTGCTGATATGCTGTCAGTGTGCCACTGTCTAGTCTTCAAGAGGTATACTTTCCTTTTGTACCTGAAACAGTGAAATGCTTGCTCTCTCTCTAACCGCCTTAATTCTAACATGCATTTCTCCCATGGCCTGCAGGCTAATAGTATCTCCCACTATAGATATGCTAATTAACTGGAGGAATTCTGCTTAAGGTTTGAGTTTTTATAAGAGCAGCCACTTGTCCAGAAGGAGACTTTTCCAAAGAGGAGAGGAAATATATACAAAGTAATGACAGTTTATCAAAGATTTACAGGAATCTCCAGGCCAGACTCAGTTCAGCTGGGCGTCAGTGGACTGGTGGGAACAAGAGGATTTAGAAAGTTCTTGCTTTTTCTTGAATCCCTGTCATGCCTAACTGTCTAAGACCCTCACCCAATCACCATTCTTCCTTTTCCTTGACATAGACACCTGAATTCTGGGTTCTCTTAACATGGGTTCACAGAAGCTATAAGGCACTCCTCAACACCCCTTCACTGCCCTATCTTCTTGAACTGGATCTTCTTGGTCAATGAATCTTTCACTTACTTCAAACAAAAGTTTTAAATATTGGCCTTTTTTTTGAAGTATTGGGCACACAAACCTTGTACTGATAACATACATTCTAGGTAGGACCAGCATCATAAATCATGAGTTGTGCATGATTCATGATCAATTCCCAAAAACAATATTAAAGTGCTTTCTGTCATGACTGCATAGATTCAGAGCCCCTAGTGATCCCACTTACTCTGTGAGGTCTGACTCAGACTAAGGAGGCAAATGTGGGGATTGGGAGCAGGCCTTCATTTACAGAGAGAAAGGTCAACATGCAAATACTGATGAGGCAGCTCTGGGAAAGAAGGAATCTGATAAGATGATCACTTACTGTTAATTAAAGGATTCATTTTAATTGTGGATGTAATACTGGACTGCGGGACTACTGACCGCTGGAAATGAAGGAAGAATTTACCACAGAGAGAGGCAGGAGAGAATGGGCAGGCGAGAAGAGCAGAAGACAGTATGATTTTGTGGATATGTAAACAGTGAAGGACACCAGATGTTGCACCTTGGTCCTTAAGTTGTGGTAAGAAAAAAAAAAAATCAGAGCCAAGCAACTGCAGTACAAGCAAAAGTTTACTTAGAAAGTCACAGGGGTAAAAGAAGTGAGCCATGGAATAAGTGAGCCAGATAGACTGCATGGACTCAGGAAGCAAGTTACAGAGGCAAAGAAGGGCTTTTGGAGCTTAGGAGAAAGAAAGCAATGTGCCTGATGAAAGAAAGGGGAAGGAATGACTTGGGTGTGCTCTGGAGAAAGAGTGCACCTGAGAGAGATGCCTGGTCCTTCTTCATCTTGAGGGCTTTTATCTATTTTCCAAAGACATGGATTTTTAGAAGAGGTCTCAGGGGAGGATCTCAATAGCATATTCATCAGCTTTCCAAGTGTGACCTTTCAGGGTTGTGATCTCTACTGATTGGTTAGTGTGAGGGTAGGAGATCATTAGTCATTGCATCTGATCCCAAAGCCAGCCATGTCATTGCTTCATCTGGTTTTGCTGCTTTTCTGGGCCTAGATGTTATCTCTAGTTTGACCAAAACTCTCTCCTTGGTTAACAGATCTAAGGTTTTATTCCTAACATTATTAGATGCGGGTCAGAACCTCATTGTTCTGGGGGCTTACTGCTTAAGGGAATGGTCATACAAGGGTCATAAGGGAGTTGTATGATGCTATTCTCTGGCCTTATTCTGACTCTCTCATAACTAACAACATTCCAAGGGATGAAAGTTCAGGGGAGAATCTGAACTGCATGACCTGCGATATGAAAGTTCAGGACGTGAAAACTGTATGAGCAATGATATGCTAGGGAAGGAAAGGTCACCCTGGAGGTGAAGTCCCACCCTGCAATACTTGTTTATGAAGTTTTCCCAATTGCTAGGCACCCAGGACTTTCTATACTGGTAACCTTCTGTACCTGGCCTGTGGTTTCTACTCTGGTTATATCTGTCTAATTGCCAACTATATCAGATACACTAAAAGCTGCAGGCATAAGGAAGAGCTGGGACACTAATATGTGTTTATCTGTGTACTGAGAATGTAGAATTATTGAAGCTTGTTTGGTTTAAAGAATCTTCTGAAAATTAACATTGTTCTTCATTGGATATGATTATTTCAGCTTATAAGTTGAAAGGTTATAGGTTAATTTGCCTGGGTTAGTCTTCTGGTGATACAGTAGGCATCTAGACAGGCATGAGCAGAGCAGGAACCAAAGGCCAGAGTGGAAATTTCTGGGTGCCTAACAAGGGACAAAATTAGAGAAAACAAGTACAGCCTCGGACCTTACCCTCAAGTTGACCTTTTGTCTCCTAGTATGTCACTAGTCATGCAGTTTAGACCCGTTGACCTTTTATATCATTAGTAATGCAATTTGGCCCCCCTTACAAGAGGAACAAGGGGGCCAGAGAATAGTATCATGCAACTCACATATGACCCTTGTATGACCATTCCCTTAAGCATTAAGCCCACAGAACAATGAGGTTCTGACTCGCATCTAATAATCTTAGGAACCAAGCATTGGAACAGATGTTGACCAAGGAGAGTGTTTTGGTCAAACTAGAGATAACATCTAGACCTCAGTTGAGTTTCAGTTCCAGGCCCAGAAAAGCCGCAAACCCAGATGAAGCAACAACATGGCTGACATCAGGACCAGAGGTAATGACTAATGATCTCCTATCCTAGCAGCAGTCAATAGAAGAGACCATGACCCTGAAAGGACACACTTGGAAAGCTGATGGGTATGCTATTGAGCTCCTCCCCTGAGACCTCCCCTAAAATCCCCACTTTTAGAAAACAAATAAAAACCCTTAAGATGAAGAACCCAGCAGGTGCTCTCCCTCTCTTGGGTACACCCACAACTCTCCACACCCCGTTTTGTCCCCAGGCACACTCTCTCTGGAGCATAATGGTGCCTTTCTCCCTTCCCTCAGATGCATTATTTTTACCTTTCTTTCTCCTAAGCTCCAAGGGCCCTTCTTTTGCCACTGTAATTTGTTTCTTAAGTCATGCAGCACATTTGGCTCATTTCTTCTACCCCTGTGACTTTCTAAATAAACTTTTGCTTATATTTCAGTTCTTGGCTCTGAATTCTTTTTTAGCTGAACTCAAGGACTGGGGTGTAATTCTGACATTAACATCAGGAGGACTAGTACTCCTTTTTTTATGGGGTAGCTATAGGCTCCCCACAGAACAGAGACCTCTGATTTGTCTCCTGATGGCTGTTTCTCTTCTTGACTGAACTGGACCCCTCCAGGATAGGACCCCATCTTTCTTCTCCCAGTGTCCACCTCTTCAGACCACTTTCCTTCCCATTGGCTCCCTGGCTGTGCAAGTCTGAACCTGGACCATCTGTTGTCACCTATCACTTTATTCCACAGATGGAGGTCTGAGTGGTCTTATGGCCCAGGTGAAAGATAACATGAGTGGAGCCATATTAAAATAGAGCCTAAGTAGCCATTTCAGAGGAACTGCTCTGCACGTCTTATTTTTCTTTATCTTACATGCTGGACCAAACCACCATAATTCCAAGAATGCCAAGACTATCCTATTTGTAAAGACTGGTGAAATTGGATTTTGAGAATGACTAAATTTCTAACCAACAAATTAAATACAATTTCAGGTGAATCTCAAGCCAATGCATAAAGTACAAATATAACCCTACCTCATCTAGTATCGATAAATCTTCTTTAATACAACTTAGCTCATCTTCCTCCTTTTCCCCATAAAACCCTGAGTCCCTATAAAGGGGGAACACTATTTGGGTTTCTGTCTGAATTTGTTCTCCCAAATTGCAATTCTTTTGGATCTTAAATAAATGATTATTGCTTCTCATTTTTTTTGGGTCTTTTTTTCCTTTTTTTTCTTCTTCTCATTTTTGCTTTTTATTTTTCAGTTAACACCCAGGAGTCACAAAGACCCAGAAACCAGAAGTGGTGATATGCAGTTACAAATGCAGCAAAACACCAAGTTAGCATTCTTAGAAGTTCCACTAAGAAGGAGGAAAACTGAGAAGCTTCAGGCTTGGGAAGAAGGGTGAGATAAGAAAAATTCTGTCTACAGGAAACAAATCTAAAAACGTAAAGTTCCCTTTTTCCCCCCTCCTGCATCCTCACTGCTGGTAAGGAGTGAGACTCCCATTACCCCAGCAATGCAGGTATATCTGACCACTCTCGCCTGCAGGCTTCCTCCTTATATAGAAGCTCCCAAGGCTAAGAATTCAGTTCACAGGAGAAAAACAGCCATTTCCAACATTTATAAATGTAGTATATAAAGACAATGACAGAAGTGATGAAACTGGTTGGAAGTAGGGCCTTTCTCTCCCTATGACCTTGTCTAGAGTCAGATACAGCTGTAAACAAAGGGACAAATAAAGTGAGTAAGTGATGACAGAAGCTGAGCCTAGTCTGTTCAAGAAATGTAAGGAAGCTTTGCCAACAGCTAAACAGACTCACAGGCCAGGTACTCTGGGAATCTGTGAGAGCCACAGCTCAGGAAGAGCCACAAGTCCACAGCATGTAGTGAAGCAGGAAGACTCGGAATTTTTTTCTTGAGTTGACACTGGTGACAGAAAGGATGACTTGGAAGCAAGGAGACCTAGGGTCTACTCCCAGCTGTGCCACTAATTAGCAGCAGCCCTGAGCAAGCCATTTAACCTTTCTGAGATTCAGCTTGCTCCTCTGTAGAAAGCAGGGGTTACAATAGAACAGGGGTGGCAAATGGGAGGCATGTATATCCTTACTTCCCTCATGCCTTCCGCAGAGGCTACTGTTCAACTACATTATGGTTTAGAAGTTCTTCTACAGCAGTCCAAATAGGCACTTTCAATTAAAGTTTGTACACAAGTTGAAATCTAGTTATTTTACCTCTAAAATCCCTTCTAGCTCCTAAATGGAAGATTCCAATTTTCCAAGTAAGAGATACTATTTTTTTGATTTAGTGGCTCACTCAGAAAAGAAAAAACAAAGAAAGAAAGAAAGAAAGAAAGAAAGAAAGAAAGAAAGAAAGAAAGAAAGAAAGAAAGAAAGGAAGGAAGGAAGAGAAAAGAAAAGAACATTTATCACTCCTCTTCCCCACCCTGAAGCTGGGCAGGGTCTTCCTGATATCACGCTGTCCTTCCTTCTGTGTCAGAGATCTTAGTGTTTGATTTTCTCCTTCTGTCAGTTCACCTAGCATGAGTGTCCTCTGCAGCACTCTTTTATCTAACCAGCCCACACTTGTTAGTACATGCAGACCAAGAGCAAGGTCCGGGACTGAAAATCTACTTCCCTAAGGGAAGGCAAGGAAAGACCAATGAAAGAGGCTGGTCACTCCAGTCTGGTAATTAATAGAATTCCCTAAGGGAAACTTACATACAAGGCCCATCTTGGGTGGCTCTGAGACAGAGTGGATCCCTGGGACACCTGGCAGGTGCCAATGAACTTACGTAGGCTAAAAGAGGTGGGGGGTAATCTGGGATAATAATACTTGAATGCTACCAGGTACAGAAATTACTTTACATGCTTGACCAGATCAGGACAATGGCCTGATCCAGGAAGGAGCAAGTCGCTGGAGGCGGGAGAGGGGTCCTGATTTCTGTCAGAAAGGACTCAATTATGAACTGACAGTCTCTAAGGGGGATTTATGGGAAGCAATCTCTGTTCTGGCCCAGGTCCAGCTCACAGGACAGGAATCATATCATGGAATAATCTTTCCTCCACACTTAAAATTTTATGTTTGGCATCAAGGAATCTACTTGAAAAGGGATTATCTCCAAAAGGAATTATCTCTAAAAGCCAAGAGTCAGAAGAAGGGGCATTTAATGATTCTACTTGCTGCTCACCAAAGTTAACCAGATTTACAGTTCTCACCTTCTGGCAGGAAAGCAATCCCATTAACCGTAACCTGAATGGAGACAGCTTCAGGAAGCCAGGTAGTTGCAACTGAGTTTTATTGAAAGAAGCAGTAAAGTGGTTCACATGGGACCCACCTCACAACCCCCCCTCACCCCCCTAAACCACACAGGCGCAAGTCTTAGACCAGGGAAACACTTTAGTGTTGCATAGGAGCCCTACCTGAGTCATTTCCCTCAGTGCTTAGCAAGGAGGAGGGAGAGACAGATGACTCGGTGAGGTGGGGCATCTCACTGCTCTGGTCTCCTATGGAGACCTCTACTGAAGCATCAAAGTGGACAGGCATGTACGGGTTTCCCTCACAGGCCACGATGATGTGCCTCTCTTTCTGGTTGGTCCGGTAGGCACAGTTGGGGTACTTGGAGCCACTCGTCACACGACAGTCTGTGATGTTCATGCTGGAGCTGTTCTTGTGGCAGTTGGGCTGACCATTCTTGCAGGTGATGTTTCCCTGGAGGCAAATGGCCTGCACATCTACCAGAGGCTCATGCACGAAGGTGTTCACTGGCTTGCACCATCCCTTTGTCATATTCTGGCGCCTCATCATTTGGTTGCAGTAGTTGGAGTTGTTGCTGGGGTAGCCATCTGGATCCATGTGTTGCCGCTGGAACTTCATGGCCCGTGATTCCTTGCCCAGGGAAGACTGGACCCACCCCAGCACTAACAGCACCAGGACTAGCAGTGGGAACAGGATGAGGGCCTTCTCCTGAGCCATGGTGGCCTAAGTCCCCTGGAAGAGCCTAAGTGAAGAGAGAGGAGAAAAGCATCACTTTAGAAGAGAACCCCAGGTCCCACCTGTGGACTCCCTGGCTTACAGTCTCCCTTCAGGTCAGCCAGAAAGACACCCTTCTTCCTGCAAGATTTTCCAAGTGATGCAACACATGTACTCGCCTCCAAAGAATTTGACCCCTACTATAGTGTGACAGGGAGGCGGGTCTTCCCCTCTGGGTGGTGACCTCCAAAGTGACCTAAAATCCCAGGGGTCCTGTTTTTGAATACTGGAGGTTTTCATGTAAAATACTTAAAAAAATATTTTTATTGATTTCAGGGAGGAGGGGAGAGGGAGAGATAGAAACATCAACGATGAGAAAACATCATTGACCAGCTGCCTCCTGCCCACCCCTTACTGGGGATCAAGTCCACAACCCCGGCATGTGCCCTTGATTGGATACTCTATCCACTGAGCCAAACTAGCTAGGGCTAAAATACATTTCTACTCAGTGTTCTAGTGGGTCAATAGCAGAACTTTTTATCTAAACCATGCGCCAAATTGTATCGCTGTTACTGTCAAGACATACAGGGTCATGATGGACAGAGCTCCATTGTCCTACAACATTAGGGATACTCAACCGAGTGCCTGGCACTGGCATCATAAAGGGATGCCATTGTATTCCAAGGAGAGATGCTTGCCTCCCTCCACCTGGGGCTGCTCCTTCTCTAGCCCCATGTGTTCTCTGCAGCCAGAATGCTCGCTTCCCATCCCAGCTCTGCCCCCAGCTACATTTGCCTAGCCCAAGTTTAGGGGTTAACCTTGCCCACCCTGCCTCCCTCCTCTCCAGACCTCAAGCAGAAGCTGCTCCAAGACCACCTCTTAGGCCTCTAACCTGGCACTTTAGCTTGGATGCCAGGCAAAAGCAAGTGGAAAGCCAGTTTCTGCAGTCACTGGATCCCTGGGGAGTGGAGCTTATGTAGATTATAAAGGGGCTTGGCTTCCAAGATGAGAAGGGTGGGAGGAGCAACCCTGAGGACAGTGGGGAATGGCCCAGGCTCCCCTCTTTTCAGGATTGCTGGGGGGAATGAGCCTGCCTATAGGAGCCTTTCTTGCCATGCGAATCTCATGTCTCTGCTGGTTCACAGGGATAGCAGGGAAAGTCACTAAGGCCCTGATGCTCAAACCCCAACCACGTCTTTGTTATCTCTTTGGGGGCCACTTCACCAAATAGCCCTTGGAAGTTAGCAAAGGGCACATAATATGTAATCAAAGGAAAGGAGGGGAGGTGCTCTCTCTCCCCAGGAGTCCTGGAGTGGTTTTGACCAGAATTACCAATCTCCTAACAGCAGCTCTCCTGGGGGAAGTAGGAGAAGTATCCAGCTGACTCTAGCTGGCAGGCTTCCCAGATCTGCAGGAGGGGAGAGTGCCTGAACAGTTTGGGTAAGAAGGAAGCCTCTACATGGTCTCACCCAGTTCTGGTAACTTCAACATTCTTGAGGTGAGTGTGTGACAATTTTTATCTTCAGTGACCACTCATCCTGTAGGTCAGAGTTAAGTAGAGAAACTGAAGATAGATCAAAACCCAAATTCCCTTTCAGAGAAAAAATAGAGAGCATCAAGTTTCTTAGCAGCAGAATTTCCTCCTAGGTAGAGATCTCTTTTTATTGTGACAATTTTGATACTTCAGTGAGAAATAGCAAAATTCCCTTCATGCTCTAGATTTATTATTTTTTTTCTAGGAAAATTATTTTATTTAGCTATAATATCAATCTCCAACAGCTTGAAATAAAAATTTCCATTCTTTTTCATTGAATGGTATGGTTTGCATGTCACTTTCTTCTAGAATGTCCTGTTAGTTCTGATCAAATAATTGAATCAATACTCTCTCCCCTGGAAACTGACCTTCAGGCCACTTCACAATGGAGATTCCCTCTTGCTTAGACTACATTCCACCAGCTAAGACCATTATCTCTCCCCTCTGAAACTTCCTAGGATCCTGACCACCCAGAGAATTCTCTGCCCAGAAAAAGCCTACTAGAGTCCTTTAAAATTTCTGACTCCCTGTCCCTGATGCTGCCCCCATTTGGGGGCTCAACCCATCTGGTATTCAGATGACCTAATCCTTTCTAATAAAAGAATAACATGCAAATTAACTGTCACACCAAGACACAAGATGGCCGCCCCTATGTGGTCAAAGATGGCCACCAGAAGATGGCCTGCAGGGAAGGGCACTTGTGGGAAGTTAGGGGTGACCAGGCCAGCAGAGGAGGTAGTTGGGGGGGACCAGGCCTGCAGGGGAGGGCAGTTGGGAGCCAGCAGTCCTGAATTGTGAGAGGGATCCCAGATTGGAGAGGGTGCAGCCTGGGCTGAGGGACACCCCCCTACCCCCATGCACGAATTTTGTGCACTGGGCCTCTAGTAATTTTATAATCCCTTATCACTTTGGCTCCATATGTTCCTCCTTTGGCAACCCTAACAGGCCACAGGTCACCAGCTCCATGAAGTAGTGAACTGCTCTTTGTGTTGGAAAATACTGCAGGTATTTATCCAGAAATTATGTTCATTAAATTCTGAACCATCATCAAAACCTGCTTCGTTGTTAATTGGGAACTCCCACAGTTTCCCCTCTTTCATTCACTGGCTCATCTTCTCAAAACAATTCTGAAAAGGTGTTCATTCACTGCAGCTAACTGCTTAGAAATTCCACATCCTAACGTGAAAGTGCTGTTTCTGTTTCAGGTGCCTCTTCAGTAACTGCTTTAACATAAAAAACATTAATTTTCTTCCCCTGGAATATATTTTTCCTGAAATAGCTGACAGACTCACTGGCTCTGAATTGCAGTGCTAGGGGCAACAGCTTCAAGCACCAGGGACATTTGGGGAGGAACTGGCTTCAGGGTGAGGGCTGTCCATGCTCTGGATTGAGACTGTCTTCGTCCAAATTGTAGTTTAGCACCTTAAGAGCTGGGCAAGTTACAGAACTTGACTTATTTCCCTGCTCCTCAGTTTCCTGGTCTCTAAAATGGGGATAATATGTACCTTTTGATTTGTTATTGCACTGAAATAAGGTCTGATGTGCAAAGCACTTCAAGCAGTGTTTAGAAAGCTTCTATAAATGGTAGGTCAGTGATTGTTCAAAGGGAGTGGTGTTGAGGTTCTGTGCAAAGGGAGCTGTTTAAATAACATTGGGTGATCTCTGAATTGCTGTTTACAGGGGGTGGGGTTTAGTAATAGGTAGACCTTTATTTTGCCAAAAACCTGAGCTTAAGATAGCAGGCAGTTTTGAAATCCTGGAGAGAGGAGGAAAGAGGTAGAGGAGAAAAGAAAGGGACCTTGGTAGAAAGAACAGAATTCTTGTAAGTGAAATTTCAAAATTGTCTTGCCCTGTGATAGCCAAGACATCTTTAGTCAAGTCAACATTATTTGCTGAAGTGTAGGAGTTTGGAAGTAGCAGGGGGGCTAAGGAAGCCATGGCATAGCAAGAGCTTTTAGTTTCATGTTTCTGTGTTCACCTACCACCTCACCCTCCACCCATGTTTTGTTTGTCTTAGTCCTTAGATAGTACTCTTATCATCTTGAGTGGTTTTGGGAGGAGAAATTTTCCTACCCATTTAGGTTCCTGTTTGGGAGTCTATGAATTAACTGATGAAAGTCAGATTAACAGGACACACTAGACAAAGTTTGTTCATGTGCAGATGAAGAAGCACAAAAGGGCAGAGAAAGGATAAACTGGAGTGTTCAAGGCAGGTTCCCAAGACCACAGGACATTATGAGGCCACACCAGTGACTGGCCTGATCCCAGGTGCAGTTGGGAAAGTGAAGGGAAGTACATTTCTGCCCCTCCCAGAGATGCCTGGAAATTAATCTCTGAAATCCTCCTAGAGCCAAGGACAAAAGGGTAAAATGCTTTCAAGGCTGTGCAGGTTATCATTCCTGTTGATGATTTCCATTTTATAAGACTTCTCATTTCTCTTTCCAAGCCCATTTCACTTCATTCCATCCAACAGTGTGAACAGGGAAAGAAAGGGGTTCCAACATCTGAGCCCTTGTTTGAGGCCAACCAGGTACAGGTTGCACTTTCCCAGAGGGCGGCTCTGACCTGTGTGTGAGCCCACCAGGTGCAGTCAACAGCCTGGTCTCTAGAACACAGAGAAGGGCCCCAGTCTCCTCCCTCTCACTCTAAGCCTCCAGACACTATCAGTTTTCCTCAGCCTCAAGGACAGAGTGCATCCTCCCTATGTCCTTTCCCACCCCAAGTGCCACCCTGGGTTTCTTAATGGAGGTCAGATATTGTTCAAGGTGTATGAGGAAAGACAGAGACTTGGGAGAAGACCTAATTATCTTTCAGCCTGGGTAGTTCATTCAGCGGTCTCCTTGGTTCTACCCATTTAAGGAGAGTCTTCCTGCTCTTCCCTTGAGGGGCCAGCACCAGTAACTCCATTCTTTATTTAAGGGTAACCCACTTGTGCCAGCTCTTGTAATAGCTTATCACAGTGGCATTAATTATTGACCTGGATTTCTGAGTGAAAGAAAATAGCTGATAGCCCTGGCCTGGTGGTTCGGTTGGTTAGAGCATCATCCCTTGCACCAAAAGGTTACCGGTTCAATGCCTGGTCAGAGCACATATCTATGTTGTGGGTCCCATCCCTGGTTGGGTTGTATGTTGGGTGGTAAATGACCAATTGATGCTTATCTCTCATATCAATGCTTCTCTCTTTCCCTTTCTTCATATTGCTTCCTATCTCTCTAAAAAAATCAATAAACACATGTTTTCAGGTGAGGAAAGAAAGAGAGAAAGAAAACAACTGATAAGAGAGGAAAGCAGGACATCTGAGGGAGCTGGGAGCCTGAACTTGGCAGTCTCCACTAGAGCCACAGACCTTGTCTTCTCCTGAGAAGAGCTAATCAGCTAACTCAAGAACGTTGTTTTACATCCAAGTGCTGAGAATTCTCTCCAGAGAAGCAGCCCCTACAGTTGTAATACAAACCAGACCTTGACACGAGATCGGTACAGGTGAATATGGGTTTATCAGAAAGCAATAAGAGAAAAGGGGTGGAGTGGGGGGAATAAGGGAAGATTTCAGAGCAAAGTGTGCTTTGGGAGGACTTTTAAAGATAAATAGGTGTTTTTTATTAGGCATACAGGAAGGGCAATTCAGATTAAAAAAAAAAAGTCCAAAAAGAGAAGTAGACGCTCATGGTAGAGCACTGTGTATTTCGAAAATAACAAGTTCTTCCATGTGACTGGGAGGAGGTGAGGGATGGCACAGAAAAGAAAACTGTAGGCCCAAATAGAAGTACCTTCAACACCAAGCAAAAGGCTTCAATATGTAAAAGATATACACAGTTACTTTGAACTCAAGGAATGGAAGGACATAGCAATGGAAAGGATCTTCCATCGTTTTCCCATTATACACACAAGGTGACTGAAGGTCACAGCACTCCCAAGATCAGACAGCACCTTGGCAGCAGAAACAGAAACCAGCCTCAGGTCCCCAACTTCCAGGGCAGTGTAAGCTATACTATGCTTCCTGGTGTGCCCTGGGTGGGGAACATGCCCCCAGGATGTGCACCCAAAGGACTGCAATATCTCATTAAATTGATCTTTTCTTCTAGTTCTGATTTCCCCAAGAGTTCTCCCACTGCCCTTCCTGCTGTGAAGTGTGGTGGGAGAAGGCAGGATAGCTTTGCTGCTGCCCCCATCTGTGGAGTTCCAGGGGCTGGGGACTCATACTGAGGTACCATTAGGGGTACTTCCATTGCAGCAGCTGGGGTGAGGGAAGTGGAGGCAGGAAGGGAATGAGTGGCTCTGGGCTCCCAGCTCCAGGCTCTGGGAGCATTGGTTGATTCTACTAGAGACGCTGGAGGAAGGGGAGCCAGCTTAGGAGAAAGAGGTCCCCAGGAGAATATCTACTGCAAGCAGTGTCTCTCCCTCTCTTTAAGAAGCCTCACATGCTGGCTCCATCAAGGAAGCAAAGTCTTGAGAACACTCATTTGCTTAGAACTATTTGGGGTCTCACATCTTCCATCTCCTGCTTTCCTCCTTTTGTTAATCACCGGGACTGGTACAATGAGCACAATAGTGCTTCTTTTCCCAAAGCTGGGAGATATTGTCAAGAACAAACCATGTGGATGCAGGCATATCAAGTGAGGAGAGTTCAGCTTTAACCAGTTCAGGGGACAAGGCTCACATCTCATTAAGTGGAGCCTTTTATTGACTCATTAAGCCCAACCTTCTGACTGAGCTGCTTTGAGTTGTGAATTAAACAGTCCTGATGCCTTCTTTCATTGCAATCTGATCTGGCAGGGGTTTCCTCTGTCTGAATATGAGTCCCACTTCTCTAGAAAGGCTAATCCTTAATCCCTCTCTGCTATTCTTGGTACTGCCCCAAACTCAACTCTACTTTCCCCAGTTTGTCTCTCACAGAGGATCTAGAAAAGCAGAGCTCAGCAGTGCTATGGTTATGTTACATGAGCAGGAGAGAGTATCCCACTGTCAGCAAGCACGTGTGTGAGCATAAGTCTTGATGCAGGACACCCAGCCCCCTCCACCAGCTGGGACACAAGGCTTCTGTCAGCAGTTCATGCAGTGACTGTGGCCAAACCATGTGACTTCTCTGAGCCTTAGAATTGTTTTCTGAGAAATGAAAGCATGGAGGAGGAATCCAAGATGGTGGCGTAGGTAAACACCTAAACTGCTGCCTCGCACAACAATTTAAACTGCAACTAAAAGACAAAACGTCTATCACCCAGAACCACGGGAAAGCTGGCTTAGTGGAAGTTCTACAACTAGAAGGAAAGAGAAAAGAGCACTGAGACGTGCACAAGTGCTGAAAAGCTGAGGTACGGAGGCACGGGATCTGGGCTGGCGGCAGGAGTTGCTTTTTTCAACCCAAAGGGAGACAAGCCCCCGATTACTCTGAAATTCAGTCTCTGGGGAGACACGGGGGACCCAAACTCCTACAGGGAGAAACTGGATTGTCTGCTACCAGGTTGGAAAGTGAGGGGGGCCTGCTTGCAGAGCTGCTTACAGGAATAATTGTTTATCTGCGCTGGGGCACCGGACAGGACTCAGTCGGAGACACAGAGCAGGCTAACTAGCAGCCATTGCTGTTTGCCACGCCCTAGCCTAGTGACACCCTGAGACCCCGCCCCACACAACCTACAAACCCACCCAAGCTCCAAGCAGCGGCTTTTGCATATGAATGGACTGCGCTATCGCAGCTTAACCTAACAAACTTGCAGCCCGGATCAGACAGCTCCAAAACCTCCAAACCCCAAGCAAAGAGTAGAAAACTGTACCTCTCACTGTAGCTCCTGCTGGGTGGACTCAGACAATAGCTGACCTGCACTCCATTGGAGATCCAGAAGCCAGTATACCTAGTGGTCAGTGTGAGAAACCAGATTTCAACTCCACACATCCATAAGTGACACATTCAAGAGGCAGACCCAGCGAGCACCAAATCCCCACTGAAACAAGTCCTGCACCATAAGCGTGTCTCCAGCACAGCAGTTCTTATAGACACAGTGAGTCCTCACAGCCGATTGGCCTGGAGGTCAATTCCTCCCAGCGTACCAACAGCAATTAAGGCTTAACTACACCAAGACTTTGCACTCAGCCCACAAAGGGGTGTACCAAGAGTGTCCACATCAGGTGATTGGGGAGGCTGAGCTACTGCCCCCTATAGGTCACCTACCACACAAAGCCACTCCATCAACACAGGGAAGCAGCCAAAATGCAGAAACAAAGAAACATATCATGAATGAAAGAAACGGAGGAAAGCAAATTACTGGACGACATAGAGTTCAGAACCACATTTATAAGGTTACTCAAGAATCTTCTAAAAACCGCCGAGAAACTTGATGACACTCCTGAGGAGCTTAGTGAGACCTTCAAGGACCTTAATGAGAATGCCAAAAAAATGGAAAAGGACCAGTCAGAAATGAAGCATACACTGTCTAAAATGAAGAATATACAGAAACTCAACTGTAGATCAACATACCCCAAGAATCAAACCAAAGATCTGAAATATGAGGAAACAAAAAACACCCAACCAGAAAAACAAAAAGAAAAAAGAATCCAAAAATATGAAGATAGTGTAAGGAGCCTCTGGGACAACTTCAAGCGTACCAACATCCAAATTTTTGGGGTGCCAGAAGAAGAGAGAGAGCAAAATACTGAAAACCTATTAGAAGAAATAATGACAGAAAACTTTCCCTACCTGGTGAAAGAAATAGACTTACAAGTCCAGGAAGCGCACAGAACCCCAAACAAAAGGAATCCAAAGAGGACCACACCAAGACATCATAATTAAAATGCCAAGGGCAAAAGACAGAGAGAATCTTGAAAGCAGCAAGATAAAAACCATTAGTTATCTACAAGGGAGTACCCATATGACTGTCAGCTGATTTCTCAGCAGAAACTATGCAGGCCAGAAGGGAGTGGCAAGAAATATTCAAAGTGATGAACAGTAAGAACCTACAACCAAGATTACTCTACCCAGCAAAGCTATCATTCAGAGTTGAAGGTCAGATAAAGAGCTTCACAGACAAGAAAAAGCTAAAGGAGTTCATCGCCACCAAACCAGGATTACATGAAATGCTGAAGGGTATTCTTTAAGGAGAGGAAGAAGAAGAAAAAGGTAAAGATAAAAATTATGAACAACAAAATGACATCAAATACATACCTACCAACAAGTGAATCTAAAAAACAAGTGAATAAAAATCTGAAGAACAGAATGGACTGGTGAATATAACAGAATCAGGGACATAGAAAGGGAGTGGACTGACGACTCTCAGGGGAAGCAGGTGTGAGGGGTGCGGGAAGAGATTGGACAAAAATCTCACTCCTATGGATGAAGACAGTGGCGGGGGGTAAGGGCATGGGGTGGGGTGGGGAATCAGGTGGAGGGGAGCTATGGGGAGAAAAAAAAGAGGAACACCTGTAATAATCTGAACAATAAAGATTTATTTTTAAAAAAAAGAAATGAAAGCATGAAGAATGATGATTTCTAAGATTGCACTCAGTTAAAACAATTTTTCAGTATTTTCTGTTTCTAAAGATCTTCCTCTCACTACTTCCCAGAAAGAAAGATTGGATCTCAATGTAACATCTATTTCCATAAGACCTTTATGTTTTTCAAAGATGCAAAGTTGCTTTTGTGGCAGTACTCACCAATTAACTGCCTTCAGTTTAAATAAAAAAGAAATTCATTCACACAGAAATGCAGAAAGCGAGAGAAAAATTCTTATTTACCCCCACTCCCGCCCTCCTGAATTCCTGTCAAAATACCAGCAAAAAACTGAATTTTACCCCAATATGGATTTTGTATATATTAATTTTTTAAAAAGGCACAAACTCTGATCTTTTATTTAAAAAAACACACAATGTCTTCAGAATAGACATTTAAAGCTTTAATTATATAGCTGAGTTGCACAAAAAATAAGAATTGCAATTTAATACACTAATTTATTACATGTTGATTTCTATAGTAAGAAAAAACAATGTCAGCCTCTCTGTGGTTCCATCATCAATTCATTGGGTAAATGAAAATTTCAAGAATACAGTCTTATCGGAGACCCAGAAATTACATGCAAATCTAGGAATAGCGTTCATAGAACTGGAAGCTCTCATTAATTAATTTTGGGAATAAGCCAATGGTAAGTAATTATTCATAAGAAAGCCCCAATATATATTTTTCTAAGTTACCAAGTGTATGGTAAATATTGAAAAGGCACAAAATAATAAAATACCTGATAAACAAATACAAATATATAATTTGTATTTTCAGTACATATAATAACATTGATGTTTTAGTGCATAATTCTCCACACTTTTGTCTATGCTATGTATATGTTTTATAACATATGGGATATTTTATAATATGTATATACTGCTTCAGATTCTGCTTTTTCTCTTAAAATGCATCTGGGATTGTCAGAAGCCAATGACAGCATGTCATAATTGCAGGAGTTTCAGCAAAAGGTTGATGGAACTTGGGAACTCAACAAGGGCTGAGTCACATATGTTATAGCCTGTTGGAATGGCTAAACCTGAATAGGATGATCTTTTGCTGCCAGACAGCTCAGGGCATCTTAATATACATGTTATTGCCTCCTACTGGCCAGACACCTGAACAGCTGTAGCCTATTTCCCATTCTGACAATGGACTCTGTAGATGAAACCCTACTCTTTGAAGTGTATAGCTCCACCTTGCCTTAGGACAAGCCTATCTAATAAAAGAGAAACATGCAAATTGACCATACCTTCGCTATGCCCACAAGCCACACCCACCAGTCAATAAGGAGTGAGTATGCAAATTAACCCAACAAATATGGCGTTGACCACAGAGCTGGAGAGACCAGGAGGCTTTTGCCCCCCAGTGATGGAGGAAGCCAAGTTTTCCACCCGCCCTGGCCTGCCCTGGCCTCCGCTCAAGGCTACAAAGTTTCAGTTATAAAAGATAAATAAATCCCAACAAAAATGGTGGCAGCCATGGAGCTGGAGAGAGCTGGAGGCTTGGGTTGCCCCTGGCGATGGAGGAAGCCAAGCTTCCCACCCTGGCTGGCCCTGGCCTCTAGTCAAGGCTACAAATTTTCAATTATAGAAGATAAATAAATTCCAGATACCAGGCCCTCCACTTGGGTTGCCAGGGGGTGTGGCCGGCCTGCAAACCACCATAGGTGCCTCTCTCAGGCCACCCCATGCCACAAGGGAACTCCAGCCCTGATCCAAGACACCCTTCAGGGCAAACCAGCTGGTCCCCACCCATGCAACAGGCCTCTATCCTATCGAATAAAAGAGTAATATGCAAATTGACCATCACTGCAACACACAAGATGGCTGCCCCCATGTGGACACAAGATTGACAGCAGCAGAGGGCAATTAGGGGTGACCAGGCCAGCAGAGGAGGGAAGTTGGGGGCGACTGAGCCTGCAGGGAAGGGCAGTTGGAGGGGACCCAGGCCTGCAGGGGAGAGCAGTTAGGGGGTGACAAGGCCTGCAGGGGAGGGCAGTTAGGGGTGACAAGGCCTGCAGGAGAGGGCAGTTAGGGGTGACAAGGCTGGCAGGAGAGGGCAGTTAGGGGCAATCAGGAAGGCAAGCAGGCAAGAATCCCCCCCCCCCCCCTGGGGGGATCGGGCCTAAACAGGCAGTCGGACATCCCTCTAGGGGTCCCAGATTGGAGAGGGTGCATGCTGGGCTGAGGGACACCCCCCATGCATGAATTTTGTGCAGTGGGCCTCTAGTTTGTGTTAATAAAAAGCAAGGGGTCCAGAGGCAAGGAGAACCTGGTTTCTTCAGCCAGGATCCTCTGACCCTCAATGCCTCTCAAAATTATCTTTCATCTCTGGATTCCTACTTCAGTTACTCACAGCCTTTCTCCAGATTGTTGAACCCTTCTTAATGCTGGCATAAGAACACCAGCATGCGCTTTTGTTAAAATTCAGTTTCTTAACTTAGATAGTAGTGAATAAAGATATGTTCACTTTGGATTAATTTATTGACTTTTATACTTAAAACTTTTTCATTTTTCTGCAAATCCTATATAATAAAGAGGTAATATGCGAATTGACCATCACTCCAACACACAAGATGGCCGCCCCCGTGTGGTCAAAGATGGCTGCCCCCATGTGGACACAAGATGGCTACCACAAGATGGCCTGCAGGGGAGGGCCATTGTGGGTGATTGGGCCAGCAGGGGAGGGCAGTTGGGATTGACCTGGTTGGCAGAGGATGGTAGTTGGGAGAGGCCAGGCCAGCAGGAGGGCAGTTGGGGGGGACCAGGCCTGCAGGGGAGGACAGTTGGGTGGGACCAGGCCTACAGAGGAGGACAGTTGGGGGGGACCAGGCCTACAGGGGAGGGCAGTTGGGGGTGACTGGGCTGGTAGAGGAGGACAGTTGGGGGTGACTGGGCCAGCAGAGGAGAATAGTTGGGGATGACCCCTTTGGCAGAGGAGGGCATTTGGGGGGGACCAGGCCTGCAGGGGAGGACAGTTGGTGGGGACTGGGCCTGCAGGGGAGTGTAGTTGGGGGGAACCAGGCCTTCAGGGAAGGACAGTTGTGGGGGACCCAGACCAGCAGGGGATGGCAGTTAGGGGTGACCATGCTGGCAGGGGAGGTTAGTTAGGGGTGACCAGGTTGGCAAGGGTGGGCAATCAGGCCAGCATGGGAGCAGTTAGGCGTTGATCAGGCTGGCAGGGAAGTGGTTAGGGGGTGATCAGGTTGTCAGGCAGAAGCAGTTAGGGGTAATCAGGCAGGCAGGCAGGCAAGCAGTTGGGAGACAGCAGTCCTGGATTGTGAGAGGAATGTCCAATTGCATGTTTAAGCCTGTTCCCTCTGGCATCGAGCCTAAATGGGTAGTTGGACATCTCTCAAGCGGTCCCAGATTGGAGAGGGTTCAGGCTGGGCTGAAGGACACACACCTCCCCACCCCCTGTGCACAAATTTCATGCACCAGGCCTCTAGTATTACATATAACAACAAAAAAGCTTATTCAAAAATATGCATCATAAACATTTATTCCAAGTCAACAAATATCTATATTATTCTGAAGGCTCTGTAGTATTTCATGTTAAAGATGTAGCATAATCCATTAAACATTCTCCATTTTTGGACATTCATAACATTTACAACTTTTTACCTGTATGCATTCTAAAATAAAAACCCATCTAGTCCTGCCGGTTTGGCTCAGAGATTGAGCATGGACCCGTGAATCAAGAGGTCGTGGTTTGATTCCATTCAGGGCACATGCCTGCACTGCAAGCTGTATCCCCAGTTGGAAGCATACAGGAGGCAGCCAATCAATGTTTCTATCTCTCTGTCCCTCTCCCTTCTACTAATACTCTCTCTAAAATCAATAAAAGAATATTGAAAAAACAAACAAGAAAAAAACATCTAGCCCTCCCCAGGTAGCTGTCAGTTGAAGTGCCGTCCCACACACCAAAAGGTCATGTTTGGATTCCCAGACAGGACACATATCTAGGTTGAGTGTTCTACTCCTCAGGTGAGACAGGTATAGGAGTCAGCCAATGGATGTTTCTCTCTCACATCAATGTTTCTCTCTCTCTCTCTCTCTCTCCCTTCCTCTCTCTCTAAAAAGCAATAAAACCTATCCTCGTGTGAGAAAACAATAAAACATCACATGTGCATTTGTATTCTTGTGTCTTAAGTCAAGTTCCCTGGCGAAGAGTCACTGAGATAAAGATTTGCATTCAGGAAGTTTACTGGGGAACTTGGCATCAATACCTATAGAGGGGTCCATAGGGATCTTAAGTGTGAGTAGGTGCTCATCTGAGCTCCTTGGACTCAGGGTATGATTCTTGCTTTGGGTGCGAGAGGTCCTGGGGTTGAATCCCTGACCAGTCCAAGCTTTTAAAATTTGCTTTTCCTCCTTTGGGGGCTACTGCAAAAAGTTCTGTTCCAGGCCTGTTCCATACTGTTAGCAAACAAGAGGGGCACTGAACTAACGGGGAGCAGATGGCCTGTGTTGGAGATGAAATTGCCTAGCTTCCAGTACTCTGGGAGCCCCATTGCATCTGGGAGCAGCGGCCCGTGTCCCTTCCGGCTTCTGCAAGCAGGGCTGGTGTCCCACGTCCTGCTGTCCAAGTCCTGCTGTCCAAGCCAGCCACGCCTTCGTTGACCCCGTGTCTCCAAAGCAGATCTCCAGGGTCGCTCCAGGCCACGCAGGGACTCTCAGGCTGTGCCTGTGTCGGGGATGCAGTGCCCCCAGCTCCAAAGGCAGGACCTCGACACTGGGATCTCCTCAGAGAAACTGGGCGTGGTACCAGCTACCCGGAGGCTCGCCCGCGGCGTCTCCCCTCCACACAGCACCCCAACTCCCTAGTGTACACACACATGCACGCGGACCCCACGAAGATCCAAAGCAGGAGTCAGAACATCTTCGCGTTTTCTACCAGCTCCCCGTTTTCTTACAAAGGAGGAAGAAGCAGGTGAGAAACAAAAACTTCTCTTTCTAAGCCCTGCCCTTTTCTGCAACGTTGCTCCCAGGCCAAGATGAGTTCACATTTCTGTTCCTCCTCCTGCTCCGTGTCCTAACTTTACCAGGGGCGCTTTGGCCCGGTATTGTAACAGGACTCATAGAAAAAGAAGGTACTCTTCTTAGCAGAGGTAACTGGGGAGGAGTTTGTGGGACCAGACTGGGAGCTGAGGAATGGGAAGGAAGCAAAAGGGCAGTTTTGTAAAGTTAGCGGTGCTACATTCCCACCCCATGTTTACTTTCCGCAGCTGGGCAGAGATGGCAGCCAGAATGCCTGTAGCCTAGCAGGTAGAACTGGAAGGGACCACCGCCTGGGCTGCCCAGGGAGGCCCGCACTTGCTCAAACCAGGGATTCTTTGCTTGCTACTAGGTTGATCGCCAGATTTATGGCGCAGAACTTGTTCAGTTCTTGCAAGTGGAAAGGACAGTTGATGCTTTCATTTTGTTTCTTCACCTCTGTCTCCTCACCCTTAACCCATCCAAGCCAGCGCGGTGAAATTCTTGGAGACACTGCCAACAGCCTCCTCTTTAAGCTTTCTTACTGCACCATTGGGATCCTCAGCCTTCTTACTGGGAGACAGCACACCCACAGACAACAGCACATGGGCAGGACATGACATCTTGGTTTCCAAAGGACAGTAAAAACAGTCTCAGCACCATTGTGGGGCCCAGGACAGTCTTCAATTAGCCAGGACCCTCCGTTTGTGTCATTGAGAACCTTATAATCAAGTCATAAATGTAATCACTAGAAACCCAAGTGATATAATTATCTCAACAGCAAGTCATCAACTTCCCAGGAGCCTCAGGTATTCATAGAGCTGTTTAAACTGCACAGCTACTAACTAGTTAGTGCAGAATGATAATTGTGTTATACTTCATTTCAAGCAACTTCATTTTTTTACAGATAAAGTGATATATATTTTGGATTCGGGGAAATACTCAAAGTAGGTTTCCCTTAAACAGCAACTTTCACAGGCACCTTTAGAATTAGCCTTGATTGTCTAGAAATTCCTAGTATAGAACATGAAATCTGTGTAGATGTTCCTTGGGCCACACATTGTTCTCTTTCTCTGTCCCTCAGGTTCCTCATCTGTTAAATAAGGAGTTCACACAATGGTCTCTGAGGCCCTTCTCTCTCTTATTCTATGACTGCACGGAGTGGCCAGGTATTGTAACAGGACTCAGAAAAAGAAGGTACTCCAGTCATGAGGAGAAAAACTATCATTTGGCAAAGAGGATAGGAAAAGCCATTCCAGGGAAAGAGGAAGGGCTCTGGCTTTTGTCAAAAGCGCAGATGTCAGGTTATAAGCAGGCAGAGGTAAGCAGCTGGTCAAGTGATTGTTGGGAGCTTTTACCAGTGTGATTCACAAATGAAAGTAGATGGCTAAGAAAGTGGACCAAAGCAGGCTCGCTAACCCCCTCTTTAGGAGTTTCCTTTATACTGTATTTGAGCAAAAAGCAATCTCTGTAAATAGTTATTCTCAGAAGAACACCTTGAAACATTTGGGAAAGAGAGAATGGGCATAAAGCCCAGAGTTTGTTGAAAAGTGAGTGAGTACTGTTTGTCTGTTTGGAAATAGAGCCATGTCAGCAGGCCTGTGTCCCATTCTCCCTCTATCAGAACGGACTCCCCTTCCTGGAAGTGGAGGCATGTTCCTTCTTTTCACGTGAGCATCATCCTCTTTAACCATTACTTCTCTTCTTAAGTAAGTTTCATGTCTATAGACCAAACTATGTGAGAGTTATAAAGAAATGTAGAGGTTAAACTCTTCCCTCCATCACACAATTTTACTATTAGTCTTAAGGACAGAATTAAACATATGTACTCTGTATAAAGGGGGAAAGCACACCAGCACTAGAGTCCTTAGAAGAAGAACCCACCCTGTTCTGTGCAGGGAAACTACTGGCCTGAAAAAGAGACATAGAAAAACAATTTAGTTAAAGAAGAATAACTTTCAAGTTCAAGCTGTCAGAACATTTTTAAATATATGAGTATATTTTTCAATTGGCAATTGTTTCACATCTATTACAATCACTGGCAAAAATATAGTGTTTATTAATCATAGACTATAATTTCCTGTTATATTTTGAAACACAAATGGATAAGCAATTAAATGCACTTTAATAAAATAGTAAAACTTCCTTCTCAAAAAACCCTCATTTTCTGTTTCCTCATAACCTCATGTGCCAAGCTGAAAATAAAACAATTAGAATGAAAGCAGCCATTCACCATTCACCTGACTCTGCACTGTCAACCATGTAGGCAGGTTGTGGATTTCCCCAAGGTTGCTCAGTGAAATCCTCGAGGCAGAGAAGGGATGTGGTTGTGTTCAGAGGCTGGAGGCTGCTCCCCGCCATCACTGCCAAACTAAACCCAGAGGCTGATCTGTCTGTGTGCGCTGGGCTGGACTGGCGTTTCAGGCCATGGGACTGTTTGTGTGTGAATGTGACATGGGGTGGAGTCCCTTGTCTCTGTTGTTAGGCGATTCATCAGAGAAGGGTTGTGTTGATCAAGTCATCTTGTCCCCAAAGGCTGTGGGAGGTGGCTGCTGCCTCAGTCTCCTGGGACTGCTGAGGCACTCAGGGTGTTGGAATGGGCCTGGCAACCACCTTCCCTAACAAGTGACTGGTCGATAACTTTTTAGAACTCACTTCTCAGATCTCTTTAAAAAGTGATATGTGATCAATTTAAAATAGGTCTCACTACTAAATAGCTTGTCTGCCCACAAAAGGACAGTGAGGATTTGGGCACTCTGCTAGGTGCCAGTAGAGGCCCCACTCTAAGGACCCCATATCCTGTTACCTCTCTTTGCTCCTAAAAGGCATTGAACTTTGATGTTTGGCAGAACAAATGTTCTGGTCATAGTCATGCCTGTCCATTCCTCTCCAGAGGCTTCAGTAACTCTGAGGCACCAAGTACTGAGGGAAAGCGTTTATGGCAGTTTGCTTGGTCCTCTTTCTCACTTACCTTCAACTTTTCCCTTTTAGCTCAGGATTTGGTTGGGGATGGATGCAGGCACGCAGGGAGAGGACAGGGGGAAAGTGAAGCTCAGGCAGGACTGTGTCCCAACACAACTGAAAAGCAGGGGTAGTTTGCCCTTTTTGGGTTCTCCATGCTGCCCATGACCAGAAAGGGACAGGACTGGGCCGGCAGGACTGGGATGTGTGGGTTTTTGACTTCTGCAGGAAAGAATTCAAGTAACAAGCCCAGCAGATTTTGAGAGTATGTTTATTAAAGGTTGGGACAGTGACACAAAGGAAGAGCTCTGGGTAGAAGAAGCAAGATCACAGTAACAGAAGTGACCCTAGACTGGGCTGGGCAAACTCAGAAAAGGAAGACACAGCAACAGATGTGAGCTCAGGCTGGGCTGCTAAAGTTAGGAAAGGAACTCACAGTAACAACGTGAGCCTAAAAAAAGAAAGAAAGGAAAAGAAGTGAGCCCAGGCTGAGCTGCTAGATCACTGAGAAGGAAAAATCTTATGGCAGACATCAGGCTGGTGGGAAGCAACAAACCACAGGCACTTGAAGGTTCAGAAAAGAACTGTTTTATTTGTACTGATGCTGTCTCAGCAGAGTCCCCTCCAGAGGCTGAGCCCCACATCTGGGTTTGGACCTTCTTTTATACATGATAAGCTTCTGGGTATTCAGGGGTCTTTCCACACATGTGGCAGCCTGGGCAGTAGGCTGATGCAAGAAGCAAGAGAGATTACAGAAGCCAAGGGCATGGTTATAGTGGAGGAAGTAGGGGGTGGGTTATCTGCTATTGGATTGCCTTCTCAGTCTGAGTGACAGAAAGGAGCCAAGCAGGGACTGTTTTGGCTCACTGAAAAGTTAAAGAAGGGGAGGGCCCTGGGAGCTTAGGAGGAAGAAAGTAAAATTATGTGCCTGAGGAAAGGGAGACAAGGGTGTGCTCAAGGGAGAGCATTCACTGGGTCCTTTGTCTTGAGGATTTTATGTGTTTTCTGTAGATAGGAATTTTAGTGGAGGTCAATCAGAATACCATACTTTTTCGTGTATAAGACACTATCCCTAAAAATTGTTAGACTGGAAATTGAGGGGCATCTTATACAAGGAAGTCAGACAAGGAGGGAGCCGTGTGGGTGGGTAGCTACCCATTCCTTGTCAAACAGACCTCCTCCAATCATGAGCTTTATTGTTACTGACATCAGCTGATGCCATGATTGGAGGTGAAGGTGCAGAGTGTGCAGATGCAACAGGGACCAGAGTGTTCTGAGCCAATGAAGATGCCAAAAAATAAAAAGATAAATAAATAAAAATGTGTTCTGTTTTATGTTTAAAATATTGATTTCTTAATTTGGGGTTGGAAAAGTGGGGGCATCTTACACAAGGGGGTGTCTTATACATGGAAAAATATGGTATTCATCAGCTTTTTAGGCATGTCTTTTAACATGCTTATGTATCAAATGAGCTTAAAGTGGGGTTTGAGATCATTCTCTCAAAGAGTGATATATGATTATTTAAAATAGGTCCCACTCTCAAACAGCTTGTCTGCCCACAAGAGGACAGTGAGGATTTGGGCATGCTGCTAGGTGTCAGTAGAGGCCCCACTCTATGGACCACATATCCTGTTACCTCTCTTTGCTCCTAAGACATCAACTTTGAAGAAGAGAGAGAAAAACATTTTAGAAAAAGGAGAATAACTTTCAAGTTCAAACTGTTAGAACATTTTTAAAATATATGAATATATTTTCATATATTTTATCTCTATCTTGGATTTGCCTGGTTCTAATTGTTGTTTTTTTGTGTGTTTTTTTGTTTTGTTTTGTTTTGTTGTTTATTCCACTAACCTCATTCGTTTTTGCGTTTAGCGCTAATGGCACCACTGGGTCTCTGTTACCTATCTCCCTGACTAGGGTGATTTTAGCTACTCACTCTCTGGTTGGGGAGTAGAGGTGTAAACCACCTGCTCCTAAGTATCCTGGTTAGGGAAGATAGTGTCTTATAATTTATTAGCTGGCTGTTGATTGCTTGGCCCTTTGTTTAAATATTTTGTCTCCATTTCCCTTATCCTACTTGCCAGGGAACTTCCCTAGTTTTTTATTAACCTGCCTCATCCACTTTTCTTCCTCCTTAAGTCCTCAGGCCCTTCCAATTACCAAAACTGTTCCTAAGGTAGGCTCTAGAGCACCTGCCCAAGCATGTGTAACCCACTGACAACTGTTTAAAGAGTTAATCTCTCCTAGGAGAGAGTGCTTTGGAACAGGGACCAATACCTCCAAAGTAAAGGCATATCCATGGGTTTTCAGGATTTATCAGTAAGCTAGAAGCAGAGCTTTCCTGGGACTCTTGGAAGCCTTTCTACTCTACCTGCCTTGTTTGGTAACCACTACCAAACCCAGCTGTGCTGGTGAGCCCTGAGAGAAGCCAGGAGAATTTGCATGGTTGGGGTCCCCAAAGTGAGATCAGAGAATGCATTTTTAGACCATGAAGATAATAAAAAGACCTTGGGGCCTAGGTGTCAGCCACTGTTTCAGAAACTAAGACTATAGAGATGATAAGACAGTTATTCTTCTCTCAAGGGGCTCTATCAAATGGAGAGACAAGATCAATAAACCATTAAAGGAGTGGTGGTTATCAGTGGAGATAATTAGTTCACAGCTGTGCTATAAGGAACAGAATATTGGGGGCTCTTGATTAGTCTCTTGTGAACAGCTGAGGATGAATTAAGGAGAAGCCCAGGAAATATGGCAAGAATAGTTCTGAGGGTTAGTAGCTGGGAGGTTGAAGTCAAGGGCAGTGGATATTAACACATAACCTTCTCTACAAGTGCTTTCCTGGTTCTGTGTAATCTATGAATAACCTGCTTATTGGCATGGCATCCTTTCATGAAACCAAATTATGTGGGTAAATAGTGCAGGGGAACAGCATTCTGCTGGGAGACCACATTTACTCTGTGGGGTTCTTCCAAGGCAGTTCTTGGAGTTGGCCCATAGATCAGAAACAACATCTTCTGGATCCAGATAATATATGTGAACAATGAAACCTTGGTCCTGTCATTGGCAAGAATAAGAACCACGAACATCAGAAAAAGGGCAGCTTTGGGATAAAGGGCCATGCTTATCAATATAAAAATTGCCTCCCAGAACAAATCTCTAATCCACTGCAATTGGTAAATAGTCATTCCCAGGAAAAAGGTGAATTTCTCTCCTGGTTTTCCAGGGGCAGTGCCCTTGGTTTCCATATCTCTGCCAGGATTAGGGATCTTTGGAACTAGTTTCCCCACCCAGTTCATTGGATCACTGTATCATCAGAACCAGAGGGACCTCAGTTCACACAGCTGGATCCCATCTTCAGTAACAAAGAGGTGGAAACCATCTTCAGTTGGAGGGGCTTTTCAAGATTTTTGTAAGATTCTTACCACTGCGTAATCTATTGCTCTGTTTGTTTATTTGTACACTAGAGGCTCAGTGCATGAAATTCGTGCATGAAGTGGGGAGTCCCCTCAGCCCAGCCTGCATCCTCTTCAATCTGGGACTCCTCAGGGGATGTACGACTGCCGGTTTAGGCCCAATTCCGGGCCTAAACTGGCAGTCGTACATCCCTCTTACAATCCTGGACCACTGGCTCCTACCTGCTCACCTGCCTGCCTGCCAGATCACCCCTAACTGCCCTTCATGCCAGCCTGATCACCCCCAACTGCCCCCCCTCCGCCGACCTGCTCACCCCAACTGCCATTCCCCCCCCACCAGCCTGGTCAACCCCAACTTCCTCCCTCTGCCAGCCTGGTCACCCCTAACTGGCCCCCCCGACCAGCCTGGTCGCCCCCCCCAGCTGGCCTAGTTGCCCCAAAATGCCCCCCCTGTTGGCCTGGTTGATCCACACAGCCTGCTGTTCGGTCATCACTGTTACTGTGGCAGCGTCCCAGACAATTTGCATATTCCTCTATTATTAGTATAGATACTATTTCTAGTCACTTAGCTATTTAAATAAAACATTTTTTCCCCTTTTAAAGCCTCTGAGGCCAACCTATGAATTAAGAAGAAAATGAACCAGATTCTAAAGTTTAAAATGAAAGCAGATTTCTTTTGGGATTGTCTATATGTGTGTGGATGAAGGGAGTTTTTTTGGAGTTAGAAACATCGATGAGAGAAACATCGATCAGCTGTCTCCTGCACACCTCCTACTGGAGATGTGCTCACAACCAAGGTACATGCCCTTGACCAGAATCGAACCTGGGAACCCTCAGTCCGCAGGTCTATGCTCTATCCACTGAGCCAAACCAGTCAGGGCAATGAAGGGAGATTAGTGAGACTGGGAGCAAGTGGAGGTTTAGGAGGGATTCCTGAATTCTGATAAAATCTCCAAAGTCCTGAGGAAGCCATTTGCTGAAGGGCATCTGGATGCCCCCAGGGAACAGGCATCAAATGTGGCAGAGCAAGGAAAGAAACCAAAAGTATGCTTTTACTTGTGTTTTCTTCTAATCTTCCCTCCTAATTTTTTCCTTTAAAAAGTTTTGATTACTCTTTAAGAGCCAAGTGGAACATATCCAAGATCAAAAGAAGGTCACTGGCAGGTTGAAGGGAAGAAAGAAGGAAAAGAGATAAAGGGAGGAGTATGCATTGGGCATTATGATTTCACTTTGAGGCGTATTGCCCAAGAATATATAAAAGTGTGAAGCTACATGTATGGAAATTATAAGAATAGTTTCTCATCAAAGACTGTCAAATTAACTCCCTGGTGTGTAAAGTTGGATGGATCTCCTGAATACAAAACATTGCCTGTGGAGAGAATATTAATTCTTGTGAAGATTAAAGGCTGGGTTTGAGACAGATGATAAAGTTAGTCTGAAGAACAGTGGGGATATATTTCACTGAAAAAAAGCTGACTGCCATTTGTATGCTTGAATATGGAAGGTTATGTGTGAGTGAGTTTGACCACCAGATGTGAGGTTCTAAACCCTTGGCCTAGCCAGATTCACTTCAGCAGCACAAATAATCTGTCTCATACTTGTTTTCTCCCAAATTGATTTTACATCTTTGGTAATATTCAATTAGGATGTGGTAACTATTCAATTAGGATTGAATATTTGAGTGAGCAAGTTGTGAATGGGGGAGCAGATATTAGTAACTGGTGGCCATGGTGTGTACTGGCTGGGCTTTGGTTTCTGGATGTCTTAGGAATTCAAGATTACAATAAGCCTGAGCAAAATTTAGCTAAGTTCTTACAAAATTAATGTGCAAATTCTGAAAATTAGAAGCAAAGACTTTCCTTTACCTCTCCAGGCTGGGATGGGAGGCCTTCAATCTCCAACCAGCAATTGGCTTGTTAGGATATGAAGCTCCTGTATGGCATCAGTCCAGGGCCTTAATTAGAGTTGGTGTGGGCTTGGCTTATTCACTGAGCCTTAAGAAATGATACACCTTGCCCAGCTGGCATGGTTGAGTGGTTGAGCATTGAACTATGAACCAGGAGGTGAAGGTTCGATTGCTGGTTAGGGCACATGCCCAGGTTGTAGGCTCAATCCCCAGTGTGGGGCACCCAGCCTATCAATGATGCTCTCTCTTCATTGATGTTTCTATCTCTATTTGTCTCTCCCTTCCTCTCTGAAATCAATAAACAAAAAGAAAGAAAGAAATGATACATCTCAGTGAGATTGAGTCTCATGTCTTCTTATCATCTATTTCTTTCACAAGTTGCCTTCTGCTACCAACTGAACTTATACAAACTTGTCTCTGTAATCCCACTAGACTTTTGCTAGTAAAACAGGAAAAGATTCTCTTATGTTTAAAAAGAACCATGGAATTTCATATTTTAGAGTTGGCAACTCTCTCATACTATAGATGAACAAACTTAAGCCTTGAGAGGGAAATGAAGTTAATCGCTAAAAAGAATTTAAAAAATATTGAAGGTCTCCTGTGAGGCAGTCACTGTGATTCAAGGTGAATGTATGGGCTCTGCCGTCCTGTAGAGTGTACACCAGTAGGAAACACTGGAATGGAAACAGGTGATTGGATAACAGCTTGAAAATGGCACCCCTGAAAATTGGCAATAGGTATATCTTTATTTTGTGATATCCTTGTGGGCAGATCCTGAGATTTATGACTTTTGCTTTCACATTTGTGTCTAGTGTGGTATCCTTGCTCTCAATATCTAAGCACAGAGTGTTTGGACAGACTCTAGACAGGCCCAGCAGCTCAGACCCCTTCTTTCAACAACAATAACCCCACAATCTGTACAGCACTGCCACCTCCTACAAGGAACCTGGTCTCCACTACAGCATGGAGGACTTGGCAACATTTTACCCACCACTGCCACCTAGTGACTCCTTTGGCTACTACAGCTCTGGTTCTACTTTCTGATTGTGAACTCTGGGATTCTGGCTCCAGACAGAGAGGTGACCCTAAAGTCCTGTTCCATCTTGGGAGACTGAGATTCTATAATTGCCTTTGATGTTAGAAAGCAATATTTGTCTATTGAAGAGCAAGAGACCTAAATGAATCCAATTCAATAAACCTTTGACAAGGTCTTCCCCAAAACTGGAAAAAGAAAACACACCCAGAGGACTAAAAAGCACAATGTAAATGTAAAGAGCTTGGCAAACGGGGGACCTGGCAGGCCAGCAGCTGTGTTGAAGCAGTGGCCAGATATGAATACTTGCTATTCTTTTAGGGCTGGCTCTTCTCTCTTCAATAATGAACCATATTTTTGCTCAAGTCCCAAGAAAATGTTTTCACTTGATTCTATTATAAATTGTAATTAATGTTCCTAATGGAAATTTTTTCAGCAGTTATTTATTTCAATATTGTGGAATGACCCAAAATTTTCTTACTGTATAATTTGGTATTCTTCACCCGTGTGCCAAATTTGTGTATCATTATTATGAATCAGACAAGGTGTATCAATGCCAAATGATGATGAGAAAGAGTGTTCACTTTGCTTCCTCTCTCACATGCCTTCCCATGAAACCATCAGAACCTTGGATTTTCTGGTCTTTCTAGATTCACAGACATACTCCAAGGGCTGTTTAGTAATACTACAGGTGTAGTGCTAGAACCTGTGGCATCTTTAAGGGTATAAAAATACCTGACATGAAAATAATGTTTATTGACTTAGAAAAGTACAAAATAAAGATTACTAATTAATTTAATGTCTATGAAAATGTACCTTTTTTTAAAATTTAGGATTTATATGAATTACATCACAATTAAGAATAACTTGAAGGCCAAATTTTTCTCCCATTGTAAGAATTTCTTATTAAATGTGATGGTTGCTAAGAAATTATAGGCAATCATAAAGTAAATAAGTTGCTCATTCACAAACAATTTGAAAACAAAATTATATAAATAAGTTTCAAATGTTTGTGAAAAGTCACTTTTATTATTGGATGTGGGAACACTCACATATATTTGATATAAGTGGGGGAAGATATGATGGTTTTTAAAGGCTCTGAAGGTTCTTTAAATTTTTCTCCAAAGAACTAAAACTATTGTCAGAAACTACCTGCTGCAAACACCAAATAGTTTTCAGTTCTCAAATCGTCACATTTCTTAACGCATAAAGTTTTAAAAGTTCATAAGAAATTTGTTTTCTATTTTGTTATAATCTATACTTGATTAATTCTATTTTTAATTATCAACCATTGAGATAAAATCATACTCCAGGAAGAAGCATTACATTTACTTTGTGGGTATGCTTGAGTGTCTGTGACACACTGCCTTGGGAAGTGTGAGTTCTACAGTTTAGACTGAAAACTCTTGAGAGATGATGGCAGCAATCCCCTTCTCTTTCTTATTCTTCATTTGAGGAAGATGTTAAATCATTATAGCAAATTGTAAGACCTCTGACTTGAGGAAAAGTTCTGAAGAGGTTTTCTTTGTTATTGTTGTTTTATATCACACTAGAGGCCCTGTGCACAAAATTTGTGCACGGGGGAGGGGGGATCCCTCAGCCCAGCCTGCACCATCTCCAATCTGGGACCCCTTGGGGGATGTCAGAACTGGCAATTGGACATCCTTCATGCAATCTGGGACTGCTGGCTCCTAACCAATTGCCTGCCTACTGGCTTGATCACTGACTAACCGCTCCCCTGCCAGCCTCATGGCCCCCAACTGCCCTCCCCTGCTGGCCTCATGGCCCCCAACTACCCTACCTGGCCAGCTTCATGGCCCTCAACTGCCCTCCTCTGCTGGCCTCATGGCCCCCAACTGCCCTCCCCTGCTGGCCTGATCGCCCCTAACTACCTCTGCCTAGGCCCCCACCACCGTGGTTTTGTCCTAAAGGAAGTCAGATGGTAGGAAGATGTCCAGTCTTCTGGTCTAATTAGCATATTACCCTTTTATTAGTATATATAGTAACATCATTTGCCTATTGTATAACAGTCTATATACATTTACAAAGGAAACTAGAAAATATACTCTGAGAATAATCCACATTGTTCCTAAGAATAAGCTTGAATTCCTCTTCCTCCAGTCTTCTGTAGAAGTTGACCTCAGATCCATTTCCAGACATTGCATTGAATTTTCCATGCTCCTCTCTGTTTTTTCTAAATAGTACATAATAATTCCACCTTTACCCACATACCACTAATGCTTGGAGAATTAGATCTATCTCAGAGCAAAAGTGCATTCCTTATAGCCAGCTGATTTATTGACTTGAATACCTGGAATCCTGTCTTTAACAAACCTCTGACTCATCCTTCTTTGAGCTCAGGGTTCCTTAGAAGTTTCTGTTTCACCTGGTCAGACAGTTGGTTGAGTGTCATCCTATGCACCAAAAGGTTGCTGGTTGCTGGTTGAGTGTCATCCCATGCACCAAAAGGTTGCTGGTTTGATTCCTAGTCAGATCAAAACCCTGACTAGGATGTCCAACTGCCAGTTCAGACATCCCCCAAGGAGTCCTGGATTGGAGATGGTGCAGGCTGGGCTGAGGGATCCCCCCCTCCCCCATGCACAAATTTTGTGCACAGGGCCTCTAGTGTGATATAAAACAACAATAACAAAGAAAACCTCTTCAGAACTTTTCCTCAAGTCAGAGGTCTTACAATTTGCTATAATGATTTAACATCTTCCTCAAATGAAGAATAAGAAAGAGAAGGGGATTGCTGCCATCATCTCTCAAGAGTTTTCTGTCTAAACTGTAGAACCCTGGTGTTGGTTTGATATCTGGTCTGAGTGCCTATGGGAGGCACCCAATAGATGATTCTCTCATATCAATGTTTCTCTTTCTTTTTCTCTTTATCTCTATCCCCCAACCCCCTTGCTTTCTGTCTAAAATAAATTAAACATATTTTTTAAAGTCCATCTTTTTTATAGGTCTCTTATCTTACTGTTTCATCTCAGTGAACTGGAGCTCCTTTTCCTTCCCCATGGATGCTACATTTCCTTTTAGGGAAGATTTGGATATGTCTTAATGGTCTCTGTGTGCCAGGACCTAGCACAGTGCCTTAAACCCAGGGGAGCTTATGTAATGTTTGTTATTCAATTAATTAATAAATGCATTAGAGTGTGAATGGATATTTCAATGCTATGACTGATAGAAAGATAAGTACTCAGTGAGTCTTAAGGGATAGGAAAGAATGGTTGGGGTAGGAAGTTGTGTTCAGGAAACTTAGATTAATTTTCCAAAGGAATGGATTGACAAGAAATGTGAGATTAATGAGGAAGAGAGAAAAAAATATGTAATTTAGGTGACTGAGGATGCCTGACTCATGATGCCCTGTCCTTTCAGCCTAATTTGCCTTTTAAGCATAATTTGCCCCAGCATACCTTTTTCCCTTGGCAGGAGCCTTTGTTAGTAGAGATGGTGATGGGCCTGGGTCCCCTGTTGCTGATCTTCATGCTGGGTCTGGGTCTAACCCCGGTGACCCTGGCTCGGAATGACGATAGGAACAGACACTTTCTGGCCCAGCACTATGATGCCAATCCAAGTGGACACAATGGCAGATACTGTGAAAACATGATGAGGAGATAAGGGCTGACTTCAGTCTGCAAAGACACCAGTAACAAAAACATCAAGGTCATCTGTGAAGATGAGAATGGAATGCCTTACAGAAAAAATTTCAGAATAAGCTGGTCTCCTTTCCAGGGCACTACTTGGAGGCATAAAGAGGGTCCCCCTGGCTCCCTGCTGGTACAGAGCCACATCAGGGTCCAGAGACATTGTTGTTGCCCGTGAACATGGCTTGCCTGCCCCTTTGATTAGTCATTTTACCATCCATAACAAGCAGGCCACTGACCCAGAGTTGGCTGTGCTCTCCATTCCTACACACTCCAAAACAGGGGTGACTACATTCATTGCCAGGGGCCCAGAAAATGAGCTGCTTGTATCCTTTGTTTTCTGTTTTATAATCCTATATAATAAAAGGCTAATATGCAAATTGACCACACGGTGGAATGATAGATAGCTATGACTTGAACTTACCACCAGGGGGCAGATGCTCAATTCAGGAGCTGCCCCCTGGTGTTGAGTGCACTCCCACAGGGGTTGCGCCTCTCAGCAGAAGCCCTGATCCAGCTCAGGGCTAGCTAGTGCAGCGGTAGTGGCAGGAGCCTCTTCCTGCTCCACAACAGTCGGACATCCCCCGAGGTCTCCTGGACTGCGAGAGGGTGCAGGCTGAGCTGAGGGAACCCCTCCAGTGCACCATTTTTGTGCACCATGCCTCTAGTATGTTAATAAATAAAAATATCTCTGAAATCAGTAAGAATTAAAGTCTTCTTGTCAATTATTGGCCTATTGATTTCCCCCCCATTTTCTCTATTCAGCTTCCCCCAGAGAGGATGGCATGGAATACAAATGCTCTTTTCCCTGTCAGTTAGTGCCTTCTCAGTCAATAGGGAGGTAGACTTCCCCTTCCTGTGAGTGGAAGGATGGATGTAAATTCATCTTACAGAGAGACTTGGGAAATTCCAGGGCTCTTGGCTGCTAAGCAAAATTTTCATAAGAGGCAAATTGTTCTTGCTGTCAAATAAGCCAATATTACTTTTATGAAAGTTAAACTAAAAGGAGTAGTGTTTAGAACTAAATACCAACAGATTAATTAAACTTTATATGTACCTCTCTCTTAAACTTTCTTTTTCCTCTCTGTTTCTCTCTCTCTCTCTCTCAATCTCTCTCCCCCCACCCCTCTCTTTCGAACACATACACTGACACACACACACACACACACACACACACACACACACACACACACGAACATACACTCCTGCATGAATACCAAAATTCACTCATGGTACCCACCTCTTGTCTTAGGCAGGAGGTAATTTTGAGTTGCATTGACTAGACTGCTCCCAGGGTATTCTTGTGGTTATTTCACATAAAGTTAAAAAATTTGATTACTTTCTATTATTTTCTTCTGAATCTTTTACTTTATCAAGGAATGTCAGGCAACTGTGAGGTCTTTGGGAATTTATAGAAAGATTCCAAGCTTATCCCTTATTCTTCTTCATCTAGATTTGTTTTCATGTAAACTCTATAAAATACTAGAGGCTTGATGCACAAAATTTGTGCAAGGTTAGGCCCATGCATCCCTAGCTGCCTCGCGGCCCCACTCCCCACCCACTGGTTGTTCCAGAAGGTCTAATTAGCGTATTAGCTCTTTATTATATAGTATACTAAACAATTCACAGATTTAATGGTTAACTTTCAGTAACCTAATTTCTATCAACAGGTGCCTGAATACTTTATTTAGAAAGTAGTTGTCAATAAATTAAAATTATGAATCACTAGTTTTGCTATTTTGTGAACATATGACTGTGCTGGTCACGGTATTCACAATGGTGCCCTCTCCTGCTGCCTACATTGCCTTGAAATGGGCCAATAGCCTTGCTTTTTCAATACCCAGGTTATACATCAGTGTCCAGGTGCCACCAGGGAGAGCCCAGTTTCACTGAAAGTATTTAAACTTATGCAGGAAGAAATGGGAAAATAAATTTCTGGTGCACACTCAGCACATGAATCTTTCTTCCTTGAGTTAACCTATTTCAACAACTTGATATCATTATCATTTCCTAAGATAGTAGGAAAAAGAGTTTTCCAAAATCTCTCCTAATAGAAAATTTGCCTTATTATAAAATCTCAAAAAACCCCTTAGGAAGTGAGAAAGGTCCAGATGTTGGCAGAATATTTGGACCCTTTTCTCAGGTTCTCCAACTAGTACCTTCACCCTGATATGAGGCAAGACGACTTCCATAGAGATCATTGACCTACTCCAGGCCTTGATAGGGAAGGCCAAAAGTAAGGACCATTATTATATTGAGTGTGCCATAGCTGTGAAAACACCTATCTTCTCCAAAAATCTGCTTAGAGTATTATCATTGCATTCTCTGCTCTGGTGTTAGGGCAAATGACTGTTTCCTAGGAAATCACATGGCAATGGGATGGGGCTGCTTGTTGACCTGGCGATGGAACTAGCAGCTGGGTAGCCAATCCTAGCACTTTTTGCTCTGGGTCTCTTGTTCTCTCACAACCTAAAGCTGCTTAAAATGAAATGTCATGTGACAGGCAAGTCAGTCTGTATCTCAAGTGAAACTTTTGAGGAATTGAAGTCCTGGTAAACTATGTCTTATTGACTTTGCAGGGAAAAGAATACAAAAACCTCAAAATGCCCAAGTCCTTTGAAGATGGTGATATGCAAGGAAGAAAATTCCACTCAATTTGCCATGGAAAGTTTTCTGTAGGGACAGAACATAAAATCTAGTAGCTGAGATATTTCAACTTAAAAACAGCCTTCTAATTTGGAAGGAGTACATATACTCCACAAAATAAAGGAGAGGGGAGCAATAATATATACAAATTTATGTAGTCATTTATTATTTTATCCAGATTGAAAGAAGCAAAGGAAACCAAGAAAAATGGAAATTGCAGAAGTGATCATTGCCAACACTTATTGAGCACTTAACATGTACCTGGCATTATGATAGGCACTTAACATTAATTTTATCATTTATTCCTCATAACATCCCTAAGAGATAGGTATTATTATACTCACTTACTAATGAGGAATAATGCTGAGAGAGGTTAAGTAATTTTCTCAAGATCATATAGTTAAAGTGGCTGAGCTAGTTCTTTGGGATCACAGTATCAAAAGAAATTCTTATTGAGAATCAATGTGGTGGAGTGGAGGAAGCTTTTGGGACAAGCTCTGACCAAAAAGCATGTGTTGGTGATCATTTTATTTTCTGTTGTAGCTAGAGTCTAGAGATCCACCCATTGATGTCTACATTGGACTTCTGTTGGTAAATATTTGTTGATGTCTTGTTAAATCAGTTGGTTATTATGGCTGAGGCTGTGCTTTTGTTCTTGCATGAACAGTTTAGGTCTTCTCTGTAGCCAGTTATCTTTCAAAATCATATCTTGGACACAAAGAAGCAGGATAAGAAAAAGACAAAACCATACAAAATCAGAGGTGCAAGATTAATAATGAAAACTTAGATTTGGGGAAAAAAACCAAAGTACATTGTTGTGATGAAGCTGTTACCCAAGTGCTAAGTGTACTATCAGAAGTTCTATCCATTCGTCTAAGGATGAGGAGTTAATCAGCATCATTTCTCCCTGCTACTCTTTTTCCCACAACTGTTCACTTCTCTCTCTTCCTAAGTCCATATCTCATATCTATAGCTGCAGGCACTGAAATGTGACCTAGAGCTCCTAGCCTTTTGTATACAAGCAAAAGGTGGCTGTGACTATAGGCGACAGCATTTTAAAGAATGAAGTTATGTTTGAAATTGGTATGCAGGTCCCTCATCAGCCATTTCAGTCACCCAGACAGTGTGACCTGCCATCATGAAGCAGCATCTTTGAAAACAAAGGACTGTAGTACCCATATATATCAAACCAGGACTTCAGCTACGATCAGCCCTTCGACTGCATATGTAGAAATGGGCCAGTATGACCTTAAAAAACTGTCCTTTCTGTTTTGGGTTGCTCACTTCCTGTTGAGTCAGAGATTAAATTTATTTGTTCTAGTACTCCGATTTTCAACTGGTATGCCATAAGAATTTTTTTTAAAAATCTTTGTTGTTCAGATTATTACAGTTGTTTTTCTTTTTTTTCCCCATAACTCTCCTCCACCTGGTTCCCACCCCACCCCATGCCCTTACCCCTCCCCGCACTGTCCTCATCCATAGGTATATGATTTTTGTCCAGTTTCTTCTCGCACCCCCAACACCTTTTTCTCCCCGAGGATTCTCAGTCCACTCCCTTTCTATGCCCCTGATTCTATAATATTCACCAGTTTATCCTGTTCATCGGATTTTTTATTCACTTGATTTTTAGATTCACTTGTTGATAGATATGTATTTGTTGTTCATAATTTTTATCTTTACCTTTTCCTTCTTCTTCTTAAAGAATACCTTTCAGCGTTTCATATAATACTGGTTTGGCGGTGATGAACTCCTTTAGCTTTTTCTTATCTGTGAAGCTCTTTGTCTGCCCTTCAATTCTGAATGATCGCTTTGCTGGGTAGAGTAATCTTGGTTGTAGGTTCTTGCTGTTCATCACTTTGAATATTTCTTGCCACTCCCATCTGGCCTGCATAGTTTCTGTTGAGAAATTAGCAGACAATCGTATGGGTGCTCCCTTGTAGGTAACTGTCTTTCTCTTGCTGCCTTTAAGATTCTCTCTTTGTCTTTTGCTCTTGGCATTTTCATTATGATGTGTCTTGGTGTGGTCTTCTTTGGATTCCTTTTGTTTGGGGTTCTCTGTGCTTCCTGGACTTCTAAGTCTATTTCTTTCACCAGGTAGGGAAGTTTTCTGTCATCATTTCTTCAAATAGGTTTTCAGTATCTTGCTCTCTCTCTTCTTCTGGCACCCCAATAATTCTGGTGTTGGTACACTTGAAGTTGTCCCAGAGGCTCCTTACACTACTTTCATATTTTTGGATTCTTTTTTCTTTTTGCTTCTTTGTATTTCAAATCTTTGACTTGTGATCCTCTAGTCTGCTGTTGGATCTCTGTATATTATTTTTTATTTCAGTCAGTGTATGCTTAATTTCTAGTTGGTCCTTTTTCATGTCCTCAAGGGTCTCACTAAATTTATCAGCCTTTTCTAGAAAATTCTTGGAAAACCTTATAACCATGGTTTTGAACTCTATATCCACTCATTTGTTTTTCTCCATTTCTTTCATTTGTGACCTGTTTCTTTGTCTTCGCATTTAGGCTGCTTCCCTGAGTTGATAGAGTGGCTTTGTGTGCTAGGTGTCCTATAGGGCCCAGTGGCTCAGCCTCCCCAGTTAATTGAGGTGGATACTCTAGGTGCACCCCTTTGTGGGCTGTGTGCACAGCCTTGTTGTAATTAAGCCCTGATTGTTGTTGGTATCACTGGGGGGAATTGACCTCCAGGCCAAATGGCTGTGAGGATCAGCTGTGTCTATGCTGGGAGAACTTCTGTGCTGGAAACACCCTTCTGAGGCAAGACTTGCTTCAGTGGAGCTTTGGTGCTCACTGAGTCTGCCCCCTGAGTGTGTCCCTTATGGATCTGAGGAGTTGTAATCTGGATGGTCCTACTCTGACCTGTGGGTACACTGGCTCTTGGATCTCTAAGGAGATGCTAATTTAGCCTCTGCCTGAGGCCGCCCAGCAGGAGCTACGGAGAGATCTGCACATTCTTCTTATTTGTTTGGGTTTTGGAGATACCCTTATGAGGCCCAGCTGTGAAGCAATGCAAGCTGCTATGGGGCCTTAGGCCTTCTTTTGGATGTTCTGGGTCTCTCTGACTCAGCTGCAGTTTGTTAGGTAAGTTTAGATTTCAAAGGATCAGGCCATTCATATGCAAAAGCCTCTGCATACAGCTTGGATGGGGCGGAGTCTCAGGGCAGAGCAATCAGCAATGGCTTCCCATTAGCCCTGCCCTAAGAGGCTCCTGGGTCTCAGTGTCCCTTGGTAATTTCTGTAAGCACCTCTGAGAGAAAGTTGCCCTCGAGTTTTGCCAGCTGCCAGACATTCCAGTTTCTCCCCGAATGAGTCTGGGTCTCCAGAGTCTCACCCGGAACTGGAGTTCAGAGCAGTCGGGAGCTCGTGTCTCCTTCCTGCTTGAAAAAGACAGCAGCGTACTCAGTTGCCAGCCATCTCTGTGCACCTCGGTACCTTTGCACTTTATTTCCGCACCTCCTCTGAGTCTCAGTGTGCTTTTCTTTTCCCTTCTAGTTGTAGAATTTCCACTTATCCAGCCTTCCTGTGGTTCTGGATGATGTCCATTTTCTTTTAGTTGTAGTTTTAAAGTGGTTGTGAAAGGCAGCAAGTTCAGGTGTTTACCTATGCCGCCATCTTGGTTTCTCTCCTCTGCCACAAGAATTTTTAAAACATGCAATACCTGACTAATTAGTCAGGAGCACTGACTCTTTTCCCTTAGTTTGTCAAATTTAAAAAATGACAACCAACAGAATAGTTGCCTATTGTGAATGAATCAAAATTATTCCTATTTATTTTGTCAGATTGACAAATAATATAATTTTTGGTGTGCTGCAGAATTTTAGTATTTACTTTATGTGTGCCATGAGATGAAAAAGGTTGAAAATCACTGCTCTAGTGAGTTAGCCCTGCCTCATTGCCAGGGTCAAGGAGAATCACAGTTCATGAGTTCATGCCAATCCAGGGAGTGACCGTCACATGGCCCATCTAGCTAGTTAGTGTTGGTTAGGGAATTCCCACTTCCACTCTTACGTTATTCTATCCCTAAATTAAACTGTTGCTAGAGAAGCAACTCTGAACATAAATGTCTTGAATACCCTGAATATTTGGGGAATGGAAAGAGAGAGGCAGTAGAAGATGTGGAAAAAGCACTGATTTTAGCGTCAGGTAGGTCTGGGTTTTCTTTCCTTGGTCAATAGAAGGAATGTTCTGACACTATATAGTAATGCTTTCTTTGTTGTGGCTCTGAAGGTTTTTGTTTAGTTTTTGTGTTGTTTTCAAATTCTATTAAACATGTTTATTTTACACTGCAAAAGTGCCAACAATATAATTCTGCAACTAGAGGTGACAGAAAACTAGCAATTGCTATTGACAAGATAGACATAGCATGAAGGATACATGCATGATAATGAAATACATCACCAAGGCCTAGCTTTTGGTTGTGCATAGAAACAGCAAGGAAAAAAGTCACAGTCCAAGTCCCCTTTTGTGGAGATTATGCTGTTGACATTTATTTTTTAAATTTCTTTTATTAGTCAATTCCACAAGCCTGGGAAACACCTTCATTCCGGATACCCATATCATTTCATTTGTTCATTAGTTCCTTCATTTTGTTTATTAGTTCACTCAACCAATATTTACTATCTTCAGAGCATTTTAGTTGGATGCTCCATTTTTTACTTTGTTTTTTTAATAGGATTGGCAAGATTTCAAAAAAGACTTGATTTTAATACTATTAAAGTGAACTGAGTGAAAAAGGTGAAGAAATTAAGAATATAAATAGCCAGTTTTAAAAATAGCCATGGATATGCCAAGTCAGCATAGAGAATATAGTCAATAGCATTTTAACAACATGTATGGTGTCAGATGGGTGCTAGACTTATCGGTGATCACTTAGTAAGGTATAGAAATGTGTAATCACTGTGTAGTACACCCGAAACTAATATAATATTGTATGTCAACTGTAATTGAAACTTTTTTTTTTTAATTTAAAAAAGGAGTAGACACATGAGAGGAAAGGGTAACCCTAAAGGTTACTCTATCCTTTTGCCCACACCGTCCTCAATTTCTAGATGTCAGGAATTAAAACCAGTTCATAAACTCTCATTGGCATATCCTGTCTATCCAAACTTTTGGGAATCAAAGCCTCCAGGGAACCAAACACTCTCCAAAGATCACATGACTAGAGAATTTCCTCAAGAGAAAGACAACTCCAGTTTCATTTAGATCTGTCTTTTCTCCCTTTTCACACCCTAACCATACAGGACACACATACCTGGACATCCAGCCCATCACTCTCTGCCCTGAGTCATTGTACTGGCTACAGCACCGTCTCTCTATAAGAGAAAAAAAGCTCTTGCTTTCAGAGAAGATCCTGTTTGCAAACTTTATACTCTCTGGGAAGCGGTGAGGAGAAAAGTTGTGAGCAGAGAAGTGGGAGGAAGAGTGGACTATAGAGTTGAGGAAATATCAACTTGCCATTCTTACCACCTCTCTCTGGTGCCCATTTGTTACCTTCCTTTGTCCTACTCTTTGGTTTCTCTCCAGGTACCTGCAAAGTAGTGATGGCTCTCCAGTCCTTCTATGGTGAGACCAGGAATGAACTATTCCAGCGGCAACACGTGGACTCTGCAGGGACAGGTGGCACCAACTTGTACTGCGACGCCATGATGGAAAAACGGGGAATGACTCGCCGTGATTGCAAGGAATTCAACACCTTCATCCATGAAGACTTCGGGACAATTAATAACATCTGCAGCACCCCAAATATCCAGTGCAAGAGTGGCAACATGAACTGCCATGAGGGTGTAGTAAGAGTCACAGACTGTGCACATATAAGAAGTTCCTCGGCCCCCTACTGCTCAGACAGGGTGGTTATGGGAGGTGACCAGCCCCCCACATGTAATTATCAGGCCAAGGCCAGCACCAGGCGTGTGGTCATTGCCTGTGAGGGTAACCCCCGGTGCCTGTGCACTTAGACAGCTAGTGGCTACCTTGCAGGGGTTATGGCCCAGTTGTTGAGCTTCAAATTACTCCTTGAATAGCAATGCGTAATGCATTTGAGCTATCTCAGGCTCTGTCTCCTCTGCTTATGTCTACTTCTTTTTCTCTATATAATCCATTCAGTTAAATGCACCAAAAAGAAATGGAGACATAAACCTATAATGAGACTGGGCTTTTCTATAATAAAATTTTAAATAAACTCTTCTGTTTCTTTTTATAATACTGGTCATCTTAGCTCTCTCAGGTCTTATCTTCTGGAATTTAGTCATTATATGTATGATATAGCATTTCAAGTATTTTAAGGTACTTCCATCTTAGTTATCTCATTCTAATACCATGTACCCCTGTGATGCTGGTATTGCTACATATAGAAGCCCAAAGTTAGAAGATTTGCTGAAAACCAAGAAGTTAGTGGAAAAGCTGAAGCAAAAAAAGTCTTTTAACACTGACTACTAATCCAGGGCTTTTTTCTGCTTCATCACAAGGAGTGTTTTGAAAGTAACTGCTTTTTGGTATGCCCAGCAGTCAGCTGTTAGGGGAAGCATTAAAAATGTGGAAACATGAACTGGGAAAATGAGAGCTCTGTCTGTATAATATGGCAACCTTGTTATGTTGGGTCTAAGATTATGATATAAGGAACTTTCTTTTTCTCTTCCCAAACTTCTGCATCACGGTAGCAAGTAGGAGTACTAACAATGCACTAGATCATTAAGACTCACTCACTCTTCCTGACTGGAAAGGTTTTTCATGTTTCCCGTATAGTAAGGAACTCAAATACGGATCTGTGAAGATGGTGCTATTGTTCTTGTGTGGGTTTTTTTTTCTTCTACCATATTAATTATTTTCTAGTTTATAAATATGTACCAACACCTTATCACCCTCATAAACTGGTCCATGACAGAAGCCTATTGGATCAATGACCATGATACAGAAACATTTGTGTCCTTTATTAATGACAATTCTCACATCCCTCCCTTCTCCCTTTGAATATTTGGAAACAAATTTTGAATCAGAGATGTATGAAGAAGCCGCGTGACTGTGGGCGTCACTGTGTGTGTGCCTGTGTGTGTATGAAAGGACTAAGAAGGGAAGTAGGTATGTGAGACTGCGTGAGTGTGGGCGTCTCTGTGTGTGTGCCTGTGTGTATGTGAAAGGACTAACCTGAAAATATTTGAATTAAAGGGGACATACATTGTTTATATTTAAGGTGTGCAACCTGATTCAGTATAATATGCATTGTGAAAGAATCACTACAATCTAGGTAATTAATGTATCTGTTACCTCACATGGTTACCAAAAGTGACTCCATTGAGGACTATTTTCAACCATTTTCTTTCTTTTTCTTTCTTTCTTTTTTATTGTTTAAGGTATTACAAATAGTGGTACATATGTCTCCTTTTCCCGCCATTGACCTCTCTATTCCCTCTACCCTCCCCCGCTGGGACATGCCCTCCCCCACCAGTGTCTGTGTCCATTGTCTATCCTTATATGTATGAATACCAGTACTTCGGTTGATCTGTTATCCCGCCCTCCCCCTCCCCCGCCAACCCTCTGCTGCCTTCCCAGTATAGTTCGACAGTCTGTTCAATGCTTCTTTGTCTCTGTATCTAGTTTTGTTCATCAGTTTATGATGTTCATTATATTCCACAAATGAGTGAGATCATGTGATATTTATCTTTCTCTGACTGGCTTATTTCACTTAGCATAATACTCTCCAGTTTTATCATGCTGTTGCAAATGGTAAGAATTCCTTCGTTTTCACAGCAGCGTAGTATTCCATTGTGTAGAGGTACCACAGTTTTCTAATCCACTCATCTGCTGATGGGCATTTAGGCTGTTTCCAAATCTTAGCTATGGTGAATTGTGCTGCTATGAACATCGGGGTGCATATATCCTTTCTGATCGGTGTTTCTGTTTTTTTGAGATATATATCTAGAAGTGGTATTACTAGGTCAAATAGCAGTTCCATTTTTAATTTTTTGAGGAAATGCCATCCTGTTTTCCACAGTGGCTGCACCAGTCTGCATGCCCACCAGCTGTGCAAGAAGGTTCCTTTTTCTCTGCATCCTCTTCAGCACTTGTGGTTTGTTGATCTGTTGACGATAGCCATTCTGACAGGTCTGAGATGGTACCTCATTGTTGTTTTGATTTGCATCTCTCAGATGATTAATGCCTTTGAGCATGTTTTCTTAGGTCTCTGGGCCTTCTGTATGTCCTCTTTTGAAGAGTATCTATTTAAGTCCTTTGCCCATTTTTTGATTGGATTGTTTATCTTCCTTTTGTTAAGTTGAATGAGTTCCCTATCAGTTTTGGAGATTAAAGCCTTATCGGAGATAACATTGGTAAGTATGTTCTCCCATTCAGTGGGCTTTCTTGTTGTTTTGTTGATGGTTTCTTTTGTTTTGCAGAAGCTTTTTCTTTTAATCTAGGGCCATTTGTTTATTTTTCCCTTAGTTTCCATTGTCCTAGGAGTAGTGTCAGAAAAGATATTGCTATGACAAATGTCTGCTATTTTGCTGCCTATGTCTTCTTCTAAGATCGTTATGGTTTCCCCTCTTATGTTTAAGTCCCTTATCCATTTTGAGTTTATTTTTGTGTATGGTATAAGTTGGTGGTCTCGTTTCATAATTTTGCATGTATCTGTCCAATTTTCCCAACACCATTTATTGAAGAGACTGTCTTGACTCCATTGTATGCTCTTACCTCCTTTGTCAAATATAATTTGAACATAATGGCTTGTGTCAATTTCTGGGCTCTCTGTTCTGTTCCACTGGTCTATATGTCTGTTCTTGTGCCAGTACCAGGCAGTTTTGAGAACAGTAGCTTTGTGGTATAGCTTGATATCTGGTATTGTGATCCTTCAGACTTTGTTCTTCTTACTCAAGATTGCTACAGTTATTCGCGGTCTTTTTTTATTCCAGATGAATTTTTGAAGGGTTTGTTCTAGGTGTTTCAAGTATCCAGTTGGTATTTTAATGGGGAGTGCATTGAATTTATAGATTGCTTTGGCTAGTATAGACATGTTAATGATGTTAATTCTACCAATCCATGGACATGGTATATTCTTCCATTTGTTTATGTCTTCCTCTATCTCTTTTTTCAGCATCCTGTAATTTTCTAAGTACAGGTCCTTTACCTCCTTGGTTAAATTTATTCCGAGGTATCTTAATTTTTTTGTTGCAATGGTAAATGAGATTGCTTTTTAGTTTCTCTTTCTGTGAATTCATTATTGGTGTATTAAAAAATCCATAGAGTTCTGGGTGTTAACTTTGTATCCTGATACATTGCTGAATTCATTTATTAAGTCTCATCATTTTTTTTATGAAGTTTTTAGGAGTTCCTATGTACAATATTATGTCATTTTCAAATTATTCTTCTTTTCCAATGTGGATGCCATTTATTTTTTCTTCGTGTCTTATTGCCATGGCTAGTACCTCCAGTACTATGTTGAACAGGAATGGTGAGAGTGGGCACCCTGTCTTGTTCCTGTTCTTAGGAGAAATGGTTTTAGTTTTTGCCCATTGAATATAATGTTGGCTGTAGGTTTGTCATATAAGGCTTTTATTATATTGAGGTATGATCCTTCTATTCCCACCTTGCTGAGAGTTTTTATCAAGTAAGGGTGTTGGATTTTGTCAAATGCTTTTTCTGCATCAATAGATATGATTATATGGTGTTTATCTCTCAATTTGTTTATGTCCTATATCACATTTTTTGATTTGTAGATATTGTAGCATTCTAGCATCCCCAGAATAAATCCCACTTGGTCATAGGGTATGATCTTTCCAAAGTAATGCTGGATTTTATTTGCTAAAATTTTGTTGAGAATTTTGGTATCTATGTTCATGAGGGACATTGGCCTGCGATTCTCTTTCTTTATATTGTCTTTATCTAGTTTGGGGATTAGGGTAATGCTTGCTTTGTAGAAAGAGCTTGGAAATGTTCCATCCTTTTGAGAAATTTTTTGAATAGTCTTAGGAAGATGGGATTTACTTCTTCTTTAAGTGTTTGATAAAACTCCCCTGTGAAGCTGTCTGGTCCAGGGCTTTTGTTTGTTGAAAGTTTTTTGATACTGCTTCGATTTCCTCCATAATTATCAGCTTATTTGGATTTGTTTATTCTTCCTGGTTGAGTTTTGGAAGGTCGTATTTTTCTAGCAATATGTCCATTTCTTCTAGGTTGACCAGTTTGTTAGAATAGAGTTGCTCCTAGTATTTTTTATGATTCTTTGTATGTCTCTGGGGTCTGTTGTTATATCACTTCCTTCATTTCTGATTTTGTTTATTTGGGTCCTCTCTCTTTGCTTCTTGGTGAGCCTGGCTAGAGTTCATCAGTCTTGTTTATCCTTTCAAAGAACAAGCTCTTGGTTTCATTGATATTTTGTATTACTTTTTTGGTCTCTATGTCATTTATTTCTGCTCTCATCTTTATTATTTCCTTCTGCGCACTGTGCTTTTCTTGTTGCTCTCTTTCTTATTCTTCTAGTTGCAAAGTTAAATGATTTATTACCAGTTTTTCTTGTGTGTGTGTGTTTTTTTTTTTTCAGGTAGGCCTGTAATACTATGAATTTCCCTCTCAGTACTGCTTTCATTGTGTCCCATAGATTCTGGATTGTTGTGTTTTCACTGGCATTTGTTTCCAGGATGTTTTTGCTTTTTTCTTTTATTTCTTTGGTAACCCAATCATTGTTTAATAGAATGCTATACAGCCTCCAAGTGTTTGAATTTTGGGGCTGTTTTTAATTGCAGTTTATTTCTAATTTTATGCCATTGTGATCTGAGAAGATGCTTGATATAATTTCCAGCATCTTCACCACTCTATTGTCTGTGTCCATGGACTATGCATATATGCATACTAGTGGCCCAGTGCATGAATTTGTGCACATTGAAAGATAATTAATTAGAAGAAATATTTTAATATTGCTATTTTTCCCTTTCTCTATAATAGAAGTGTCAGAGATTAAAGAAAATTAGTAAAATATATATGGAAATAATATATAAATTTATTAATAAATAAACAATAACAACATGATATAACAATAACAAAGATATGATATAAAAACAAAACATGATATAAAACAGCAGAAACATGATATGAAAACAACATTGATGCAAACAATGACTGATAAATTTATTTAACTTATTCTAATATCTCCCTGTATACCACATTAAAAGTAAAAACACTTGCAGATTGCTTGACTAATTTCCCTTGTGATGAAGTATTTACAACTTTAAGTTTAACATCACATACTATTTGAACTCAAGAGAAAGCAACATATAACTGACCATGTCCAAAAATGGGTTCAGGTAGGAATATTCCTACTCTGTCTAGAGTTTGTCCTTGTGATTTAGTAATAGTCATCACAAATGCTGGCATCACAGGAAACTGTCTTCTGATTAATTTAAACGGGAGGCCAGTATCAGATGGGAACAAATCAAATCTTGGAATAAGAATAATCTCTCTTTCTGCAGATCCTATTAATACTTCAGCTTTGATAATGTTAGATCAAAATCTTTAGATAATAAATCGAGTATCATTACAAAGATCCAATTACTATTAAGATTTCTCAGTAGCATGATAATTGCATCCACTTTCAATTTTAATTTATGACATGGCATTCCCAAAGGAGTAATACTATTAAGAAATTCAACAGGTAAATTTTCCTTTTCGGCATCATCATTGAATTGATGGAATCATCACTCAAATACGTGTAAAAATCTCCATTGAGTATATCCAAAATTTCTTCATTTAATTTATGAACATGCTCATTTTTTGGACAAAGAATTGCACGTTTAGATAATACTATTTCCAAAGGTAGCATCAATGATAGATCCATTACAAATTATTTCACAGGGGATTTCAATAATATTCATTCCTAAATGAAAACTTCTATCAAGTTTGCCATCTCCAAGTTTTACTAACCATTCACTATAATCAGAATCAGTTGTTTTAAGAGACAACTGTCTGAAACATCCCCAAACACTACAGTTCTTTAAACTCATTTGTACTATAGCTGATCACATAGCATGCAGCACAACCCTGAGACATTGTCAAAAATCCCCTCAGAGGAGGAGAACTTTCCCACAAAATAGAACATTTAAATGTATAATTTCTGTTAGTAATCTATATTGCTTTTATAGCATGATTGGATGCATTCATCAGTAATGAGAATTGGGTCTTTTTAATGGTTTTAGACTCTTTATATCGAGTCTAGAAATTGAAGTTTCATTTAATGGAATTGGTAATTTATATTGGGAATGAAAGATTCTTCCACTGAGAAGTAAATTTGCAGCAATTCCTGTGGGTAAAACAGCACCATGACCTCTAATATAATATATTAAAATTTCATAAAGATATGTTTTTCCACTAATGCCTGGACCATCCAAGGAAAAGCATTTGGAGTGTACAGTTTGATCTTTGATGGCAGAAGTTATAGTCTTAAAGGACCTGTGACCAGGAGGGAGGAAGAAGCTATCACTCTACACCAAGCATGTCAAACCTGTGGCCCGTGGGCCGCATGTGGCCCACAATGAATATTTTTGTGGCCCAGCCAATACAACAGTATGTAAGAAACATTTTAATAAAAATTTCACAACTTAATTTTTACAACATCCTGTTATACATAATTATTAATAACGAACTACAACATTCGCTCATGAATAATTACTATAATCATGTTGCATTCAGTTCCCTTACTTGCCTTACGTGCAGGCACACCATTTCTCTCCACTAATACTAGCGGTGGCTATTTTAGCAGCTGGTTTCCATGTCATTGGTCTTGGACTGACTTGTTTGGTGTGTGCAACAGGAAATATTTCACTTTTGGAGAACAAGAAAAATAGGTTTATTTGCTTATTAGTTTGTGTGGTTATTCAGTGTCTGTTAAGTTTTGTTCAAGAAAATATTAATTTTTATTAAAATGTTCTATTATTTTATGTTAATGACTACTCACTTATTTCAGCCCTTTGTATTCAGCACGTCTCTATTGCAATAAACCTACATTTCTATGAAAATTGAAGCTTTTGTTTTTTGCTGCTCACATAAACTTAAACCTTGTTTATTTGGCCCATGTTAGCTTGCTCTAGGGGATTCTTTCCAAAGGCAGCAGACACTGCCTTGACTTTTCTGAGCCCCTGGGAGTTTTACTGGAATCTTTATGTTTAGACCTCAAAATGTCCTTGTTTAAAGACACTACAGTGTTTTTACAAGTGTTTCTCAAGGATACTTACCCAGCTGATAGTATCTAGAGGTTACTTTTAGTTCAAGCTGTCACTACAATAAAAGCCTAAGGAGGCAGGAGAACAGGGCTGCCTGGTTCTTTTAACCAGGCAGTCCCTTAGCCCTCTCTTTCATAGAAATATGTGTCAGAATAATCATTCATCTGTCACTCAGGATCTGCTGGTCAGTCCCGGCAAGGTTGGACATGGAAAATGGAATGTGTGACCCAGACAGTACCTTCAGTTCCTGCTATTTCTCTCAGGGTAGAATGGGTGCAGGAATAGAGTGGCTGTTGAGGAAGGTGGTCTTTGGTTGGCCCGAGAGCCACTGTTAAGTGGGGAAAAGGCTGTATTGAAGCTTGAGTTCTTGGGATTTGAACTCTCAGGGACCAGGGGAGAAGGTGATTGCTGGTTAGGAGGGTCTAGATTTTTTGAATCTACTGAAGGTGATGGAGAGGGAACACATAAGGGGTGGAGATCAGTGATCTGCTGGGTCAAAAGTAGATTCAGAATCAGAAGTATTTGGGGTATGATGTATTATGTGAAGGAGTAGGATCTGATGGGTAATGGAATGACAGATAACGGTTTGGGACCAGAGGGTGAACAAGGCCTGGATGTAGGGAATCTCTGACCATCTTCCATTGTGGTGACAGCAATTATTTAAATCGTGCAATGTGTTAAAATTGGAAGTTCAATTTTTAGGCCATTGAAATTTATCTAGTTTATATCTGGTCAAACAGTATTACAAAAGAACATGGGGTGCTTGGGCATGATCTCCCTCTTGAGTATGCAGAGGGAGGGTAGCATGGCCCATGAGAGAGGAAGGATGAAAGACAGACCACAAATCCAGAGGTTACTGTTTAGGGCAGGTGTCCTCACTGGTAAACAAATCACCAGGAGAAATGAGGGGTGACCCTCCAGACTGGACCCAATCAAGAAGGATCCAAAGCAAAATGGCTGAAGAATCTTTGGGCCTAGCACTAGGATTTTTGAGATGAGAGACTTTCGAAGAGTCAGCAAGAGTGAGTGGGCAGAAGACACGAAATGAGGGGAATTGTGAAATGTCACTCACCTAGAAAAGATTGGCTGGTGTGGAATGGAGGTCAATAATGGAGAAAGATTCCCAATCCTGCATCCTCCTTGGCTGGTTCAGGAGGGTCCGTAAGGGATGGAGGCCTAATTGAGGCCTGCAATCCAGTTACCTGAGTAGGATTCGGAGGTAAGCACAGGACAAGCTGACACTGCCTACTGCTCTCTGAGTAGCAAGCTTAGGGTGACCAAATGAATATGATGGCTCCTCTTCTCCCTGGAATCCTCCCGGCTTTTAGCACCAAATGTTAGAGTCACTGAAGGAGGAATGCACAAAGCCAAAGTGGTAAGGGATTATAAATTTACTAGAGGCCTAATACACAAAGATTCATGCAAGAATGGGCCTTCCTTCCCCTGGCTGCTGGCATCGCATTTGCTATGGCCAGAGCTGCCTTTCCACTTTCCCATGCTGCTCAGAGGCCCAGAGCAGCTGGGGCAACAATGCAAGTGCCCCTCCCCCCAAGCTGCTCCATTGCTGCATATGGAAATTAACCTGCCATCTTTGTTGGGTTAATTTGCATACTTACTCCTGATTGGCTGGTGGGCATCACAAAGATACAGTCAATTTGCATCTTTCTCTTTTATTAGTGTAGATTAGGTCATCTGGATACCAAATGAGCTGAACCCCAAAATGGTGCCAGCACCCAGGGACAGGGAGTCAGAGGTTTTAAAGGACTCTAAGTAGGCTTTTTCTCAGTAGAGAGTTCTCTGGAATGGTCCTGATTCTAGAAAGGTATGGAGGGGATGGATATTGGACTTAGCAAGAGGGATGCAGTCTTAGCAAGTGGAATGTGGTCTAAGCCAGTGGTCGGCAAACTCATTAGTCAACAGAGCCAAATATCAACAGTACAAGGATTGAAATTTCTTTTGAGAGCCAAATTTTATAAACTTAAACTTCTTCTAACGCCACTTCTTCAAAATAGACTCGCCCAGGCCGTGGTATTTTGTGTAAGAGCCACACTCAGGGGCCAAAGAGCCGCATGTGGCTTGCGAGCCACGGTTTGCCGACCACTGGTCTAAGCCAAAGGAAATGTCCATTGTGAAGTGGCCTAAAGGTAATTTCCCAGTGGAAGGGGTATTGATTCAATTATTTGATCAGACCTAACATGTATTTGATTGGAAGTAGCAAGGGGGCTAAGGAAGCCATGGCATAGCAAGAGCTTTTAGTTTCATGTTTCTGTGTTCACCCACCACCTCACACTCCACCCATGTTTTGTTTGTCTTAGTCCTTAGATAGTACTCTTATCATCTTGAGTGGTGTTGGGAGGAGAAATTTTCCTACCCATTTAGGTTCCTGTTTGGGAGTCTATGAATTAACTGATGAAAGTCAGATTAACAGGACACACTAGACAAAGTTTGTTCATGTGCAGATGAAGAAGCACAAAAGGGAGGAGAAAGGATAAACTGGAGTGTTCAAGGCAGGTTCCCAAGACCACAGGACATTATGAGGCCACACCAGTGACTGGCCTGATCCCAGGTGCAGGTGGGAAAGTGAAGGGAAGTACATTTCTGCCCCTCCCATAGATGCCTGGAAATTAATCTCTGAAATCCTCCTAGAGCCAAGGACAAAAGGTAAAATGCTTTCAAGGCTGTGCAGGTTATCATTCCTGTTAATGATTCCCATTTTATAAGACTTCTCATTTCTCTTGCCAAGCCCATTTCACTTCATTCTGTCTAACAGTGTGAACTAGGAAGAAAGGGTTCCAACATCTGAGCCCTTGTTTGAGGCCAACCAGGTACAGGTTGCACTTTCCCAGAAGGCGACTCTGACCTGTGTGTGAGCCCACTAGGTGCAGTCAACAGCCTGGTCTCTAGAACACACAGAGAAGGGCCCCAGTCTCCTCCCTCTCACTCTAAGCCTCCAGACACTATCAGTTTTCCTCAGTCCCAAGGACAGAGTGCATCTTCCCTATGTCCTTTCCCACTCTGAGTGCCAGCCCTGTATCTTCATCTTCCTAATGGAGGTCAGATATTGTTCAAGGTGTATGAGGGAAGACAGAGACTTGGGAGAAGACCTAATTTTCTTTCAGCCTAGGCAGTTCATGGTCCTCTTGGTCCCACTCATTTTAGGAGAGTCTCCCTGCCCTTCCCTTGTCGGATGAGCACCAGTGCCTCCATTCCTTATTTAAGTGTAACCCACTTGTGCCAGCTCTTGTGATAGCTTATCACAGTGGCATTAATTATTGACCCAGATTTCTGAGTGAAAGAAAAGAGCTGATGCCCTGGCCTGATGGTACGATCGGTTGGAACATCATCCTGTGCACCAAAAGTTTGTGAGTTCAATGCCTGGTCAGGGCACATACTGAGGTTGTGGGTTCAGTCCTTCATTGGGGTGTGTGTATGCAAGGTAGAGATGGGGAAGTGGCCAATTGATGTTTCTCTCTCACATTGATGTTTCTTTCTCTCTTTCTCTCCCTTAAAAAAAATCAATAAACACATATTTTCAGGTGAGAAAGAAAGAAAGAAAGAAAGAAAGAAAACAACTGACAAGAGAGGAAAGCAGGACACCTGAGGGAGCTGAAAGCCTGGACTCTGCAGTCTTCACCAGAGCCACAGACCTTGTCTTTTCCTGAGAAGAGCTAAGCAGTTAATTCAAGGACTTTGTTTTAGATCCAAGTGCTGAGAATTCTCTCTGCAGAAGCAGCCACTACAGTTGTAATACAAACCAGACCTTGATAAAAGCTCAGTACAGGTGAGGACCGTGTTATCAGAAAGCAATGGGAGAAAATATGTGGAGAGGGGAAATTGGGAAAGATTTCAGAGCAAAGGTTACCTTGTGAGGACTTTTAAAGATAAATAGGTGGTTTTTACTAGGCATACAGGAAGGGCAATTCAGATTAAAAAAAAAAAAAAAAAAAAGGCCAGAAAGAAAAGTAGACACTCATGGTAGGGCACTGTCTATTTAGGAAATAACAAGTTCCTCCATGTGACTGGGAGGAGGTGAGGGATGACACAGAAAAGAAAACTGTAGGACCAAATAGAAGTACCTTCAATACCAAGCAAAAGGCTTCAATATGTAAAAGATATACACAGTTACTTTGAACTCAAGGAATGGAAGGACACAAGCAATGGAAAGGAACTTCCATCATTTTCCCATTATACACACAAGGAGACTGAAGGTCACAGCAGTCCCAAGGTCAGACAGCACCTTGGCAGCAGAAACAGAAACCAGCCTTAGGTCCCCCACTTCCAGAGCAGCATCCTCACTACACTTTGCTGCCTGGTATGCCCTGGGTGGGGAACATGCCCCCAGGATGTGCACCCAAAGGACTGCAATGTCTCATGAAATTGATCTCTTCTTCTAGTTCTGATTTCCCCAAGAGTTCTCCCACTGCCCTTCCTGCTGTGAAGTGTGGTGGGAGAAGGCAGGATAGCTTTGCTGTTGCCCCCATCTGTGGAGTTCCAGGGGCTGGGGACTCATACTGAGATACCATCAGGGGTAATTCCATTGCAGCAGCTGGGGTGAGGGAGATAAGGGAGGGAATGAGTGGCTCGGGGCTCCCAGCTCCAGGCTCTGGAGGCATTGGTTGATTCTACTACAGACGCTGGAGAAAGGGGAGCCAGCTTAGGAGGAAGAGGTCTCCAGGAGAATATCGACTGCAAGCAGTGTCTCTCCCTCTCTTTAAGAAGCCTCACATGCTGGCTCCATCAAGGAAGCAAAGTCCTGAAAACACTCATTTGTTTAGAACTTTTTGGGGTCTCACATCTTCCATCTCCTGCTTTCCTCCTTGAGTTAATCACCGGGACTGGTACAATGAGCACAATAGTGCTTCTTTTCCCAAAGCTGGGAGATATTGTCAAGAACAAACCACGTGGATGAGGAAGTCCATGCAGGCATATCAAGTGAGGAGAGTTCAGCTTTAACCAGTTCAGGGGACAAGGCTCACATCTCATTAAGTGGAGCCTTTTATTGACTCATTAAGTCCAACCTTCTGACCTACTGGCTGAACTGCTTTGAGGTGTATTAAACAGTCCTGATGCCTTTTTTCATTGCAATCTGATCTGGCAGGGGTTCCCTCTCTCTGAATATGTGTCTCACTTCTCCAGAAAGGCTAATCCTTAATCCCTCTCTGCTATTCTTGGTACTGCCCCAAACTCAACTCTACTTCCCCACCCCTCTTTTTCCCAGTTTATCTCTCACAGAGGATCTAGAAAAGCAGAGCTCAGCAGTGCTATGGTTGTGTTACATGAGCAGGAGAGAGTATCCCACTGTCAGCAAGCACGTGTGTGAGCATAAGTGTTGGTGCAGGACACCCAGCCCCCTCCACCAGCTGGGACACAAGGCTTCTGTCAGCAGTTCATGCAGTGACTGTGGCCAAACCATGTGACTTCTCTGAGCCTTAGAATTGTTTTCTGAGAGATGAAAGCGTGAAGAATGACGATTTCTAAGATTGCACTCAGTCAAAACAATTTTTCAGTGTTTTCTGTTTCTCAAGATCTTCCTCTCAGTACTTCCCAGAAAGAAAGATTGGACCTCAATATAAGGTATATTTCCATAAGACCTCTGTGTTTCAAAAAGCCAAAGTTGCTTTTGTGGCAGTATTCACCAATTAACTGCCTTCAGTTTAAATAAAAAAGAAACTCATTCACACAGAAACATAGAAAGGGGGAGAAAATGTATTATTTACCCCCACTCCCACCCTCCTGAACTCCTGTCAAAATACCAGCAAAAAAAAAAAAAAAAAAGAATTTTCACTCCAATATGGATTTTGTATGTTTTCATACTTAAAAAATGCACAAACTCCTATCTTTTAATTTAAAAAACATAATGTCTTCAAAATAGAAGTTTAAAGCTTTGTGTAGCTGAGGTGGCATGAAAAATAAGTATTGCAATTTAATACACTAATTTATTATATGTTGATTTCTATAGTAGGAAAAAACAATGTCAGCTTGTCTGTGGTTCCATGATCAATTCAATGGGTAAATGAAAACTTCAGGAATACAGTCTTATCAGAGACATAGAAATTAGAGATAAGTCTAGGGATAGCATTCATAGAACTAGAGGCTCTCATTAATTAATTTTGGGAATAAGCCAATAGTAAGTAATTATTCATAAGAAAGCTCCAGTATATATTTCTCTAAGTTACCAAGTGGGTAGTAAATATTGAGAAAGAAACAAAATAATACAAGTCCTGATAAAGAAATAAAAATATGTCACTTATATTTTCATTACCTATAAAAACATTGCTGTTTTAGTGCATAATTCTCCACATATTTGTATGCTATGTACATGATTTTATAACATACTAGGGCCCAGTGCATGAATTTGTGCACCTTGAAAGGAACTGTGGGACATGAGGCTGTGATGAGTATAGGGGCCAGTCTCAGCCCATCCTCCAAGCACCTGCCAGTCCCTCCCGCTGCAGCCCTTGGTCCCCAGTCTGCCAGCAGCCCACTGCTTCTCCCATGTGCTGATGGTGCTTGCCCTACCTGCACCCACTGACAGCATGGACTGATTGGAGCCAGCACCAGCAGCAGGTGGGAGTGGGGCCGGCACTGTCAGTAGGTGCAAGCAGCAGCTGCTGCCCCAATTGCCCCTCAGGATCAGGGGGCAGTGGAGAAACCCTGAGGGCCAATCAGGGCTGGCAGCCACTGCTTGCACCTGCTGACAGTGCCGGCAGAGGGTGTGAGCAGAGGCTCTGGCCGGCAGCGGGTGTGAGCATCTAGCAAGACCATGGTGCATGGGAGCAAAGAATTTTCAGTAACCACCAGAGGCTTGCCCCGATGACACCATGACAACAACTGGCACCCTGCCTTAGTCTGGTGCCCCGTTCATCTGCACCACCAATGACTGCCATGTTCCATGTTCTGCAGCCTGCTGCTGACCCCCACCATGTTCTGCGTGTGCCCCCTGGGGGTCAGAGCAAGTCATAGCGACCAGTTGTTTGGTTGTTCTGCTGTTTGGTCTATTTGCATGTTAGCGTTTTATATATATACTAAAGGCCCGGTGCATGAAATTAGTGTACTGGGGCGAGGGGGTGTCCCTCAGCCCAGCCTGCACCCTCTCCAATCTGGGACCCCTTGAGGGATGTCCGACTGCCCGTTTAGGCCTGATCTCGGTAGGATAGGGCCTAAACAGGCAGTCAGACATCCCTCTCACAATCCAGAATTGCTGACTCCCAACCCCTTGCCTGCCTGCCTTCCTGATTGCCCCTAACCACTTCTGCCTGCCAGGCTGATCACCCTCTAACCACTCCCCTGCCAGCCTGATTGATGCCTAACTGCTCCCCTGCCACCCTGAGTGCCCCCAACTGCCCTCCCCTGCAGGCCTGGTCCCCCACAACTGCCCTCCTCTGCCGATCTGGTCACCCCTAACTGCCCACCCCTGCCAGCCTCATTGCCCCTAACTGCTCTCCCTTGCTGGTCTGGTCCCCCCCAAACTGCCCTATCCTGCAGGCTTAGTCCCCCCAACTGCTCTCCCCTGCAGGCCTGGGTCATCCCCCCCCCCCCAAACTGCCCTTCTCTGCGGGCCCGGTTGCCCCCAACTTCCCTCCTCTGCCAGCCTGGTCACCCCTAACTGCCCTCCCCTGCAGGCTTGGCTGCCCCTAACTGCCTTCCTTTGCAGGCCTGGTCCCTCCCAAATGCCCTCTCCTGCTGGCCATCTTGTGGCAGCCATCTTGTGTCCACATGGGGGCATCCATCTTGTGTTGTGGAGTGACAGTCAATTTGCACATTACTAATTTATAAGATAGGATAGAGGCCTGGTTCAAGGGTGGGACTGGCTGGTTTGCCTTGAACTGTGTCCCGGATCAGAGTTCCCTTGGGGCATGGGGCGGCCTGGGTGAGGGGCCTGTGGTGGTTTGCAGGCTGGCCACGCCCCCTGGCAACCCAACCATAGGCCCGGGCCAGCTGGAAGCTGGTATCTGGGATTTATTTATCTTCTATAATTGAAACTTTGTAGCCTTGAGCAGAGGCCAGGGCAGGCCAGCTCAGTGGGAAGCATGGCTTCCTCCATCACCGGGGGCAACCCAAGCCTCCTGCTTGTTTCAGCTCTGTGGCCACCACCATCTTGGTTGGGTTAATTTGCATACTCACTCCTAATTGGTTGGTGGGTATGGCTTGTGGGTATAGCGGAGGTATGATCAATTTGCATGTTTCTCTTTTATTAGATAGGACTAGAGACCCGATGCATGGAGATTAGTGTAAGAATGGGCCTTCCTTCCCCTGGCTGCTGGCACCACTTTTGCTCCAGCCTAGAGCCACCTCTCCGCCTTCCCACTCTGCCCAGAGGCCCTGAGCAGCTGGGATGGTGCGGAACACGTGTGTTGTTGTCATGGCCTGCGTCATCCCCTCAGTCCGGCCTGCACCCTCTTTAATCTGGGACCACTTGGGGGATTTAGGATCCCCTGGGATCCGGCCTAAACCGGCAGTTGGACAGCCCTCTCACAATCCTAGACCACTGGCTCCTAATCGCTCACCTGACTGCCTGCCTGGTTGCCCCTAACTGCCCCCCTCCACTAGCCTGGTCACCCCCAAATTCCCCACCCTGCTGGCCTGGCCAACCCCATCTGCTCCCCCCCCCACTGGCCTAGTATCCCCTCACTGCCCCCCCTGCCAGCCTAATAATTCCCAACTGCCCATCCTGTAGGCCTGGTCACCCCCAACTGCACCCCCCTGCCAGCCTGGAGCTCCTAACTGCTCCCCGCCACTGACCAGGTCACCTCTTACTGCTCCCCCTGCTGGCCTGGTCACCCCCAACTGCCCCCCTCTGCCAGTCTGATTGCCTCTAACTGCCCCCTCCCCTGCCAGCCTGGTTGCCCCCAACTGCCCCCCCTGCCGGCCTGGTTGCCCTTCACAGCCTGCTGTTCAGTTGTTTGGTCATCCCTCACTAACCCTCGTGCTGGGCTGGTCACCCTATGCAGCCTGCTTGTTCAGTCATTTGGTCATCCCTCACTAACCCTCCTGCTGGCCTGGTCATAGGCAGCCATTTTGTGAGGCCATAAGGGTTACTTTGCCTATTACCTCTTTATTATATAGGGAGAAATAGATGGGATATTGTATAATATGTATATACTGCTTCAGATACTGCTTTTTCTCTTAAAATGTATCTGGGCTCCTGTTAATATTCATTTTCTTAACCTACATAGTAGTGAACAAAGATATGCTCACTTTGGATTAAGTTATTGAGTTTTTTAGTTAAAAATTGGTTCATTTTCTGCATACATGTTATATTACATATAACAGTAACAAAAAAAGCTTATTAAAAAATATGCATCATAAACATTTATTCCAAGTCAACAAATACCTATATTCTTCTGAAGGCTCTGTAGTATTTCATGTTAGGGATGTAGCATGATCCATCACACAAATTCTCTATTGTTGGACATTCATAACATTTACAACCTTTTACACGTCTGCATCTATATAAAAAAAGCCTAAGAGACCGTTATAGCAGAACGATTGGAACGACTGGTCACTATGATGCGCACTGACCACCAGGGGGCAGACGCTCAACACAAGAGCTGTCCCCTGGTGGTCAGTGTGCTCTCACAGGAGGAGTGCCGCTCAGCCAGAAGCCGGGCTCATGGCTGGGGAGCACAGCTGCCACCGTGGGCACCTCCTCCGACTCCACAGCAGCAGGGGCAGCGGGCTGGGATAACTGTGAGTGGCGAGGCACCCAGCCACAATTTGGGCTCCTCCCTGGCCTCCTGCCACTTGGCACACTGTTACATCCCTCAAGAGGTCCTGGACTGCAAGAGGGATGTCTGATTTCTGGCTTAGGCCCGATCCCCCGGGTTGGCAGTCATACATCCCCTGAGGGTCCCATACTGCGAAAGGGCGAGGGCAGACTGAGAGACCCTCCTCCCCACAAGTGCATAATTTCATGCACTGGGCCTCTAGTTCTAAAATAAAAACCCACCTAGTCCAGTTGATATGGTTCAGAGGTTGAACGTGGACCCATGAACCAACAGGTCGTGGTTTGATTCCTTTGAGAGCACAGGCTTGATCCCCAATAGGGGGGCATGCAGGAGGCAGCCAATCGATGTTTCTGTCTCTCTGTCCCTCTCCCTTCTGTGCTCTCTAAAACCAATAAAAGCATATTGGAAAAACAAACAAACAAAAAACATCTGGCCTTGACCAGGTAGCTGTTGGTTGGAGCATTGTCCCACACACCAAAAGGTCATGGCTGGATTCCCAGTCAGGACACAAACCTAGGTTGAGGGTTCCACTCCTCAGATGGGACACCTATAGGAGTCAGCCAACGGGTTTTCTCTCTCACATCAATGTTTCTCTCTGTCTCTCTGTCTCTCTCTCTCTCTTTTAGACACACACACACTCTCCCTTTTTCTCTCTCTAAAAATCAAAATCAATAAAACCTATCCTCATGTGAGAAAACAATAAAATATCATGTGTGCATTTATATTCTTGTGTCATAAGTCAAGTTCCCTAGCGAAGAGTCACTGAGATACTGGTAAAGATTTGCATTCAGGAAGTTTACTGGGAAGTGGGCTTGGGATCAATACCTATAGAAGGTCCTTAGGGATCTTAAGTATGAGTAGGTGCTCATCTGGGCTCTTGGACTCAGTGTATGATTCTTGCTTTGGGTGCGAGGGGTCCCAAGCTCAAATCCCAGCCCAGTCCAAGCTTTTAAAATTTGCTTTTTCCTCCTTTGGGGGCTACTGCAAAAAGTTCTGTTCCGGGCTTGTTCCAAACTGTTGGCAAACTAGAGGTGCATTGAACTAAGGGGACGTGGATGACCTGTATTGAAGACATAATTCCTTAGCTTCCTGGACTCTAAGGGCCCCATTGCTCCTCGGAGCAAGCAGCTCCTGTGTCCTTTCGGGCTTCTGCAGGCAGGGCTGGTGTCCCGCACCCTGCTGTCTCGAGTCCTGCTGTCCATGCCAGACATGTCTTCGCTGACTTTGTGTCTCCAAAGCAGATCTCCAGGGTCGCTTGAGGGCTGGGCAGGGACTTTCCCACTGTGCTTGGGGTGGGGGCTGCTGTGGTGCCAGCTCCGAAGGGGGGACCTGCACTCTCGGGGTCTCCTCCGAGAAACTGGGCGTGGTACCAATTACCCAGGGCTCGTCTGCGGAGTCTTCCCTTCACGCTGCACCTCAATCCCGTTAGTGTACACACACACACACACACACACACACACACACACACTCACACACGCTAGGACCCCACGCAGATCCAAAGCAGGAGTCAGAACATCTTCGCGTTTTCTACCAGCTCCCCGTTTTCTTACAAAGGAGGAAGAAGCAGGTGAGAAACAAAAACTTCTCTTTCTAAGCCCTGCCCTTTCTGCAACTTGGTTCCCAGGCCAAGATGGGTTCACATTTCTGTTCCTCCTCCTGCTCCGTGTCCTAACTTTAACAAGGGGCGCTTTGGCCTGGGTAGCCCCTTCTTAGCGGAGGTAACTGAGGAGGAGTTTGTGGGACCAGACTGGGAACTGAGGAATGGGAAGGGGGCAAAAGTGCAGTTTTGTAAAGTTAGCGGTGCTACATTCCCACCCCATGTTTACTTTGTATACAGACAACAGCATGTGGGCATGACATGACATCTTGGTTTCCAAAGGACAGTAAAAAGTCTCAGCACCATTGTGGGGCCTAGGGCAATCTTCAATTAGCCAGGACCCTCCGTTTGTGTCATTGAGAACCTTATAATCAAGTCATAAATGTAATCACTAGAAACCCAAGTGATATAATTATCTGAACAGCAGGTCGCCAACTTCCCAAAAGCAGCCTCAGGTATTCAGAGCTGCTTAAACTGCATAGCTACTCACTAGTATGATAATTGTGTTACACTTTATTTCAAGCAATTTTTAAATAAATTAATATATTTTTTGAATCAGGGAAATACTCAAAATAGGTATCCCTTAAACAGCAACTTTCACAGGCACCTTTAGAATTAGCTTGGATTTTCTAGAAATTACTAGTTAAAACCTGAAAGCTGTGTACTGCATTGGAAAGCTTTTACTCTAGGAACCCTAGATGTTCCTTGGACCCTACAGGTTCTCTTACTCTGTCCCTCAGGTTCCTCATCTGTTAAATAAGGAGTTCACACAATGGTCTCTGAGGTCCTTCTCTCTCTTATTCTATGACTGCACGGAGTGGCCAGGTATTGTAACAGGACTCAGAAAAAGAAGGTACTCCAGTCATGAGGAGGAAAACTATTATTTGGCAAAGAGGATAGGAAAAGCCATTCCAGGGAAAGAGGAAGGGCTCTGGCTTTTGTCAAAAGTGCAGATGTCAGGTTATAAGCAGGCAGAGGTAAGCGGCTGGTCAAGTGATTGTTGGGAGCTTTTACCAGTGTGATTCACAAATGAAAGTAGATGGCTAAGAAAGTGGACCAAAGCAGGCTGGCTAAACCCCTCTTTAGGAGTTTCCTTTATACTGTATTTGAGCGAAAAGCAATCTCTGTAAATAGTTATTCTCAGAAGAACACCTTGAAACATTTGGGAAAGAGAGAATGGGTATAAAGCCCAGAGTTTGTTGAGAAGTGAGTGAGTACTGTTTGTCTGTTTGGAAATAGAGCCATGTCAGCAGGCCTGTGTCCCATTCTCCCTCTATCAGAACGGACTCCCCTTCCTGGAAGTGGAGGCATGTTCCTTCTTTTCACGTGAGCATCATCCTCTTTAACCATTACTTCTCTTCTTAAGTAAGTTTCATGTCTATAGACCAAACTATGTGAGAGTTATAAAGAAATGTAGAGGTTAAACTCTTCCCTCCATCACACAATTTTACTATTAGTCTTAAGGACAGAATTAAACATATGTACTCTGTATAAAGGGGGAAAGCACACCAGCACTAGAGTCCTTAGAAGAAGAACCCACCCTGTTCTGTGCAGGGAAACTACTGGCCTGAAAAAGAGACATAGAAAAACAATTTAGTTAAAGAAGAATAACTTTCAAGTTCAAGCTGTCAGAACATTTTTAAATATATGAGTATATTTTTCAATTGGCAATTGTTTCACATCTATTACAATCACTGGCAAAAATATAGTGTTTATTAATCATAGACTATAATTTCCTGTTATATTTTGAAACACAAATGGATAAGCAATTAAATGCACTTTAATAAAATAGTAAAACTTCCTTCTCAAAAAACCCTCATTTTCTGTTTCCTCATAACCTCATGTGCCAAGCTGAAAATAAAACAATTAGAATGAAAGCAGCCATTCACCATTCACCTGACTCTGCACTGTCAACCATGTAGGCAGGTTGTGGATTTCCCCAAGGTTGCTCAGTGAAATCCTCGAGGCAGAGAAGGGATGTGGTTGTGTTCAGAGGCTGGAGGCTGCTCCCCGCCATCACTGCCAAACTAAACCCAGAGGCTGATCTGTCTGTGTGCGCTGGGCTGGACTGGCGTTTCAGGCCATGGGACTGTTTGTGTGTGAATGTGACATGGGGTGGAGTCCCTTGTCTCTGTTGTTAGGCGATTCATCAGAGAAGGGTTGTGTTGATCAAGTCATCTTGTCCCCAAAGGCTGTGGGAGGTGGCTGCTGCCTCAGTCTCCTGGGACTGCTGAGGCACTCAGGGTGTTGGAATGGGCCTGGCAGCCACCTTCCCTAACAAGTGACTGGTCGATAACTTTTTAGAACTCACTTCTCAGATCTCTTTAAAAAGTGATATGTGATCAATTTAAAATAGGTCCCACTACTAAATAGCTTGTCTGCCCACAAAAGGACAGTGAGGATTTGGGCACTCTGCTAGGTGCCAGTAGAGGCCCCACTCTAAGGACCCCATATCCTTTGCTCCTAAAAGGCATTGAGCTTTGGTGTTTGGCAGAACAAATGTTCTGGTCAGAGACATGCCTGTCCCTCCCTCTCCAGAGGCTTCAGTAACCCTGAGGCACCAAGTACTGAGGGAGAGCGTTTATGGCAGTTTGCTTGGTCCTCTTTCTCACTACCCCCACTTTTTTTCCTTTTAGCTCAGGATTTGGTTGGCGATGAAGGCAAACCAGGAGAGGACAGTGGAAAAGTGAAGCTCAGGCAGGACTCTGTCCCAACACAACGAAAAGCAGATGACGTTTGCCCTTTTTGGGTTCTCCATGCTGCCCATAACCAGAAAGGGACAAGACTAGGCCAGCAGGTCTGGGATGTGTGGATTTTTGACTTCATGCAGGAAAGAATTCAAGTCATAAGCCCAGCTGATTTTGAGAGTATGTTTATTAAAGGTTGGGACAGTGACACAAAGGAAGAGCTCTGGGTAGAAGAAGCAAGATCACAGTATCAGAAATGACCCTAGACTGGGCTGCCTAAACTCAGAAAAGGAAGTCACAGCAACAGATGTGAGCCTAGACTTTGCTGTTAGATCACTGAGAAGTAAAAGTGTGAGACACAAAAGTGAGCCAAGTGGGGAATGCTTTTGGCTCACTGGAAAGTTAGGCAAGAGAAGGACGCTGGGAGCTTAGGAGGAAGCAAGTAAAATTACACACCTGAGGAAAGGGAGGCATTGGTGTGCCCAGGGGAGAGCATGTCTTGAGGATTTTACCTGTTTTCCCTAGAAGGGAATTCTAGGGGAGGTCTCCATCAGAATACTCATCAGCTTATTAGGCATGTATTTTAACCTGCTTATGTATCTAATGAGCGTATAGTGGGGTTTGTGATCGTTCTCTGGTCATTTATAGCTCTATCTTGGATTTGCCTGGCTCTAATTGTTTTTGTTGTTGCTGTTTATTTTCCTGACCTCATTCGGTTTTGGGTTTGGCACTAATGGCACCACTGGGTCTCTGTTACCTATCTCCCTGACTGGGGTGATTTTAGCTACTCACTCTGTTTGGAGAGTAGAGGTAAAAACTACCTGCTCCCAAGTGTCCTTGGTTAGGGAAGACAGAGTCTAATGTCCGATTGATTAGCTGGCTGTTGATTGCTTTGCCCTTTGTTTAAATACTTTGCCTGTTTTCCTTATTCTACATGCCAGGGAATTTCCCTAGTTTTTTAGTAACCTGCCTAATCTACTTCTCTTCCTCCTTAAGTCCTCAAGCCCATCCAGTTACCAAAACTGTTCCTAAGATAGGCTCTAGAGCACCTGCCCAAGCATGTGTAACCCACTGACAGCTGTTTAAAGAGTTAATCTGTGCTAGGAGAGAGTGCTTTGGAACAGGGACCAATACCTCCAAAGTGAAGGCAATCCGTGGGTTTTTAGGATTTATCAGTAAGCTAGAAGCAGAGCTTTCCTGGGACTCTTGGAAGCCTTTCTACTCTACCTGCCTTGTTTGGTAATCACTACCAAACCCAGTTGTGCTGGTGAGCCGTGAGAGAAGCCAGGAGAGTTTGCATGGTTGAGGTCCCCAAAGTGAGATCAAACAATGCATTTTTAGACCATGAGGGATAATAAAAAGACCTTGGGGCTAGGTGTCAGTCACTGTTTTTGAAACTCAGATTTTAGAGATGGTAAGACAAATTTTCTTCATTAAAGGGGTTCTATCAAATGGAGAGACAATGAGATCAATTAACCATCTCAGGAGTGACACTTATCAGTGTAGATAATCAGTTTTGCAGCTGTGCTACAAGGATCAGAAGATTGGGGGTTCCTGATTAGTCTCTTGTGAACAGCTCAGGATGAAGTATGGAAAAGCCCAGGAAATATGGCAATGAGGATTAGTAGCTGGGAGGTTGGGATCAAGGGCAGTGGATACTAACAGCTGTCACATAACCTTCTCTACAAGTGCTTTCCTGGTTCTGTGAAATCTATGAATACCTACTTATTGGCATGGCATCCTTTCATAAAACCAAATTATGTGGGTAAATAGATAGTGCAGGGGAACAGCATTCTGCTGGGAGACCACATTTACTCTATGGGGTTCTTCCAAGGCAGTTCTTAGAGTTGGCCCATAGATCAGAAAAAGCGTCATCTGGATCCAGATCATGTATGTGAACAATGAAACCATGTGGCAAGAGTAAGAACCACAAACATTAGAAAAAGGGCAGCTTTGGGACAAAGGGCTTTGCTTACCAACATCAAAAATCGCCTCTCAGAACAAGTCTTTAATCCACTCCAGAGGGTAAATATTTGATCTAGTCATTCCTAAGAAAAAGGTGAATTTCCTTGTTTGCCAAGGGCAGGGTCCTTGGTTTCTTTATCTCTGTCAGGATTAGGGTTCTTTGGACTAGTGTCCCCACCCAGTTCATTTGATGGCTATATAATGAGAACCAGAGGGATCCAGTGCACACAGCTGGAACCCATCTCCAGGAACAAAGAGCTGGAAACCATCTTCAGCTGGAGCCACTCCTCCAGATTTTTGTAAGATTCTCACCCTTGGGTAATCTACTGCTGTATTTTTTAAATATATACATACTATTTCTAGCCATTTAGCTATTTCAGTGAGACAATTCCCCCCCCCCCCCCTTTAAAGCCTATGGGCCCAACTTATGAACTAAGAAAAAATGAACCAGATTCTAAAGTTTAAAATGAAAGCAGATTTCTTTTGGTATTGTGTTTGGGTGTGTGTATGTGTGTGGATGAAGGGAGATTAGTGAGACTGGGAGCAAGTGGAGGTTTAAAAGGGATTCTTGAATTGTGAAAAAGTCCCCAAAGTCCTGGGGAAGCCATTTGCTGAAGGGCATCTGGATGCCCCAGGGAACAGGCATTAAATGTGGCAGAGCGAGGAAAGAAACCAAAAGGGTGCTTTTAGCTCTTTTTTCTTCGAATGTTCCCTACTAATTTTTTTACTTTAAAAAGTTTTGTTTGCTCTTTAAGAGCCAAGTGGAACACATCCAAGATGAAAAGAAGCTACACTGGCAGGTTGAAGGGAAGAAAGAAGGAAAAGAGATAAAAGGAGGAGTATGCATTGGGTGTTATGCTTTCACTTTGTGGGATATTGCCCTAGAATATACACTGAGTGGCCAGATTATTATGATCTCTGAATGCATAATAATCTGGCCACTCAGTGTATAAAAGTATGAAGTTACATGTATGGAAATTAAAACCATAGTTACTTATCATAAACTGTAAGTTAAGTCCCTGGTGTGTACAAATTAGATGAATCTCTTAAATACAAACCATTGCCTGTGGAGAGAGGAAGAGAATATTGATTCTTGCCAAGATTAAAGGATTAGCTTGACAGATGATAAAGTTAGTCTGAAGAACAATGAAGACATATTTTATTGACAAAAAGCTGACTGACACTTACGTGCTTGAATATGGAAAGTTATGTGTGAGTGAGTTTAATGACCAGATGTGAGGCTCTAAACCCTTGGCTTAGACAGATTCATTTACCCACCACAAATCATCTGTCTCATACTTGTTTTCTCCCAAATTGATTGTACCTCTTTTGGGGAAATTTAGGATTAAATATATTAGTGAGCAAGTTGGGAGTGAGTGAGTAGATATTAGATACTGTTGGCGATGGTGTGTACCTACAGGGCTTTGGTTTCTGGATGTCTTAGGGATTTAAGATTACAATAAGCATGAGCAAAATTTAGCTGAGTTCTTACACAATTAATGTGCAAATTCTGCAAATTAGAAGCAAAGATTTTCCTTTACCTCTCCAGACTGGGATGGGAGGCTTTCAACCTCCAGCCAGCAAGTGGCTTTGTAGGATGTGAAGCCCCTGTGTGGCATCAGTCCAGGGCCTCCATTAAAGGTGGTCTGTGGGATGGGCTTATACGATGAGCCTGATGAAATGATACATTTCAGTGAAATTGGATCACAGGTCTTCTTATCATCTATTTCTTTCACAAGGTGCCTTATGCTACCTACCAACTAAACTTATACAACCTTGTCACTGTATTTCCAATGGACTTTGGCTAGTAAAACTTGAAAAGATTCTCTTATGCTTAGTGAGAACCATGAAATTTCAGACTTTAGAGTTAGAAACTCTCTCGTTTTATAGATAAACAAACTTAAGCCTGAAGAGGAAAATTAAGTCATTTACTAAAAAAATAAAATAAAAAATATTGAGGGTCTACTGTGAGGCAGGCACTGTGATTTAAGGTGAATAATATGGGTTCTGCACTCCTGTGGAGTGTACACCAGTAGGAAACACTGACATGGAGACAGGTCATTGGATAAAAGTTTGGAAATGGCACCCCTGGAAATTGGCAATAGGTATATCTTTATTTTGTGATATCCTTGTGGGCAGATCTTGAGTTATGTGACTTTTGCTTTGAAACTTGTATCTAATGGAGTGTCCTTGATCTTACTATTTAAGCATAGAGTGTTTAGACAGAAACTCCAGACAGGCCCAGCAGCTCAGATCCCTTTCTTTGAACAACAATATCCCCACAACCTATATAGCACTGGCACCTCCTACAAGGACCCCTGGTCTCCACTACAGCATGGGAGACATTGGCAACATTTCTATCCACCACTGCCACCTAGTGACTCTTTTGGCTACTACAGCTCTGGTTCTACTTCCTTGATTGAGAACTCTGGGATTCTGGCTCCAGACAGAGAGGTGTTGACTTGGTGACCCTAGGTCCTGTTTATCTTGGGAACCTGAGATTCTATAATTGCCTTTGACTTTAGAAGGCAATATTTGTCTATTAAAGAGCAAGAAACTTAAATGAATCCAAATCAATAAACCTTTGATGAGGTCTTCCACAAAACTAGAAAAAGAAAACACACCCAGAAGACTAAAAAGCACAGGGTAAATGTAAAGAGCTTGGCAAACAGGGAGCATGGCAGGCCAGCAGCTGTGTTGAAGCAGTGGCCAGATATGAATACTTGTTATTCTTTTAGGGCTGGCTCTTCTCTTTTCAGTCATGAACTACTTTTTTGCTCAAGTTCCAAGAACATGCTTTCACTTGATTCTATTATAAATTGTCATTAATGTTCCTAATGGAAATTTTTTCAGCTGCTATTTATTTCAGTATTGTGGAATGACCAAAATTTTTCTTACTGTATAATTTGATATTCTTCAACTGTGTGCCAAATTTGTGTATCGTTATTACGAAACAGACAAGATGTATCAATGCCAAATATGATGAGAAAGAGTGTTCACTTTGGTCTCTCTCTCTCACATGCCTTCCCATGAAACCATCAGAACTATGGATTTTCTGGTCTTTCTAGTTTTATAGTCATTCTCCAAGGGCTATTTAGTAATACTACAGGCTTAATGCTAAAATGTGGCATCTTTAAGGATATAAAAATATTTGACATAAAAATGTTTATTGATGTACATATAAGAAAAGTTCAAAATAAAGATTACTATTTAATTTAATGTCTATGGAAATGTACCACTTGTTTTCTTTTAATTTAGGATTTATATGAATTACATCACACTTGAGAATAATTTGAAGGTCAAATTTTTCTTCCATTGTAAGAATTTCTTATTATGTGTGATGGTTGCTAAGAAATCATAGCCAATCAAAGTAAATGAGTTTCTCATTCACAAACAATTTGAAAAACAAAATTATAAAAATCAGTTTCAAATTTATAGTGAAAAGTCATTTTTAGTATTGGATGTGGGAACACTGACATATATTTGATACAATGTGGGGAAATATATGATGGTTTTTAAAGGCTCTGAATGTTTCTTAAATTTTTCTCCAAAGAACTAAAAATATTATCAGAAAGTACCAAATATTTTTCTGGAAACACCAAATATTTTTCAATTCTCAAATCTTCACATTTCTTAACACATAAAGTTTTTAAAGTTAATATGAAATTTGTTTTCTAGCCTATCTAATAAAAGAGTCATAAGCAAATTGACCATCACTCCAACACACAAGATGGCTGCCCCCATGTGGACACAAGATGGCCATCACAAGATGGTCAGCAGGAGGGCAGTTGGGAGGAACCAGGCCTACAAGGGAGGGCAGTTGTGGGCAATCAGGCCAGCAGGGGAGGGCAGTTGGGAGGGACCAAGCCTGCAAGGGAGGGCAGTTGGGGGCTATTAAGCCTGCAGGGGAAGGCAGTTAGGGGTGACCAGGCTGGCAGGGGAGCAGTTAGGCATCAGTGAGGCTGGCAGGGGAGTGGTTAGGGGGTGATCAGGCTGGCAGGCAGAAGCAGTTAGGGGCAACCAGGAAGGCAGACAGGTGAAGGCGTGGGGAGCCAGCAGTCCTGGATTGTGAGAGTGATGTCCAACTGGGCCAAAACGGGCAGTTGGACATCCCTCTCACAATCCAGGACTGCTGGCTCCCAATTGCTCGCCTGCCTGCCTGATTGCCCCTAACCGCTTCTGCCTGCCAGCCTGATCACCCTCTAACCACTCCCCTGCCAGCCTGATTGATTCCTAACTGCCCTACCCTTCAGGTCTGGGTCCCCCCCCAACTGCCCTTCCCTGCAGGCCCAGTTGCCCCCAACTTCCTTCCTCTGCTGGCCTAGTCACCCCTAACTGCCTTCCCCTGCAGGCTTGATCGCCTCCAACTGCCTTCCTTTGCAGGCCTGGTCCCTCCCAACTGCTCTCCGCTGCTGGCCATCTTGTGGTGGCCATCTTGTGTCCACATGGGGGCAGCCATCTTTGACCATATGGGGGCAGCCATCTTGTGTGTTAGAGTGATGGTCAATTTGCATATGACTCTTTTATTAGATAAGATAGAGGCCTGGTGTATGGGTGGGGGCCAGCTGATATGCCCTGAAGGGTGTCCCGGATCAGGGTGGGGGTTCCCTTAGGGCATGGGGCAGCCTGGGCGAGGGGCCTGTGGTCGTTTGCAGGCCAGCCACACCTCCCCTCCCTCCTGCCCCCCCCCCCCGCCATGACCCAAGTGGAGGCCCTGGTATCTGGGATTTATTTATCTTCTATAATTGAAACTTTGTAGCCTTGAGTGAGACTGGGCCCGCCAGGGTATGCGGAAAGCTTGGCTTCCTCTATTGCTGGGGAAACCCAAGCCTCCTGCTCCCTTCGTGGCCACAGCCATCTTGGTTGGGTTAATTTGCATACTCACTTCTGATTGGCTGGTGGGCATGGCTTGTGGGTATAGCAGAGTGGTGGTTAATTTGCATATTACTCTTCTATTAGATAGGATACTTGTTTAATTCCATTTTTAATAGCTATCATTGACATAAAATCATACTCCAGAAAGAAGCATTCTATTTACTTGATTGGTATTTGAGTGTGTGTGACACATTGCCCCAGAGAAGTGTGAGTCCCACAGTTTAGACAGAAAACTCTGGAGAGATGATGGCAGCAATCCCCTTCTCTTTCTTATTCTTCTTTTGTGGAAGATGTTACAAAATCATTACAGCAAATTGTAAGGACTTTGGCTTGACGAAAGTTCTGAAGAGGTTTTCTTTGTTGTTGTTGTTTTATCACAGAGTAACATCATTTGCCTATTGTGTCACAGTGTATGTACATTTATTGGAGAAACTAGAAAATATTCTCTGAGAATAATCCACCTTGTTCCTAAGAATAAGCTTGAATTCCTCTTCCTCCAGTTTTCTGTAAAAGTTGACCCAGACCCACGTCTAATCATTGCATCAATTCTTCCATGTTCCTCTCTGGTTTTTTTCTAACTGGTATATAATAATTCCACCTTTAGCCACAAACTAACTAATTCTTAGGAAATTAGGTCAGTCTTCCTTCACCTCAGGGCAAAACTGCTCTCAACTACTTTCCTTATAGCCAGCTGATTTATTGACTTGAATACTTAGAATCTTGTCTTTAACAAACCTCTGATTGGCCCTTCTCTGGGCTCAGAAGATCCTCTTTGCCCTGGCCAGTGTGCTCAGTTGGTTGAGCGTCATCCCATGCTCCAAAAGGTTACCAGTTTGATACCTGGTCAGGGCATATACCCAGGTTGTGGGTTTATTTCCAGCCCTGGTGCATACAGGAGGCAACCAATAGATGTTTCAGTCTCACATCACTGTCTCTCTCTCTCTCTCTCTCTCTCTCTTTCTCTCTCTTTCTCTCTCTTCCCCCTCACCCTTTCTTTCTCTCTAAAATAAATTAAACATATTTTTTTTAAAGTCCATCTTCTTCCTAGGCCTCCTATCTTACTGTCTCATCTCAGTGATCTGGAGCTCCTATTCCTTCCCCATGGATGCTACATCTCCTTTTAGGGAGGACTTGGTATGTCTTAATGGTCTCTGTGTGCCAGGACCTAGCACAGTGCCTTGTACCCAGAAGAGCTTATGTAATGTTTGTTATTCAATTACTTAATAAATGGATTAGAGTGTGAATGGATATTTAAATGCTATGACTGATAGAAAGATAAGTACTCAGAGTCATAAAGGATATAAAAGAATGGTTTGGGCAGGAAGTTGTGTTCAGAAAACTTAGATTGATTTTCCAAAAGAATGGATTGACAAGAAATGTGAGATTAATGAGGAAGAGAAAATAAAAGATATAATTTAGGTGACTGAGGATACTGGACTTATTATGCCCTGTCACTAGCCCAGCAGGTCTATGTCCTTTTAGTCTCATTTGCCCTTTTAGACTAATTTGTTCTACCATACTTTTTGTCCTTGGCAGGAGCCTTGTTGAAAGAGATAATGATGGGCCTGGGTCCCCTGTTGTTGGTCTTCATGCTGGGGCCCTGTCTGACCCCACCGACCCTGGGTCAGGATGAGAGGTACAGACACTTCCTGGACCAGCATTATGATCTCAATCCACGTGGCCGGAATGACAGATACTGTGATACCATGATGAGGAGACGAGGCTTGACTTCACCTTGCAAAGACACCAACACCTTTATTCATGGCAGCAGTAACAATATCAAGGCTGTCTGTGGAGACAAGAATGGAATGCCTTATAAGGCAAATTTCAGAATAAGCAAGTCTCCTTTCCAGGTCACTACTTGCAAGCACAGAGGAGGATCTCCCCGGCCTCCCTGCTACTACAGAGCCACACCAGGGTTCAGAGAAATAGTTATTGCTTGTGAACATGGCTTGCCTGTCCACTTTGATGAGTCATTTTACCGACCATAATCAGCAGGCCACTAGCCCAGAGTTGGCTCTGCTCTCTATTCCTGGCATTTCCCCACACACTCTAGAACAGGGGTGGCCACATTCATTGCCAGAGGCCCAGAAGATGAGCTGCCTGGATCTTTTGTTTTCTGTTTTACAATATGTTAATAAATAAAAATGTCTCTGAAATCAGTAGTAATCAAAGTCTTCTCATCAGTTCTTGGCCTATTGATTTTTCCCCACTTTCTCTAGTCAGCTGCCCCAGAGAGGATGGCATGGAATACAAATGTCTTTTTCCCTGTCAGTTAGTACCTTCTCAGTCAATAGGGAGGTAGATTTTTCCTTTTTGTGAGTGTAAGGATGTTAAATTCATCTTATAGCAGAGCTGGGAAATTCCAGGGCACATGGCTGCTAAGCAGCATTTTCAGGAGGAGCAAATTATTTTTGCTGTCAAATAAGTCAATATTACTTTTACAAATGTTAAACTTTATGGAATAGTGTTTAAAACTAAATACTAACAGATTAATAAAACTTTACCTCTCTCAAGTTTTCACATTTTTCAAGATATATTTCAAATAAAACACAAGGTATATTTATTAATGGATTCAAATCTATCCTCTAAATTCTCTATAAAAGGCAAACCAGATTAATATTTCAGTATGCCGTTATTCCAAAATACTTAGATATTTAAATTTCTTTTACTATTTAACACAGAAAACTCCAAAGTTTTAAATTACCAAAAAATTATGGAAAACTATGTTTAGACATATATATATATATGATAAAGCTTTTTCAGTGATATATATATATATATATATATCACTGAAAAAGCTTTATCATAAACCCTTTATTTTAGTTACATCTATTTATTATGTTTTAACAATGTTGTAATTTTAAAGCTAATTGTTTTTACCCAAGGCATTTTCTTGGCAGACTTTGTAACAGGGATAACTCACTGGCCTTCAGTGTCTTTAATGTGAAAGTACCATTTTATGTTATTTTCCTTTAGAAAAACAGGAGTTCCCCCTCCCCTGCCCGCCTTCACTGCTATTTCTGCACCTTCCTGGAGGGTTTTTCTACAGAGCTGTTCCTCCCAGTGTTGTGGGCAAAAATAGAACATTGGGAACTAGTTATGGTTATGGGAAATATTAATCTGTTCGCCATGATTGCCTAACCCGACATACCACCTGGCCAGGAGTCATATGTCCCCTCCCTCCTTGGAATGAGGTACATTCTTATTCAAGAACTGCCCATTATCATGAAAACGTTAACCTTGTTGCCCAAACAATGGAATCCCAACCCGGACTGCATTGCTTAGTTCCCCATGTAATTTTTGTCCCTATATTCATAAACCAGGGAACAGCAAACTAAAGTCCCCAAAAGATAGAAAGCCAAAATTACATTAGACACATAGACAGAAATCTCACTAGCTAAGAGTTTCTGGTGACTGACACCCTGAGAGGGAGAGCAGGAAGAGTACATTCTGACAATCTCTGTCCCATGTTCAGCCTCAACACTCATAACTGGGCTTCCCCAAAGCAGGACATGCCCCATCTTTAAACAAATTAAACCAAACAGCAAAGAAACACAAAACATCAACAGAAACACTCTTATGCAGATGCACACAATGCACTAAAATTTATACCACAGAGTGCCCTGCATTAAAAAACCACCGAAGCAGAGCAATATCTCCTGTCCCTGGTTCGGGGACTGCCCCTCCCCTTCACCTTGCATTTTCCCAAATAGACTATTTGGGGAAGAATTCTATCTAGGCCTAGAATTTTTGTTTCCCATCCTCAGAAAGTCCTTTGTGACTCTGTTCCTGCTCAGTCCCCATATTAGAGATGTCTCGCACTCCCCGAGATCCGTTTGGTCCCTCTCTGGCCATTTCCCTTGTGGGAGAACAGAAGAGCAGATCAGAACTCCGCACTTACTTTATATGTCAGACTTTTCCCAGTCACATATACCCGACCGCCGAGGATACCCAACCACCAAGATGGTATTTCCACCTTGGGCCATGTATGAGACTTGCCTGGTATCATTTTTGCCACCTTCCAAAGAAAAACAGTCTCAGACTTACCTATGGCACCTGCAAAGAGACAGGGCCCAGGCAAAGGGCCACCCATAATTGGATGGGACGTGCCTACCCTTCAACCAGGGTCCCTCCCTAGTCTGGGCACAGAAATCCCAGACGCGCCCCCAAATTTTGAGAAATGGCTCACCTGTCTAAATTTCAAATGATGGACTGGGAAACAGAAACATGGCAAAAATGAGGCTTTTAATAACACTCTCGAGAGCAGGTGTCCATCGTACAGCACACAAGTGGGGAAGGGAACATAGACTATTTTTTAAATTTATTTTTTTACAGACAGGATGGGAGAAGCATAGATGAGAGAGAAACATCAATCAGCTGCCTCCTGCACGCCCCCCACTGGGAATGTGCCTGCAACCAAGGTACATGCCCCTGACCGGAATCGAACCGGGGACCCTTCAGTCCGCAGGCTGATGCTCTATCCACTGAGCCAAACCTGTTAGGGCTAGACTATTTATTTAGTCCCTCATTTGGTTCCTCATTGGCTGAGTCCTATGAGGTCACCTGTTTCTTCATACATTGCCTAGGTGTTGCTGTCTCTCATTGAGACATTTAAAATATTGGCTGAGATATTTTCTTTTTTTTTGGCTGAGACCTTTCTAGTTGATTCCACTTCCCTTTGTTTAGGGGAATCTTCTTGGAATATGTGCTATCAGCCACGTGCACAGCTCTCATACCTTCTCCCCACTGCCCACATTCTGTTTGCTCTGGGGAAATTCTGTATCTGCCTGGCCACGTGATGTCTCTTTTCTATAAAGTTTGAATCAGAGGCATGTTTCTTACACTGAGCACCTACCATGTACCTGGCATTATGATAGGCACTTAACATTGATTTTATCATTTATTCTTCCTAACATCCCTAAGTGAAAGGTATTATTATGCTCACTTACTTAAGAGTAATAATGCTGAGAGAGGTTAAGTAATTTCCCCAAGATCATATAGTTAATGTGGCAGAGCTAGTTCTTTGGGATCACAGTATCAAACGAAGTTCTTATTGAGAATCAGTGTTGTAGAGTGGAGAGAGCCTTTGGGGAAAGCTCTGACCAAAAGGTATGTGTTGGGATGGTTTGGGGATCATTTTATTTTCTGTTGAAGCTACAGCCTTAAGATACACTCATTGATGTCTACATTGGACTTCTGTTGGTAAATATTTGTTGATGTCTTGTTAAATTAGTTGGTTATTGTGGCTGAGGCTGTGGGTTTGCTTTTGCATGAATAGTTTAGGTCTTCTCTGTAGCCAGTTATCTTTCTAAATCACTAGAGGCCCAGTGCACAAAATTTGTGCATGGGAGCGGGAGGATATACCTGAGCCCAGCCTGTACCCTCTCCAATCCAGGACCCCTCAGGGGATGTCGGCCTGCTGATTTAGTCCAAATCCTAAACCGGCAGTTGGACATCCCTCTTATAATCTGGGACTGCTGGCTCCTAACCACTTGCCTACCTGCCTGCCTGATCATCCATAACTGCCTCAGCCTGCCAGCCTTATGCCCCAACAGCTCCCCTGCCAGCCTGATTGCCCCCTAACTGCTCCCTGCTGGCCTGATTGCCCCTAATTGCTTTCCCCTGTCAGCTGATCCCCCTAACTGTTCTCCCCTGCTGACCTGATCCCCCTAACTGCTCTCCCCTGGTGGCCTGATCACCCCTAACTACCTCTGCCTCTGCCCCGCCACCATGGCTTTGTCCTGAAGAACGTCTGGAAGGTCTCACGGTCTAATTAGCATATTACCCTTTTATTCATATAGATATCTTGGACACAGAGAAGTAGAATGAGAAAAAGTAGATAAAACCATGCAAAATCGAAGGTGAAAGATTAACCATGCAAGATTAGATTTGGGGAAAATAACCCAAACTACATTGTTGTGATGAAGCTATTACCCAAGTGCTAAGTGTGCCTTCAAAAAAAATTCTATCCATTAGTCTAAAGATAAGGAGATAAGCATCATTTCTCCCTGCTCTCATATCTCATATCTATAGCTATAGGCACTGGTACGTGCCATAGAGCTTTCTAGCTTTTTGTATACAAGCAAAAGGTGGCTGTAACTATAGGAGATAGCATTTTAGAGAATGAAGTTATGTTTGAAATTGGTATGCAGGTCCCTCATCAGCCATTTCAGTCACCCAGACAGTGTGACCTGCCATCATGAAGCAGCATCTTTGAAAATAAAGGACTGTAGTACCCATATATATCAAACCAGGACTTCAGCTACTATCAGCCCTTCGACTGCATATGTAGAAATGGGCCTGTATGACCGTCAAAAAACTGTCCTTTCTGTTTTGGGTTGCTCACTTCCTGTTGAGTCAGAGATTAATTTTATTTGCTCTAGAACAGTGACTTTCAATGGGTATGACACAAGAATTTTTAAAACATGCAATACCTGACTATTTAGTCAGGAGCACTGACCACTTTTCCCCTAGATTGGCAAATTAAAAAATGACAACCAACACAATAGCTGCCTGGTGTGAATTATACCTATTTATTTTGTCAGACTGTCAAATAATATATTTTTTGGTGTGCTACAGAATTTAATAATTAATTTATGAGTGCCATGATATGAAAAAGGTTAAAAATTGCTACTCTAGTGCCTCGTTGCCAGGGTCAAGGAGATTCACAGTTCATGAGTTCATGCCAATCCCAGGAGTGACTGTTAGATGGGAGCATCTAGCTAGGTGGTGTTGGTGAGCAATTCCCACTTCCACTCCTCCCCTATTCCACCCATGATTAAACTCTGTTGCTAGAGATAAGCAACTCTGAACATAAATGTCTTGAATATCCTGAATATTTGGGAAGTGGAAAGAGAGAAGCTGTAGAAAAAGCACTGATTTTAGAGCCAGATAGGTCTGGGTTTTCTTTCCTTGGTCAACAGAAGCAATGCTCTGACACTATATGGCAATACTTTCTTTGTTGTGGGTCTGAAGGTTTTTGTTTAGTTTTTGTGTTGTTGTTTTTTTAAACTTTATAAAACATATGTTTATTTTCCACTGTCAAAAGTGCCAACAAAATGAGTGATTAGTGTTTCCCAAGTGGTGGGCCCTGCTCACATCAATAGCCCTTGCTAATCACTATTTTGCATTTATGTGCCAATGTTTTCCAACTAGAGTTATGTATCACATGGTTTCTTGATATCAGAATGTTACCTATGTTGGTTCTCTGTTTGGAATACCCTTCTGTTGTCATTTACCTGCTCTATTCCTATTTTGTATTTATATACTAGAGGCCCAGTGAATGGATTTATGCACCTGTGGGGTCCCTTGGCCTGGCCTGCAGGATTGAGCCATAACCGGCTCTCTGACATCCCTTGAGGGATCCTGGATTGCAAGAGGGTGGTTCTCAGGTGACCCACCCAGGAATCAGGCTCCCTCCTCTCTGGTTCTGGGTGCATCACCCAAGAACTGTTGCTACCAAGTCATCACAGCTCAGCAGTTTCTGTGTTAGACATCTGACCCCTGGTGGTCACTGCATATCATAGCTACTGGTTGGACAGTAGAATGGTTGAACAGCCAAATGTTCGGACAGTTGCTTAGGCTTTTATATATATAGATCTTTAAAGTTTCAGCTTACATGACATCTCTTTTTTACTAACCCAGGAATTTTCCTGATATTGATTCCTTACACCTACCCAAACTGAATGATCCTTCCTTCACAATAAATTATATCATTCCAATGTGTGTGACATTTATATATGTTATATGTGCAAGAGTATGTGTGGTGATTGGTATAAGAATTAGAGGTATGTGTTATATGGATTATGCTTGGATGTGATTTGTGCTGTGTGTAGTTTAAGGTAAGTGTTATACGTGTGTAATATCCTTATGAATATGATGAGAATGTAACTGTTTAAGTATCAAGTTGTGGGAAAGTTGTGACCTAGACATTAATTGTGTCGACATGCTGAATTTCACTCAGATTGGGAGTGGGAGATGGGCAGAGCTGGTTTAGTATAACATATAGTATGGTCTTACCTCATAGTATGTGCTCAGTCTACATTGGTCTTCTTCCTTTTCCATCTTTGTCTTGGTACTTTCATTATGACTTTGATAAAACCAACATCACAAGTGTCCATCAATCATATCCTCTCACTGATGTCAGAAGATAGAGGTTTCTAATATGAAAATACAGTACTCTGTTATCTATATGAAAGCTATAAGTTCCCAGGATTATAAAGAACCTTCTCCAACAGCTATAGAAAGATGGAGGTTCCTACTGGACTCATTTATTAAGAACTAGAGGCCTGGTGCATGAAATTTGTGCACAGGAGGGGGGTCCCTCAGCCTGGTCTGCACCCTCTCCAATCCAACATCCCTCTCACAGTCCAGGACCCCTGGTTCCTAACTGCTC